>ML781892.1:163317-183786 GCA_009831015.1 Picea engelmannii | reverse complement strand
ACAACATGATGTATACTATCCATCCATGGGTGTTGTATCTGCATGTTCATTTTCCTTCATGTCCAAATAACTTCATCAATCTTGTGGTCCAAAACCCATGACTAGGGTTGACATCAATGACAACAACCAATCTTCCAACAATAGTTATTGGATGGTAATTATTCATTGATATAACACTTGGATTATATGGTTAAAAAATATTTCATTGCTCTATTATAGATTCACCCCCCCTCTCAGTAATCCAACACATTTTATATTTCTGTAAAAATTATGGATAAGATCGCCCATTGTTGCCTCATTGATGGTGGTTCGGGCCCAAGCGTGATGTCAAATATTATTATGGAAGAGATAGGCTTGTCTTGTACAAATGAAAATGCCAGAATCATGCTCTCCTATAATAGTCTACAACAAACGACTATAGGTGATATTAAATATGTGACCTTAGTTTTGTGTGCACACCCTGAATTAAGGACAACCCTTAGTATTCAGGTAATCAATATGCTAGTAAGAAATTACTCAATTATGTTGGGAAGATATTGACAAGATTTAAAGAGTGGATACCTCTCACTAGACAAGACACATTTATTCATTCCTCGAAATGGTAAAAACATTATAGTCCTTAGAGAGGGAAGGATTTCACCTTACATAGAGAGTGTCCCATAGCCTAATGTAAACTATATCGAAGAGGACCTAGGAGTGTATTCCATCTTTGCTGAGGAGGATAACATTCCTTTGGAACACATTGATTTAGATTATGGTATGTGGAAAATGCACTTTGATGGTTCATGATATAATGAAGGTAACAAGGTTGGCATTATCTTGATTTATCCTATAGAAAAAATCCATAACTTTTTTTATAGGTTGGAGTTTGCTTGTGCAAACAGTGTCACTGAATTCAAAGCTTTATTATTAGGCATTGAAAATGCCTATAATCTTGGTTGTGGTCACCATTGAGTTTTCGGGACTCTGATCTTATTTTGAACCTTGTACGTAATATTTACTTCTCTATAAACAAGTTGATGAAATGATACACCTGAACTGTTTGGGTGTTTATCTCGAACCTATTATATTTCAACATCACTCATGTTAAGAGGGAGCTAAACTCGATGGATGATCATTTATCTGTCTTTGCAGCTTCTCCTAATCGACAATGTTTTCCTCGCAAACTTGATTGTACCTTTCAATCTCTATATCATCCACATATCCTTGACAATATAGAATCTCGGCAAGTTTTCCCTAACGATGAGAGAAATTGTGCTTTCATTCACAATGAACCTCTTAAGCCCAAGGAATTATATCCGTAGAAGATGAAAAGATTCCTAAGGGATTGAATCCTACAGGCTTGAATCCTCTTGAGAGTTCATTTTCATTGATTGATGTAGGCAATGAAGAGAAACATAAAGAAGAGGAGTATGAAAGGAAGGTCAGTGAAACCATCTCCATGAACATTGGGACACCCGAGGCTCCAGAGAATGTTAAAATAGGTGCCCAATGTTTTGATGAAGAGGAAATGAAGTTTGCCAAGCTACTTGGTGAATTTAATAATGTTTTTTCTTGGTCTTATGAGGATCCTCATGGTTTTGATCCTGGTCTTATAAAACATGTCATCCTCATCAAGGAAGCCATAAAACCAGTTAGGAAAAAACAAAGACCTATCAACCCTGCACCAGAAGAAATTATTCAAAAAGGATTGGAAAAAATCTTGAAGGCTAGTATCATCCTCCCAGTCAAGTATTCTGAATGGGTTTCAAATTTGGTCCCTATCCGGAAATCCACTCAACATATAATGTTTTGTGTTGATTTTCACGTATTTAAGCAGGTTGTTATGAAAGGTTATTCTCCTCTCCCTAACATAGAAATGATTTTGCAGAAATTCACAGGGCCACAGATGATGCCCTTACTTAATATCCTTTTCAGTTACAATCAAATTGAGGCAAAACAAGAAGATTCTTACAAAACCACCTTTATCACTGATTGGGGTACCATGAATTATGAACATATGCTTTTTTGATGCAAGTACCACTTTTAAAAGACCTATACAAATAACTCTTGATGAATTGATCAATATTCATATCTATCTTGATGATCTAATTATATACGTTAAAGGGATGTTAGTTACCTCAGAGTTTCAAGTGTTATGGTTGGGTCCTTTCAAGATCAATTTTGTCATGAGTACTAACTCGTACATTTTAAAATTTTTACAGGAGTGATTATTATCCTACAACACTAACGGTTCTCACTTGAAACATTACGTGGGACCAACTTGAAAAGTTCTAATGTTGTCGATTTTTTTTTTGTATATTAGTAGTCTAGCTCTGCTTTCAATTTTCCACTATTTTTTATCTCTGCTTACAATAGTTTGATTTTTGCTTTCTATTTTTAACAATTTCCTACTAGTTTTACAATTTTGTCATTTTATTTTCTGCTACTTTTTATTTGTAATTTTAATTCTGTTATGATTTTTATTTCTTTTTTGTCTTGTAGGTTATTTTGGTCAAGTTGTTGGATCATTTCTGCCACAGTGAAACTCCTGCAAGATAATGCTAGTAAATAGCATCCAAGATTACACCACTGTTATGATGTCCCCCTGAAAGAACTTGAAATTGCTATATGCTTTCATTGTTGCCTTTTTATAAAATTGGTTATCTCCCACTTCTACTTTCCATTTCTTCATCCATTTGAGAATTTAAAGAGAAAATTCTGGTTGAATGATTATGCACACAGTGGTAAAACCCCTCATACTTAACATTTTTCATAAGTTATTCCTGAATTCCTGGTCGTTTTTCCATTAAATCCGCTCACTTCCCCATGTTGCATAATATTCTTGGTTATATCTTCTTGACCTATTGTTCTTGGTTTGCGAAACCATGAGTTTTGAGTTCTAAATCTGTTGAAAACAAATTTCCCTATAAAGTCACCAATTTACTGACGATTAAAATTGCAATGAGGATTTTTCCCACAAAGTATTGATAAAGCCTATTATGATAAGCCATCGAGATATATAATACTAGTAGGAGAGACCCCTTGTATATTGGGAGATCAGATATGGTTCTTATTTCATGCTTATGATGTTGTTCGACACCTCTTACATGGGTCTACATGATTGATGAAATCTTGGTTTTATTGGTGATGGATAATGCCTATTATGTGTTGTTTCTAATTGCTCTAAGCTCTAAATTCCACGTCGTGTGAATGGATTATATCCATTGTTATGACATCGCTATTAGCACCATGATTTGTTACATATTGCACTTGCACAAGACACATGTTAGTAACATGAAATAAGAGAAAGTGAAAAGAGACCTATGGGAAAATCTAAAGAAGAAATTAAACTATGCTGCTATGCTACACTACACTACATGCATTGAATTAAATGTATTGTTGTTAGTCCTAGATAACGGGGTTAGTGGATATATGATTTAATAAGTTATATGTGTTATGGTGTGGTTGGAAATGGTTAATGTGACATAGGGTGGTTCATCTGGCAAGTAAGGGGATGTTGGTTTAGATGCATCGATTAATTGGATGGTTTAATGGAGGGTTGGATGGCATGTACTAAGTAATTAAATGGATAGAGGATGGAAGCAATGTGCATTTACTACACATCACTCCATACCTATCCCAATGGATGTCACCCTATCTTGGCTAGTGTTATCAGATAAATCAGTAGGTGCAGACACTAACTGATCTCCCTAGATCCACCTAGATCTAGAACAAAACACACCAAAACATGACGTTTTCCTTAAGTTTTAGATATTGAATTTACTAACTAAAGAAGGATGGGTGACATACCGTTTACACCCGCTTCCTCTCGCCATCGCCATCCTATCTCCGTTCCAATTCTTATACAATGATGATCCTGCAAAATAACGCAACCAAAGTGATAGTAATAGCATAAACTCAATATAAACCTATGTATGTGATCAAGGAATCATACAATAAAACACAACAAGCTTTATAGGAAATAATCATATTACTGTATCATATTAAATGTGAAAGAGAGATTACAACCATGGCCTTGATGTCGTAAGGTCCCTTCTAGCTATCCTTCATTCCCCACACACTTCTTGCTCCAAGGATTCTGAGAGCACAGATCTGATAGTATTCACAATCTATCTTGACAAAGGCAAAACTCAAAACCACTCTAACCAAGCTAATAATTCCAAGCCAAATATAACTTAGCCCTTCTCCATGAGATATCCTCTCCTTTTATAAGATGAAGAGGATAAGGTGAGGAGGTTAGTATGATCCCACTAAATCATGAAAGCGAGTAAGATCCAAACCATTCAGATGCCACCTCACCATGGAAGTTTCTCCTTCTAGAAGATTCGAGAAAACACTCATTTTTCCCACGTGTAAGCATTCTCGCACCCTGCCTATAGAGCAGATTGTGAACTCCTCACGACCTAGCTATGATGTAGCCTACGAGAATCAGGCATTCTCACACCCTAGCTATATAACAACCTACGAACCTCCTCTTTAATAGTCTTTTTACAAAGGAGAATGCAACTTCTTTTCTCAGGAAAAGTTCTTCTCCCTTCTTTCTTCAGGAACTCAGGCCACTGACCGCTTTGAAGGAAATAGATAGGTTTACATCATTAACGATCATAGGGATGACGAAAATAATGTGTAACAACTATTGTTCAATTGTGTTTCACTATGGTTAAGCTCCAATTTTCAGGAAAGGGAATAATCGCTCGACCAAGCTCACATTTTTCAAGATTTTGGTTACAGGTATGTCTTTTTCTCCATCCATGAACCCACTCTGGTTATGAAATAGGTATTGGCTCGATGATGTATGGGTCTATGCTTTTCTTAAGACTGGAAACTATGTAAACTTGTGATATTTCTCTGGAATTGATGGTTTGTGTGGGTTTCATTGCAATGATGGTTGAAGTCAGAGTTTCATTAATCATTCTGAGTGTTAGAAGCCATGAAGGCTCTCTATCAACCTTATTGGTTTTGGTTGAAGGGTTTAATTAGGTCCAGATTGGCTAGCTATATCCACATATTTATTTTCACCATACCCAGTCATTTTGTTGTTATGGGGTTGTTGGGTTTGAACCACCTTGTGTCACTATGTATTGTTTCACCTGGTTATGGGTTCATTCATTCTATTGATGTTTGCGCAGTGGGTTATGATGGATATTATGCCAAGAGGCTTGCTTAAGGTTGATTTCTATTTCTTGGCTCTGTTTTATCTCAACATTCTTCGGATTGATTGGGAAAACCATGAGGGTTATACCCTACATGTTCTCAGTGTTATTACAGACCAAAATGAAACCTCTTCTCCTCTATTCATATTCTCTCCTATCTCATGAACTGTCACCCTGTTTGCAAATTTATTGGTGGTGTGTCTTGTGTGTCCACCGTATGGTCTCAGAGGTTCTCACCCATTGTTGGGGGTAGACTCCAGTCTCCTTGTGTTGGTCCACAGAGAAAACCCTTGATTACTCAAGGCTCAGTTTTAATAAATGGACCCGTTATATCCTTTCGGGTATATTGTTGATTATTATGAGTGGGTGCGATAGCATCAGAAGTGGTCGATTGTTGGCTCATCTCTATTTATTATGTTGACAATGGTTTGGTTATTCGTATTTAGTCACTGCATTGGTTATTATAATGGTCAAATCGATAGCTCAACATGGTTACTTGGTTAATTTGAGAAAAGGGATTGAATACACAGTCGATGTATCTTATATTGTAATTATTGAATTGCTAACCAAGCATTAGTTATAATTGATTAAGTCACAATGATGCTTCATGCATGATGTGTTGGTATGTGTGGGATTCCTACAACATATTTAAGTTGAATTGATGGTTGTTGTTACTGTGTGTTTTAATTGCAAATCAGGAGTATTGCAATTTAAAAATCGTGATAGTCATAACTTGGTTGTCCACTGCATATGCTTATGGATATTTTTTGGTCACACCATCAGATATGGGCACAGGTTTTATAACAGTATGATTTCATTGCAATTTGATTATTAAATTGTTTAGAGGAATGAAATCGAGCATGATTTTTGTTTCTGTGTTTGATTAAGGAAATAATTCATGGACAGTGGCTGATGTTTTGATGCTGAACATAGTGGAAATAAGTGATTGTGTGTTCATTTGGGAATTGTTTTAAAACATTAAGTGGACAAATGCGAAGAAACATAACTCTTATACATGTTATTGTGGAAGGCATTTTGTCTTGTTTTGATGACATCGTGCTAAAAATTTAATTGTGAACAATGAGCAAGTTAATACACATAATTGGTTGAATTATACACAATAGTTGTTTAATTGATCGCAGTGATTATTTGGTTGGTGTTGGATATTTTGCGTTTGATATAGAATGGTTTTATGGATTACCTAATTAATTTTATGAACAATATCCGCTCTCTTTCCCTACCATTATTTCACTTTTCTCTAATTACAATCCCCTCACCTTCCCATATCCATCTTTCACTCCCTGTTCCTAAAATTTAATAATAGTTAAGAGAATTATGTAGCGTCGCAGTTTTAAATCGCAGTTTCTTGGATGAATTACAATGATATGTTCCTTGGTTTACATTATAGTTGATTGTATGTTTTCTGTATGATTCTTTTCCCCCTCATTTTAACATTTTTTGCTCAATACAAACCCCTTGCATATCTCATAACGTTTGTTCACCCCCTGTTCATTGATAATGGTTAAACAATTTGTATGGATTGGATTGCATGAGTTTGATATGTTGATGAGTCTTGTATGGTTATTAAATGAACTATTTTCTAATCAATCATGCATGTAGGAATGATCTTTTTCATCCGAGGTAGCCATGGTAGAGGTAACCGGGGAAGAGGTAATTGAAACAGAGGCCCTAGAAGGCCTATATTCTCCATTCACTTTGATGCTGACTCGCAAGAGTTAGGCCAGCTATTTCAGGCTAGTTTTCTCAATTAGATTGGGCAAGGAGTGGCCCAAACTAGGCATGAGAGGCCTCACTTCCAAGATCCACAAGCCCCTGATATTGTTGTTCTCCCTCGTGTCTCTTTTCAACTCGAGGTTCCGAAAAATGATGGATGTAAAGAGATTGTCCACCCGAAAGTCTCCCAACATCATGGTTGGCCCAATTTGTCCTTACCTTCTCCCCCGCCTATCAATCAAATTGTCCAAGTTTCCCCTGTCCACTCACCAGTTCATTCCTCACATGCTAGCAAAAGGTTTAAAACTAAGGCCCACCATGCCCCTGACAAAGTAAAAGCCACTGTTGCCCCCGCCTCCTCCTCCAATGGCTCTAATAAATCCGTGTCCTCCTGGATGCATTTGACAGACGATTGTTCTCATGTGATCAGCAAGATTAGGCCTAAAGGATCAACACATCCAAAGGAACATTCAGAGAGATCAAAAGGTGAAAACATCACCAAAGGAAAGATTGCATCTTAGAGTGGAAAATATGGATTTTAAGTTTTATTTTTATTTATTGTTGATGACAGTTGGATTCAGAAATTTTGGACAACATGCTATTTTTTTGGATATATGAGTAACATATTTTGAAAATAATTTCAAAAAAATCATTGGATAAATTGTCAAATATGAATATGATGATGGGAGTCACAAGGAGGGATGTGTTTATTTAATTAACTAGTATGTTATGATTGTTAAGAGATAAAGGGGAGTCACAAAGGGTCCCACCTACTAGTTATTATTTATTTAAAACCCTTATTATGATTTATTACTTTTCCCCCTAACTAAAAAGTTGGTTGAGTTTTTAGTTAACTTAACTAATGAAGTAGTTCAACTACTTCAACCAATTCTAATTTTCTTAAAGGCAAAAGGAAAGGGAGGAACAAGAGGAGTATTGATGATTAAAATCACGACGAGGATTTCACCTGCAAAGTATTGATAAAGCCTATTAATTATAAGATAATAATATATATAATACTAGTAGGTGGGATCCCTTGTAGATTGGAGGATCAAATCTGGTTCTTATTTGATGTTTTAACTGATGTTCGACATTGCTTACAGGTTTGAGCATGATTGATGATCAGTGTTGGTCCTATTCAAGACAAATGGATAATGCATGTTTGTTCTCTTGCTCTAGGCTCAAATGTCATGTCATAATGGCTTATGATAGCCATTTTTACCTTTGATATTTACTCGTTGATTTATTACTTGTGACACCTTCAAAATATACATGTTAGCAACAACAAAAGAGAAATTGAAAAGAAATGAAACAATATGAACAAAATCTAAAAGAAAGGAACTATGCTACTATGTTATACAATGTTGCACTATGGATTTGAAGTTTAAATGGATTTTTGTTAGTCCTAGCTATCAGGGTTAGTGGCTATACAATTTATTAGATTATATGGAAAAACATGTGATATGTGTTATGGTGTGGTTTGCAATGGTTAATATGACATAGGGTGGTGCATTTTGGATGTTGGTTTGATGCATGGTTTAATTGAATGAATTAATGGAATGGTTGGCTAGCACGTACTAAGTTATTGAAGGAGTAAAGGATGGAAGCGACGTGCATTTACTGCACGTCACTCCATACCTCTCCCATTGGATGTCACCCTAGCTTGGCTATTGTTCAATTTTATTTCGCTATGATTAATCTCTGATTTTCAGGCAAGGGAAGAACTACTCGAACAAGCTCATGTTTTTAAGGATTTTGGTTATAGGTATGTCTTTTTTTCTATCCATGAACCTGCTCTAGTTATGAAATAGATATTGGCTCGACAATGTATGGGTTTGTGATGTTCTTGAGACTAGCAACTGTGTAAACTTGTGAATTTTCTCTGGAGTGGATGTCTTGTGTGGTTTTCATTGCAATGATGGTTGAAGCCATAGTTTCATTGATTATTTTGAGTGATAGAAGTCGTGAAGGCTCTCTGTCACCCTTATTGGTTTTGGTTGGAGGGTTTCATCCAGCCCATATTTGTTGGTTGTCCCCATACTTTTCTTGTCACCATACCCAGTCATTTTTGTTGTTATGGAGTTGTTGGGTTTATTTTCAATCCACCTTGTGCCACTGCGTATCGTTTCACCTGGGTATGAGATCTTTCATGATATTGATGTTTGCGCAGTGGGTTATGATGGCTATTATGCCAAGGGGTTTGCTTTAATGTTGATTGATGTTTCATGTCTTTGTTCTATCTCAACATTTTTCGGGTTGATTGGGAAAACCATAATGGTTGTACCCTGTGTATTCTCGGTCTTATTGCAGTACAAAATGATACCTCTGCTCCTTTGTTCATAGTCTCTCCTATCTTGTGAACTGTCAACCTGTCTGCAAAGTTATTGGTGATATGGCCTGTGTGTCCATTGTATGGTCTCAAAGGTTTCTCACCCATTGTTGGGGGTCAACTCCAGTCTCCTTGTGTTGGTCCGCAAAGTGAACCCTTGATTATTCAAAGCTCGGTTTTAATAAATGGAGCATGTTATATCATGTCGGTATATTGTTGATTGTTATGAGTTGGTGGGTTATCATCGACAGTGGTTGATTTTTAGCTCGTCTCTATTGATTACATTGACAATGGTTTTGGTTATTGATATTTAGTCACAACATTGTTATTATAACAATTGAATCGATAGCTCAACATGGTTAATTGGTTGATTTGAGAAATGGGATTGGTTACACAGTCATTGTATTTTATATTGTAGCAATTGGATTGTTAATCCAGCATGATTTTGTGGTTAATTAAGTTACACCGATACTTCTTGAGTATGCGTTGGTATGTGTAGGCTTCCTACAACATGGTTAAGTTGAGATGATGGTTGTTGTTAATGTGTGTTTTAATTTCTAATCTGGATTATTGCAATTTGAAATCATGATAGTTGTATCTTGGTTGTCTGCTATGTATGTTTTATGGATATCGTGCATCGTATCAGAGATAGGCATGGGTTTTATAACAGTATGGTCCCATTGCAATTTAAATTGTTAAATTGAATCAAGGAATGGAATAGGGTGCGATTTAAAAAAAAAAAAAAGAACTTGTGTCTGTGTTTGATTTCAAGGATTAATTTATGACAATGGTTGATGGCTTGGATGCTAAATAGAGTCGATACAAATGACTGTGTGTTCATTGGATTTTTTTTTTAATATTAAGGAAAGGAAACACGATTCTTTATACAGGTTGTTTGGGAAGCATATTGTTTTGAGTATGATGACACTGTGTAATATAAAGGGTTCATGATTTAAATGTGAACAGTGATCAAGTTTAACACACAGTAATGGTTAAATTATACACACAACAACTGTTAATTGGTTACAATAATTGGTAGTGTTGGATCGCTGCATTAAAGAAAAAAATGTTTTATGGATTACTTAATTAATTTTATGAACAATATATGCTCTTTTCCCCTACCATTATTTCACTTTTCTCTAATTACAATCCCCTCGCCTTCCCATATTCATCATTCACTCCCTGTTCCTAAAATTTAATTACAGTTCAGAGGAGCTCAATATTATGACAGTTTAAGATCACAGGGATGGATTATAGTGATGTGTTCTTTGGTTTACATTTTAGTTGATTGTTGTTGTCTTTGAGAAGTAACCATGTTCTTTTTCCCCTCATTTTAACATTTTTTCACTCAATATGAACCCCTCACATATCCCAGAACCTTTGTTCACCCCCTGCTCATTGACAACGGTTAAACAATTTGTATGGATTGGATTGCATGAGTCTGATATGTTGCTGAGCCAAAATTTATTTCATATTTTTAGAAGAGTTGTCATGTATGGTTGATAAAGAAACTATTTTCTAATCAATTATGCATACATGAATGATATCTTCAAGCAAAAGGTTGAAAACTGAGGCCCAAGGCCCACCATGCCCCTAACTAAGGGAAATCCACTACTTCCCCTTCCTCCTGCATGCATTTGAGGGACGATTGCTCTCATGTGATCAACAAGGTTAGGCCTAAAGTCTCCACACAATCTAAGACAAATTCAGAGATATTAAAATGTGATAGAAACAACAAGGGAAAGATTGCCTCATAGACTGGAAAATATGGATTTTAAGTTGTATTTGTTTAATTATTGTTGGGAGCAGTTGACTTCATAAATTTTGGAGATTATGCTATTTTTGGATATATGAGTAATATATTTTGAAAATAATTTCAAATATCACTGAGATAAATTGTCAAATATGAATGTGATGATGGGAGTCACAAGGAGGGATGTTATTTTAGTTAACTAGTTGTGTTATGATTGTTAAAAAATAAAGGGGAGTCAGAAGGGGTCCCACCTACTAGTTATTGTTTATTTATTTAAAACACTTATTATGATTTATTACTATTCCCCCTTAACTAAAACTTGGTTTAGTTATTAGTTAACTTAACTAAGGAGGTAGTTCAATTACTTCAACCAATTCTAATTTTCTTACATGAAAAAGGAAAGGGAGGAACAAGAGGAGGATAGAAGGAGAAGCATACTAAGGTTTTCTCTTTAAGTTTATGTTGAGATAATTTAATTTTCATTCATTCCTTAATTTATCACAAGACTAATTCTTTTTTATAATAGCAAGGTCTTATTGTAGAAAACAATATTCATGGATGAATTACATCATTCAGACACTTGTTTTTCAGAGGTATAGATCTATCTTTGATAGTGTATGTAGACTTGTCTGTTTGTGAATTAGTTTTCATGACTAACAAAGGATATTGTGCAGAGTTGAGTGGGAAGCAATCTATGGCAAGTTGATCCAGCTTTTAGAGTTCAGTTTTTTTTTGTTTTTTATTTTCTGTCAGAGGTCCTTTTGTATGTTTCATCAGGGATGCCTAAGTTTGACTTTGGTCCAAAATTTCTTCACAAAATTTTGTAAAGAGAATGACTCTTTGATGAATTGGAATGAAGTAAAGGATTTCTTTATGTCTCATTTGTATTGATTATATACTTGGTGTCTTTACTTCTCTCTCTGTATTTATTTCAACATCTATTATGTTTAGAAAAACACATAAATAATGAATTTTTCAGAAAGCTTTTATTTATAAAAAAAAAAAACTAGCCTAAGCACTTGTAATCAATACTTGTGAGTTAGGATATTAATTTTGATGGCTATAAACATAGGGTGATATTCCCGTTTATTTTTCTTTAGCCAAGAAGAATATGAAAATTCTTGAGTAAGATCATTTCATATCTTTTTCTCAACATTTATTTGGCAACCATACTAGGGAGATCTTCAATATCTCTCTGGTTAATTTTATTCTTGATTAGCATCGATACATCTATTTTTCTGATTTTGATTCTTTGATTGTTTTTATTTCTTAATGACTATGCCTGTTGCAAGGCAACCCAATATTGAGCTCAGTATTCAAGATCAGGCCAACATTTATTTAAACCCGTTTAATACCATTTTAGACACTGCCAATACTCGTGTTGAGCTAAATCATTCATGGGAAGCAATTGAATGAGACATTAGTGCCCAGGAACATTGGGAAGCTAGATGTAGACAACCTAGAAATCAATAGTAACCTTCTTGTTCCTTCAGTTTTGGCCTTTCTTTCATGTCCTTAGACTCTCGTGTCTCTAGAAGAAGAAGAGGGTTATCACTTGAAATTAATCCTATTGTTGAAATAGGAAGAAGAAACGTTTTGTTTTCAACCCAACAAAGTTCTCTAACGATAAATTTATCTGATTCTTCAAGTTCGTCTTGTTATCCCTCACCTATCATCCACAACATGACATCTAGTGGTGGTTCTGGTGGAACTGGAAGTGCTTCATCTTCTTAGTATTTATCTTCGTCGATGATTGGTAGCTTCTATAACCACCATATCCCTGTCCAATCTACGACAAATCCCACCAAAGTGATTAAAAAGTATGGACTTTTTCAGTTTGAAGAAGATGCCACAACCACACTATGGCATGTGTCCTCTCCTCTTAACCTAGCACCTACTACTCGTCCACTTCCTAAATTCAAAGAGAATCTCCCTGGGTTTTCAGGAAATAACACTGTCACTACAAACGAACACCTGGTGGCATTTTCTAATGCTTGTCACAACATAGGGCCAATGACAACGATACTTGCATGTGTGTATTCATTAATTCCTTGGAAGGAAAGGTTGTGGCCAATTTCTTTGACCTTCCTCATGAGATTCTCTATACTTGGGAGGAGTTAATCTATTGGTTCAGGTCCACCTATGGGAAATATAAAAGCCCAGCTAAGAATTTACAGGAATAAAATAACATTGCCTATAAGGATGGTGAAACCATCAAGTCCTTCAACTGGTGTTTCATTAAGTTATTAAATAAAATCCCCAAAATTATTCGACCTCAGAACCAAGCCACTTTCATGCAATACTAAAATGCGCTACCTTCCGCCTACCATGATAGGCTTGAGGAAAAATCCATTGATAATCTTGGTTCCGCTCTGCATACTTGTTTAGAGTATGAAGAACAACTTGAAAGAAGAGATCTTCCTGAGGGAGAATCAGTTAAAAGGACAGACATTGATGCCCTCTTACATCTATTACAAGATATAAATAATTGTGTTATATCTTATGAGTTAAAAAGGAATTGTCTCCCCTCTCACCCCTATATCTTCATCTTCTTCTGTACCCCACTTTAGAAATCCGATTGAAAATAATTTTCAGCCTAAAGTTATCTTGCCTCGAAGTTGGTGTAACTTTTGCAAGGAACACCACAAGGAAGCCACATGTGAGGTAAGGAAGAGTGAAAGATATAAGATATTTGGTAAAAGATCAAAAAATACCATCGTTGTCCTAGATTTTGTAGATCCAGAAGATGTCATGATCATCAATACTAGGAACACAACTTATGCTCCCAAAGGAAAATTTGACCATCCCCACAATTTCTCTAGCCCCAACTCATCCTCACCCATTGCTACTATTAAGGTTCCTAAGGTTCCTGATAGTGAAGGAAAAACTTCCCCTCTCCCCCTCTTCAAAGTACAATATCTTGAATCGGTTGGCCAACATCAAAGAAGATGCAACCCTTCTGGACATGGTTTTCATCCCTGAACAACAAATGCATCTAAAACAATTAATGGAAGGAAAATATTTCATTGTAGATAACCTATCTAATGAGGTAAATGAAGAGGATTCATCTGTAAATAAATTAGGTGTACATAACTTTAGATACCATGTAAAAAATCCCCCCTTTTATATTTCTGTAAAGATTATGGATAAGATCGCTCATTGTTGCCTCATTGATGGCGGTTCGGGACCAAGTGTGATGTCAAAGATTATTATAGAAGAGCTAGGATTGTCTTGTACAAATGAAAACACTAGAAGCATGCTCTCTTATAATAGTCTACAACAAATGACCATAGGTGAGATTAAATTTGTGACCTTAGTTCTATGTGCACACCCTGAGATAAGGACAACCCTTAGTATTCAGGTAATCAATATTCCAGTAAGAAATTACTCAATCATCTTGGGAAGAGATCGGAAATCCTTAACATTTGTATACCTCTCACTCAAAGAGACACATTTATCCGT
This sequence comes from Picea engelmannii, assembly GCA_009831015.1. NCBI lineage: Eukaryota > Viridiplantae > Streptophyta > Pinopsida > Pinales > Pinaceae > Picea > Picea engelmannii. Next base: position 169,352 of record ML781892.1, on the reverse strand, counting down.
TCCTCGAAATGGTAAAAACATTATAGTCCTTAGAGAGGGAAGGATTTCACCTTACATAGAGAGTGTCCCACATCCTAATATAAATTATATCGAAGAGGACCTAGGAGTGTATTCCATCTTTGTCGAGGAGGATAATATTCCCTTGGAACAGATCAATTTATATGATGATATGTGGCATATGCACTTTGATGATTTATGCTCTAATGTAGGTAATGGAGCTGGCATTATCTTGATTCCCCATGTAGGGAAAATTCATAACTTATCTTACAAGTTGGAGTTTTCTTGTACGAACAATGTCACTAAATTAGAAGCTTTATTATTAGGAATTAAAAATTCCTATAATCTTGGTTGTGGTCACCATTCAATTTTTGGATATTTTGAGCTTTTTGTGAACCTTGTATGTAAGATATACTCTCCTAGAAACAATATTATCTCGAACCTATTATCTTTCAACATAGAACATGTTAACAGGGAGTTAAACTCAATGGATGATCAGTTAGTTATCTTTGCAGCTTCTCCTAATTGACAACTTTTTCCTCGCAGACTTGATTGTACTTTTCAATCTATATATCATCCGCATATCCCTGACAATATAGAATCTTGACAGGTTTTCCCTAACGATGAGATAATTTGTGCTTTCATTCAAAATGAACCTCTTAAGCCCAAGGAAATTATATCCATAGAATATGACAATATTCCTAAGGGCTTAACTCCTCCTAAGAGTTCATTTTCATTGAGTGATGTAGGAAATAAAGAGAAACAAAAATAAGAGGAGTCATAAAGGAAGGTGGGTGAAACCATATCCTTGAACATTGGGACACCTGAGGCTCCAAAGAATGTTAAAATAGGTGCCCAATGCTCTGATGAAAAGAAAATGAAGTTTGCTAAGATACTTGGTGAATTTCAATATGTTTTTTCTTGGTCTTATGAGGATATCCGTGGTTTTGATCCTAGTCTTATAAAACATGCCATCCCCATCAAGGAAGGAATAAAACCAGTTCAACAAAAACAAAGACTTATCAACCTTGCACCGGAAGCAACTATTCGAAAAGTATTGGAAGAAATCTTGAGTGCTGGTATCTTCTTTTCAGTCAAGTATTCTGAATGGGTTTCAAATTTGATCCATGTTTGGAAGGCCACTGAACATATAAGATTTTGCGTTGATTTTCTCGTAGTTAAGCAAGATATTATGAAAGGTTATTCTCCTCTCCCTAACATAGAAATGATTTTGTAGCAAGTCGTAGGGTCGCAGATGATGCCCTTACTTAATTTTTTTTCCAGTTACCATCAAATCAAGGTAAAAGGGGTAGATGTTTACAAAACCAACTTTATCATTGATTGGGGTACCATGACTTATGAACGTATTCTTTCTAGCTTATCTAATGAAAGTACCACTTTCAAAAGACCTATACAAATAACTCTTGATGAATTGATCAATATTCATATCTATCTTGATGATCTAATTATATATGTTAAAGGGATTTTAATTACCTCAAAGTTTCAAGTCTTATTTCTAGGTCCCTTCAAAATTGCTTTTGTCCTAGATACAAACTCTTACATTCTAAAGGATTTACAGGAGCAATTGTTTTCCTACAACACTAACGACTCTCACTTGAAACATTACATGAGACCAACCTAAAAATTTCTAATGATGTTTGGTTTTTCTATATATTAGTAGCCTAGATCTACTTTCTTTTTTCCACTATTTTTCATTTCTGCTTACAGTAGTTTGATTTCCGCTTTCAGTAGTTTTTAACAATTTCCTACTTCTTTTACAATTCTGTCATTTTTTTCTGTTGTTTTAAATTTTGCATTTTTAATTCTATTATGATTTTTATTTCTTTTTCATCTTGTAGTTGATTTTGGTCAAGATGTTGGATTAGTTCTGCCATAGAGTCACTCCTGCAAGATAGTGTTGGTCAATAACATCAAGCTTACACAGATGTCATAATGTTTCCCCTAAAAAACACACTTGAATTTGTTATCTGCTTCCACTGTTGTCTTATAAAGAAATTGATGATCTCCTGCTTATGCTTTCCATTTCTTCATCCATTTGAGAAACCTAAAAGCAAGTCCATTAATTTTTCTCCTTGAAGTAAAGAGAAAAATATGGTTGAATGATTATGCATACAGGGATATGTTGGTCAGTTTGCACAGGTTTTGTCATTAATGTCAAACTTGAAGCTTCATGGTGGTTCGCTAAGAGTTCCTTCAAAATTCAGGAATTCAGAGGTTGCAAGTTGAGAGAACCTTCGACATCGCGATACGCGAAATCATGAAACATGAAGTCCCAATGAGATTGAAGTTGTACAGTGGTTCACTGAGAGTTCTTTCAGAATTCGGGAATTCGGAGATTGCAAGTTGAGAGAACCTTCAACATCGTGATACGTGAAATCATGAAACGAAAAGTACTGATGGGATCAAGAGCGTCTAATCATGAAAGGTTGTGGGACTGTTGATTGGAGAAAAGTGGATATCAGGAAATCATAAGTCAAAGGAAGGAAATGCAATAGCATTCCAACTCACAAAATGTCAAAATGAAAAAATCCGAAATGCCGAAATATGAAAGGCTAAAACGCCGAAAAATGAAATCGTGAAATGAGAAACTATGACTTAATCTCCATTTCGGAGTTTTGAATACCAGGAGTTGGAAGTGTCGAAACACTTCATCACAGAAATGTCGAAATGTCAAAATGTGAAATGTCGAAATGCCGAAATGTGAAATGCATTTTAGTTAAGCATGTGGTCATAGCTAATGGACATATGGGTTAGCACAAGTGGTTTGTCAAAGCGTTCGAAGGCTATTCAAAACAAATGCATGTTCATCGAACGGTGCTAGTTAATTATTTAAACTGATTGTGTGGATACTATTCTTCTTGATGCCTTGACCAATAATGATCACTGTAAGGTAGTTATTCAATTATTGTAACTAAATCTTCAAAGCCCGAGGGTTCGTTTGTACATGCTGAAGATACAGGAAGATGTATAAAGTGAATGTTGCAAGAAAAGAAACGGTTAGAGGATTATGGAAGATATATGGCTCTGTAAAATTTGAGGAAGAGAAAAGACAGAGGAGGGAAGACACATACATAGATTGATAAATCTAAGTGGTCTGGTCAAGAATAAATTGTGCAGAGAGTATTTGAATGCTTAAACTTTGATAGAGAACATAAAGAGTTGGTTTGCAGGTTCTTAGTGATAGAGAATGATTTCAGGGTGGTAGGGAGGAGCAAGGGGAGACTGTAAAAGTCTCTTGTACAAGTTGGTGCTTGTACATCTGGGAGTTGTAGCTTCCATTCAGTAGGTGCTAAAGAAACAGAGGTAGCAACCTCATCTAGGTTGTAGCTCAGATAAAATAAGAATGTAAAGAGGAGTTGGAACTTTTCTTTCATTCATAAGAAGAAGAGGTTTTTCCCTTTTGGGTTTCCTCATGAAAAATCACCATGTCACTGTTTCATTTATGTGATTGTATATTTTTTGGTTAAATGTATTACTGCAAGTTAAATGTTAAAGGAATGATTTATTGATTAATAAGTAATCTTCTTATAAAATGAATTTTTTTTTATACAACAAATTCACCCCTCCCCCCTCTTAGTTGACTTATCATGTTCAACAATTGGTATCAGAGCAGGTTACTTCAAGATATCAGTTTAACCACTGGAAGTTTTTGATCATTCATAATGGATAAGAAGTTAGAATTTACAAAACATGGATTGCCTTTGTTTGATGGTCATAATTATGCTTTTTGGAGTATCAGGATGAAGTTGTTTTTACAAACTCAAGGAGTAGATATCTGCCAGGTTGTACTAAATGAATATAAAGTCCCAACAACCATTCCAATAGATGCTACAGGTAAGAGACTCTATGAGAGTAATTCCAAAGCTATGTATGCAGTACTAGGAGGTCTAGTAGAGTCAGAATTTGTTAAAGTTATGCATTGTTCATCAACAAAAGAAATATGGGATAAATTGAAAAATGTATATGAAGGAGACACTAAGGTAAAGAGTGCTAAGCTACAATCATATAGAAGTCAATTTGAAAGCCTGAAAATGGAAGAATCTGAAGATATAGCTACCTACTTTCTTTGTATTGATGAATTTGTTAATACCATGAGAGGTCTAGGAGAAACAATTAATAATAATATTATTGTGCAAAAGGTACTCAGATCACTTTGTGCAAGATTTGATTCAAAAATATTTGCATTAGAAGAAAGAATAGATCTTGATACTTTAGAAATGGATGAATTACATGGAATACTAACAACATATGAGATGAGAACCTCTGGAGAGAATTGTTTCAAGAAAGAAGCAGCTTTCAAGGTAGCAAAGAAAGATAAGAAAAAGGTTGATGTAGAAATCAACAATCATGAGGAGTTAGAAGGTGATGTGGAAGAAGCAAATTTTGTTAAAAATATGAAAAGAGGTACTAGCAAGTATAAAGGTAATCTTCCTCTAAAATGCTTTGGTTGTGGTAGAATAGGACATTTTGAATCTAAGTTTCCTTACAATAATCATACTGATAATGAAGAATATAGTGATAGAAAACCTAAGGAATTCAAGAATAGACATAAGAAGTTTTTTCAAAGAAAAACTTACAAAAAGAAAAGCCTGTGTATAAAAGATGACAGTGATATTTCAAAATCTGGTGAGAGACAGTTCAGATGTACAACTTTTTATGGCTATGGAAAAACAGGATGATCAGTCTGGTGAATAAGAAGAAGGTGAAGTTGATCTAGAAGCTGAACTGGTAAGTGCTTTAAGTGAATTAAGAAAAGTGAGAAGGGAATGCAAACATCTTAAAAGAGAAATTGAGAATCTAGAATTTGAATTACAGAAATCAAATGGTTTGATTGATAGCACTGAAATCATGGTAGTTGACTTAAAACTTAAAATAGAAGAGGCTAGAGTGACTAAAGAATCTCTAACTAAAATGCTTGTAGAAAAAGGATAAGGAAAATGAAGGTTTAAAAATTGAAGTACAGTCTCTTTAAGAAAGAAAGTACAAGAAAATAACATGAATCAGATTTCTCAAGTGTTAGATCAAATTATTAGTAGTCAAAGATCAACATATGATAAGACTGGAATTGGTTATAAATCTGCAGTAACTAATGGATGTTCTAGTTCAAGTGTTGAGAAAGCAGGTACAAAGGATAATCATGAGAAAATTACTAGCAAGAAGATGGAATCAGAAAGGCAAGAAGAAAATCAGGGTTCAACAGTGGATAGAAGAAGTTATGGAAGACATCAAAACAGGTTTGAAGGCCATTGTTTATTTTGTTATAAGTATGGACATAAGGATGGATTTTGTAATAGTTTTTCAAGAAAGATAAATGCACATAATAGTCATGAAAGGTCTAATTTGAATATGGAAGAGGACATGGTAAAAATAGTCAAAACAATATGAACTACTCTTACAACAGATTTGACACCTTAAGATATGAGACTGAATGTTACAAGTGTAACAACTTTGGGCATGTGTCAATAAATTGTCCTATGAGTTTTCAGAAATTTAATGAACCCACTTACACAGATCTGAAAACCAAATTTTGGAAAAATAAAAGTGAAAATCTAAACATTGAAAAATGCACTATAGCTCTACAAGAAGAACATAAAGTAAAATGGGTTGTGGATAGTGGATTTTCAAAGCATATGACAGGTAGAAAACAAATCTTTGTTGAATTAGATGAAGGAAAAGAAGGTACAATCACCTTTGGAAATGATCAATCAGCTCAAATAGTTGGAAAAAGAACTATATATCTAAACAACAAGAAAATCATGGTTGAAAACGTCTTATTGGTTGAGGAAATGAAACATAACTTATTGAGTGTAAGTCAAACCTGTGATAAAGGTCTCTTTATGATTTTTGATTCAAAAGGATGTCAAAGCAGGGATTTAAAATCAAATAAACTAGTTGGAACAGCCACAAGAACTTCAAGCAACATTTACATACTAGATGAAGAAAAAGAAAAATGTTATCTTGGGAGTGAAGATGAAAGTTGGTTGTGGCACAAAAGACTTGGACACATTAACTTTGAA
>ML781892.1:151805-163252 GCA_009831015.1 Picea engelmannii | reverse complement strand
ATCAGATAATGGAGGGGAATTTGTGTCTAAATAATTCAACAGATACTGTGATGAAAATGGGATAAGAAGACATTTTTTTGTTACTGAAACACCTCAACAAAATGGAGTGGTTGAAAGAAAAAATAGGATTGTTATGGAGATGGATAGAACTATGCTCAATGAATATAAACTAAGTAATATACTACGGCCGCAAGTTGTTCATACTGTTGTTCACATTTTGAATAGAATCTTGCTGAGAAACAATCATTTTAAGACACCCTATTAGTTATGAAAAGGCAAACCAGCTAGTGTTAAACATCTCAGAATTTTTGGCAGTAAATGTTATATCAAAAGAGTTGGCAAGAATTTGGGTAAGTTGGAATCTTGAACAGATGAAGGTATTTTAGTTGGATTTTCCTATTCAAGGAAATCTTATAAATGTTACAAATTCAGATTGAACAAAATAATTGAAGCCATAGATGTGAAATTTGATGAGTCCTCATTTTTGAAGTCTAAATCTAAACAAAAGTATCATCAAATATATGAGATAGATGGCAAGCATAAAATGAATGATGAGGTAAGTGAAACAAAAGAAACTAAGGATGTTGATAGTGAACAATTAATTCCTACTTTGACACAGGGCGTGACTCCATCCAAAAGCATGACTCCATCAAAGACTCCAAGAAAGAGAATACTGAAAAATCACCCTGAAGAATAGATAATCGGTGACATAAATGCAGGTGTTGAAACAAGAAGCAGAAGGCAAGAATCCACCTCAACTCATGAACAAGTATCTTTACTTTATCTGATTGAACCCAAAAATATTGAAGAAGCAATTAAAGATGAGTACTGGATTAAAGCAATGAATGAAGAACTTAGTCAAATAGAAAAGAATAAGACATGGGAATTGGTTCCTAGACCTTTGAATAAGAATGTCATAGGGGCTAAATGGGTTTTCAAAAATAAGATGGATGAAGAAGGTAAAATAACTAGAAACAAGGCTAGATTGGTTTGTAAAGGGTATGCACAAGTAGAAGGAATAGATTTTGGAGAAACTTTTGCTCCTGTTGCAAGAATGGAATCCATTAGACCAATTCTATCTTATGCCAGTTCTGAACACATTAAAGTTTACCAAATGGATGTAAAGTCTGTATTTTTGAATGGTGATTTAGAGGAAGAGGTGTATATGGAACAACTAGATGGTTTTCAGGTACAAGAAGAAGAACAATATGTTTATAGGTTGAAAATGGCAATGTATGGCTTGAAGCAAGCACCAAGGGCTTGGTATTCCAGACTTGACTATTACTTGAGGTAGCAAGGATTCAGGAAAGGTAACATTGATAGTAATCTATATATTAAAGAATAAAATGATAGCATGATCATTGTTGAGATATATGTAGATGATATCATTTTTGGTAGTGATGATAATAGGCTCAGCAAACAGTTTTTTGAAAGTATGCAGAAAGAGTATGAGATGTCCATGCTAGGGGAAATGAAGTTTTTCTTAGGCTTGCAAATTACTCAATTTGATAAAGGTATTTCCATTTCTCAAACCAAGTATATAAATGAAATGCTTAAGAAATTTTAGATGGAATATTCTAAACCAGTTGGCACTCCCATGGTTACTGGCTGTAAATTAAGTTTGATGATACTAAAGATGTTGATCAGACAGTATACAGATCTATGATTGGTAGTGTTCTTTATGATATAGCTACAAGACCTGATATTATGCATGTAGTTTGTCAAGTTGGCAGGTTTCAGGCTTCACCAAAAACTTCTCATCTACTTGTCGTCAAAAGAATTTTCAGATATCTTAAGGGGACAACACAGTATGGTTTGTGGTATCCTACAGGTAATTAGCTTGATTTATATGCTTTCACTGATGTTGATTGGGCAGGTTGTGTTGATGACAGGAAGAGTACTAGTGGAGAATTTTTTTTTCTTGGAGGATGTCTTGTAAGTTGGTCAAGTAAAAAAAAATCAACAATGTCTTTGTCTACTGTTGAAGTAGAATACATTATAGCTGCAACTTGTTGCACTCAGGCTCTATGGATGAAATAGATGCTGGAAGATATACATATTCATTATAATGAACCTATACCTATCTTCTGTGATAATACCAGTGCAATTAGTATTTCTAAAAATCCTGTTATGCATTCCAAAACAAAGCACATTCCCATTAAATTTCATTTTCTAAGAGAGCAGGTTATGTCTAAAGTTATTAAAGTGGAATATGTTGGCACAAAGGATCAGATAACAGATGTATTTACTAAAACTTTATCCAAAATGTAATTTGAAAGTCTCAGGGATCTGTTGGGGGTTTACCCTCTGTAATTTCATTTCTTTTTCAAAGATTGCACGAGCTTCATTATAAAATCAGACTGCACAGGTTTTATTGACTATTATTGATAAAGAGAGTTGCTGCTGAAATGATACATCTTTGCAAGTGGTTTGTATTTACTATTTTCTCAGGGGGAGTATGGTTGATTCCTTTGCCATAGATGTGAAAAGGGGGATAAGAGATTTAAAGTTTTCCATCAATTACAAAGGGGGAGCTTGTTGGTCATTTTGCACAGGTTGTTGCACAGGTTTTTTCATTAATGTCAAACTTCAATCTGCACGGTGGTTCGCTGAGAGTTCCTTCGGAATTCGGGAATTCAAAGGTCGCAAGTTGAGAGAACCTTCGACATCACGATATGTGAAATAATGAAACGTGAAGGCCTGATGAGATTGAAGCTGCATGGTGGTTTGTTGAGAGTTCTTTCAGAATTCGGGAATTCATATGTTGGAAGTTGAGAGAACCTTCGACATCGCGATACGCGAAATTGTGAAACGTAAAGTCCCGATGGGATCAGGACCGTCTAATCATGAAAGGTCATGGGACCGTTGATCAGAGAAAAGTGGATATCGGGAAATCAGAAGTCAAAGGAAGGAAATGTGATAGCATTCCAACTCGCAAAATGCCAAAATGCGAAAATTCGAAATATCAAAATATGAAAGGCTAAAACGCCGAAAAATGAAATTGTGAAATGTGAAACCATGACTTAATCTCCATTTCAGAGTTTTGGATACCGGGAGTTGGAAGTGTCGAAACACTTCATCACAGAAATGTCGAAATGCGAAACGCCGAAATGACAAAATGCGAAAAGAATTTTAGTTAAGCCTATGGTCATAGCCAATGGACATATAGGTTGGCACAAGTGGTTTTCCGAAGTGCTTGAAGGCTATTCAAAACAAATGCATGTTCATTGAATGATGTTGGTTATTTATTTAAACTAATCATGTGGATACTATTCTTCTTGATGCCTTGACCAATAATGATCACTTTAAGGTAGTTATTCAATTATTGTAACTGAATCTTCGAAGCCTAAGGGTTTGTTTGTACGCACTAAAGATACAGGAAGATATATAAAGTGAATGTTGCAAGAAAAGAAACGGTTAGAGGATTATGGAAGATATATGGCTCTGTAAAATTTGAGGAAGAGAAAAGACAGAGGAGGGAAGACACATACACAGATTGATAAATCTAAGTGGTTTGGTCAAGAATGAATTGTGCAGAGAGGATTTGAATGCTTAATCTTTGACAGAGAAGATAAAGAGTTGGTTTGCAGGTTCTTAGTGACAGAGAATGATTTCAGGTTGGTAGGGAGGAGCAAGGGGAGACTGTAAAAGTCTCCTGTACAAGTTGGTGCTTGTACATATGGGAGTTGTAGCTTCCATTCAGTAGGTGTTGAAGAAACAAAGGTAGCAACCTCATCTGGGTTGTAGCTCAAATAAAATAAGAATGTAAATAAGAGTTGGATCTTGCCTTTCATTCATAAGAAGAAGAGGTTTTTCCCTTTTGGGTTTCCTCATGAAAAATCACTGTCACTGTTTCATTTATGTGATTGTATATTTTTTGGTTAAATGTATTACTGCAAGTTAAATGTTAAAGGCATGATTTATTGATTAATAAGTAATCTTCTTATAAAATGAAAAAAAAATTATACAACTGATTCACCCCTCCCCTCTCAGTTGACTTATCCTGTTCAACAATTGTTTATTGACAGTACGACTGCCGTTAGACCCAAACCCGTGGGTGATTGGTAAACTCATCACCGCCAGAGTTAATGGATCCACAAGAGACTGTTAGACCATGTTGCGAGTCTCGAAGGAGGTGTTGAACACCAATTCAACAATCTCCCACTCAACACCAACTGAGATACTCAACACCAATCGAGCAGACTCAAACCCGTAACCTTTCGCTCTGATACCAGTTTATTGACAGTACGACTGTCGTTAGACCAAAACTCGCGGGTGATTGTAAACTCATCACCACTAGAGTTAATGGATCCACGGGAGGCTGTTAGACCATGTCGTGAGTCTCGAAGGAGGTGTTGAACACCAATTCAATAGGATAAACCCCCTCATACTTAACATTTTTCATGAGTTATTCCCAAATTCCCAATCATTTTTCCATTAAATCTTCTCACTTCCCCTTGTTTCATGATCATTATGGTTATATCTTCTTGATATACTGTTCTTGGTCTGTGAAACCATGAATTATGAGTTCTAAATCTGTTGAAAACAAATTTCCTTGTGGAGTCACCAATTTGTTGACGAATAAAATCGTAATGATGATTTCACCTGCAAAGTATTTCTAAGGCCTATTAATTATAAGCTAGTGATATATATAATACTAGTAGGTGGGACACCATTGTATATTGGAGGATCAAATCTGGTTCTTATTTGATGTTTTTACTATTGTTCGACACTGCTTACAGGTTTGAGCATGATTGATGATCAATGTTGGTCCTATTGATGACAAATCGATAATGCATGTTTGTTATCTTGCTCTAGGCTCGAATGTCATGTCATAATTTCTTATGATAGCCATTGTTACCTTTGTTATTTACTCCTTGATTTATTACTTATGACACCTGTAAAAGATACATGTTAGAAACAACAAAAGAGAAATTGAAAAGAAATGAAGCAATATGAACAAAATCCAAAATAAAGGAACTATGCTACTATGATACTATGCTATACGATGTTGCACTATGCATTTGAAGTTTAAATGGATTTTTGTTAGTCTTAGCTAACATGATTAATGGCTATACGGTTTATTGGATTATATGGAAAAACATGTGATATGCATTATGGTGTGGTTGGCAATGGTTAATATGACATATGGTGGTGCCTTTTGGATGTTGGTTTCGATGCATGGTTTAATTGAATAAATTAATGGAATGGTTGGCTGGCGCATACTAAGTGATTGAAGGAGGAAAGGAGGGAAGCGATGTGCATTTACTACACATCACTCCATACCTCTCCCACTAGATGTTACCCTATCTTGGCTATTGTTCAATTGTATTTTGCTGTGGTTGAGATTCGATTTTTAGGCAAGGGAAGAACCTCTCAACCAAGCTCTCATTTTTAAGGCTTTTGGTTATAGGTATGTATTTTTCTCTATCCATGAACCCGATCTGGTTATGAAATAGATATTGGCTCGATAATGAATGGGTCTATGCTTTTATTGAGACTGGAAACTGTGTAAACTTTTAAATTTCTCTGGAGTGGATGTCTTGTGTGGTTTTCGTTGCAATGATTGTTGAAGTCACATTTTCATTGATTATTCTGAGTGCTAGAAGTTGTGAAGGTTCTATGTCGCCCTTATTGGTTTTGGTTGGAGGGTTTCATCTGATCCATATTTGCTAGTTGTCCCCACACTTTTCTTGTCACCATACCTAGTCATTTTTGTTGTTATGGGGTTGCTGGGTTTATTTTCGAATCACTGTGTGCCACTGCATATCGTTTCACCTAGGTATGGGCTCATTCATGCTATTGATGTTTTCACAGTGGGTTATGATGGCTATTATGCCAAGGGGATTGCTTTAAGGTTGATTGATGTTTCATGGCTCTTTTCTATCTCAAAAATTTTTGGTTTGATTGGGAAAACCACAAGGGTTGTACCCTGTGTATTCTCAGTGTTATTATGGTCCAAAATGAAGCCTTTGCTCCTTTGTTCATAGTCTCTCCTATATCATGAACTATCACCCTGTCTGCGAAGTTATTGGTGATATGGATTTTGTGTCCACTGTATGGTCTCGAAGGTTTCTCACCCACTGTTGGGGGTCAACTCCAGTCTCCTTGTGTTGGTCCACAAAGCGAACCCTTGATTATTCAAAGCCCAGTTTTAGTAAATGGAGTTTGTTATAACCTATTGGTATATTGTTGATTGTTATGATTTGGTGGGTTATAGTCGACAGTGGTTGATTTTTAGCTCGTCTCTATTGATTACGTTGACATTGGTTTTGGTTATTGGTATTTAGTCACAACATTGTTATTATAACAGTTGAATCGTTAACTCAACATGGTTAATTGGTTGATTTGAGAAATGGGATTGGTTACACAGTTGTTGTCTTTTATATTGTAGCAATTGGATTGTTAATAGAACATGATTTTGTGGTTAATTAATTCACAATGATACTTCTTGCGTATGCGTTGGTCTGTGTATTTTTCCTACAACATGGTTAAGTTGAGATGATGGTTGTTGTTAATGTGTATTTTAATTGCTAATTAGGATTATTGCAATTTGAAATCGTGATAGTTGTATCTTGACTGTCTTCTCTATATGTTTTATGGATATTGTGCATCGTATAATATATGGGCATGGGTTTTATAATAGTATGGTATCATTGCAATTTAAATTGTAAAATTGAATTAAGGAATGGAATAGGGAACGATTAAAAAAAAAAAAGAACTTGTGTCTGTGTTTGATTTCAAGGATTAATTTATGACAATGGTTGGTGGTTTGGATGCTGAACATAGTCGATACAAATGACTGTGTGTTTATTGGAATGTTTTTTTAATATTAAGGAAAGGAAACATGATTCTTTATACAGGTTTTTTGCGAAGTATATTGTTTTGAGTGTGATTGCACTGTGTAATATAAAGGGTTCATGATTTAAATGTGAAAAAGAGCAAGTTTAACACACCGTAATGGTTAAATTATACACAGAACAATTGTTACTTGGTTACAATAATTGGTAGTGTTGGATCATTGCATTACAGATATAATTATTTTATGGATTACTTAATTAATTTTATGAACAACATCTTCTCTTTTCCCCTACCATTATTTCACTTTTCTCTAATTACAATCCCCTCGCCTTCCCATATTCATTACTCACTCCATGTTCCTAAGATTTAATTGTAGTTAAGAGCAGATCGATATTATGACAGTTTAAGATCACAGGGATGGATTACAATGATTTGTTCTTTGGTTTACACTTCATTTGATTGTTGTTGTCTATGAGTAGTAAACATGTTCTTTTCCCCCTCATTTTAACATTTTTTCTCTCAATACGAACCCCTCACATATCCCACAACTTTTGTTCACCCCCTGCTCATTGACAACAATTAAACAATTTGTATGGATTGGATTGCATGAGTCTAATATGTTGTTGAGCCAAAATTTATTTCATATTTTTAGAAGAGTTGTCATGTATGGTTGATAAAGAAACTATTTGATAATCAATTATGCATACAAGAATGATATCTTCAAGCAAAAGGTTGAAAAATGAGGCCCACCATGCCCTTGACAAAGGGAAGGCCACTACTGCCCCTTCCTCACCTTCAAATGATTCTGATAAATTTGTGTCCTCCTGCATGCATTTGAGGGATGATCGCTTTCATGTGATCAACGAGGTTAGGCCTAAAGGCTCCACATAGCCTAAGGAAAATTCAGAGAGATTAAAAGGTGATAAAAACAACAAGGGAAATATTGCCTCAGACTAGAAAATATGGATTTTATGCTGTATTTTTTTAATTATTGTTGGGAGTAGTTGACTTCACAAATTTTGGACAACATACTATTTTTGGATATATGAGTAATATATTTTGAAAATAATTTCAAATATCATTGAGATAAATTGTCAAATATGAATGTGATGACGAGAGTCACAAGGAGGGATGTTTTTTTAATTAACTAGTTGTGTTATGATTGTTAAAAGATAAAGGGGAGTCACAAGGGGTCCCACCAACTAGTTATTATTTATTTATTTAAAACCATTATTATGATTTATTACTATTCCCCCTTAACTAAAAGTTGGTTGAGTTATTAGTTAACTTAACTAAGGAGGTAGTTCAACTACTTCAACCAATTCTAATTTGCTTAAAGGAAAAAGGAAAGGGAGGAACAAGAGGATGATAGAAGGAGAAGCATACTAAGGTTTTCTCTTTAAGTTTGTGTTGAGATAGTTTAGATTTCATTCATTCCTTAATTTATCACAAGCCTAATTCTTTTTTATTATAGCAAGGTCTTATTGTAGACAACAAGATTAAGGGTTGAATTATATCATTCAAACACTTGTTTTTTAGAGGTGTTGATCTATCTTTGATAGTCTTTGTGGACTTGTATGTTTGTGAATTAGTTTTCATGACTAACAAAGGCTATTGTGCAGAGTCGAGTAGGCAACAATCTATGGTAATTTGATCCAACTTTTAGAGTTCAGTTTTTATTCTCTATCAGAGGTCCTTTTGTATGTTTCATCGTGGACATCTAAGTTTGACTTTGGTCCAAAACTTCTTCACAAAATTTTGTAAAAAGAATGAATATTTGATGAATTGGAATGAAGTAAAGAATTGCTATATGTCTCATCTGTCTTGATTATCTACTTGGTGTATTTACTTCTCTCTCTGTATTTATTTTGGCATATATTATGTTCAGAAAAACACATAAATAATGAAAATTTCAGCAAGCTTTTATTTATAAAAAAACCAGCCTAAGCATTTGCCATCAATACTTGTGAGTTAGGATATTAATTTTGATGGCTATAAACATAGGGTGATATTCCCGTCTATTATTTTTTAGCCAAGAAGAATATGAAAATGCTTGAGTAAGATCATTTCATTTCTTTTCCTCAACAAGTAGGATAGAAGGAGAAACATACTAAGGTTTTCTCTTTAAGTTTGTGTTGAGATAGTTCAGTTTTCATTTATTCCTTAATTTATCACAAGCCTAATTCTTTTTTATGATAGCAGGGTCTTATTGTAGACAACAAGATTTAGGGCTGAATTACGTCATTCAGACACTTGTTTTTGAGAGGTGTTGATCTATCTTTGATAGTTTGTGTAGACTTGTCTATTTGTGAATTAGTTTTCATGACTGACAAAGGATATTGTGCAGAGTTGAGTGGGAATCAATCTGTGGTAAGCTGATCCAACTTTTAGAGTTTAATTTTTTATTTTCTGTTAGAGCTCCTTTTGTATGTTTCATTGGGGACGTCTAAGTTTGACTTTGGTCCAAAACTTCTTCACAAAATTTTGTAAAGAGAATGACTCTTTGATGAATTGGAATGAAATAAATGATTGATTTATGTCTCATATATATTGATTATCTACTTGGTGTCTTTACTTCCATCTCTGTATTTATTTCAACATCTATTATGTTCATAAAAACACATAAATAATGAATTTTTCATCAAACTTTTATTTATAAAAAAACCATCCTAAGCACTTGTAATCAATAATTGTGAGTTATGATATTAATTTTGATGGATATAAACATAGGGTGATATTCCTGTCTATTTTGATCTAGCCAAGCATAATTTGAAAATGATTGAGTAAGATCATTTCATATCTTTTCCTCAACACATCCCTTGGGAGGGAAATGAGCCATGCCAAGGATTCCAAATACCTTGTGTGGAGAATACTCCAGTCGTCATTCCCTCTGAAGGAATGGTACCTTACACAGGGTTCTGCTAACCAAAACTGGGGTTTCCCCTAGTTGGGAAAGCAGTAGAATAAAAAGTGTTGTTTCAAAGCGCACTAAACAAAGAGAATGACATAGATCCCACCGACGTTGTGTAGGATAAAGGTCCCAAAATTCCTCCACTAAACAATCTATAATTACCATTTGGCCTAATCGGCTGCTAAAATGTGCCACTGAGTAAAGGGGATGGAGGAGGTATATAACCCCCTCCATAAGGAATAACATTGAAAGGGGAAGTAGTGCCCACGATTGATCCTTGCAAGGGAGAATTAGAGCTCCCTGCCCCCAGACTCATGGTCTGTAAAGTAGAGTAAGTAAGAACTGAATTCGAGTCAAATCCAGGAATCCCATATGAGAAGGGAGTGCTTGTCGTGTTTAGAGTGAAAGGAATAGTGGTTGAAGTCGTCAAAGGGATCAAAACACTTCCCGAATTCATGAGTGTCAGGATAGTCGTGGTCTTGACAGACGAAGGTGAGGGAGGAGGTACAATTCCCCCCCCCATTCTTGAGGTTAGAAACAATAGATTCCTTCGGTGTCGGAAAGTATCCTCTCGGAGAAGGATCGGGTATAGTTTCATGTAGCCCGGTCGCTTCGAACGATCCTTCTTGATCAAGTCTTCTCCTTGAAGAGTTTCCTATTCACACCTAATTCAAGGCCCTAAAGGCATAAACTAGTCGGTGAACCCTACAAACTGAAAGTCTAATATATTTCAAGTTAAGAATTAATTTTAAGGCTTGATTTACACAAATAATGTGGTCGTGAAACTAATGGTGTTTGGAACAAATGAAAAATAAATAGAAATTGAGAGAATTTAAACAAAAATAAGATACTTCGAAATTAAAGAAAAGCTTGTGAAACCCTTTGTGTAACATCCCGCTCTGGCGCACTTACCAAACTTATTCTTTGAGGACACTTGACCACAAGTGATCTGGATTTTTATGATGATAAAAATTTTTCCTTCATTATGATGCGTTAAGTTATATGACATGATGTTTTACTACCTTGATGTAGACAGGTGTTGCTGACTCAGTTTCATTGAGTGTGCAGGGTTTCAGACCTTGAGGATGCAGAGGCATCGGTGGAACTCCCTTGGACTCTGGATTGAGTCAGGGAGTGGGCTATTTGAGTTGTTTCATTTACGATGATATTGTTTCATTTTGATGATATGCTATTGATCTTATGATATGTTGTTGACATGATCTGACATGATGGTTGATGATGCAGGCTGATGATAGCTTGCCGAATAGACTCACATATGGAGTAAAGGGGCCACACACGAGTTCCAGAGAGATTGAGGGAGAGGTGTGACAGCAGCCCTGCCATAGCCTATTAGCACTCCCGTCGTGGCTCGAAATGTAGGTCAACGATTACCTAGTTCGAGAGGATCCACGATGCCGTGAGGGCAGACTGCGACAGTCACTCACGATGATTCTAAGGGGCGTGCAATAAGGCGGGGGCCTTATTCCTTAGACCCCTTAGTCTCCCACAAGTTCACCTGGCGGAGTGTTGACTCCAGGGGTTATAGATTCTACCAATCCATCAAGCAAGCGAGTGGCACCCTTGGAGCACGGGGTGCATCCTGAAGGGCATGTCGCGCAAAGAAATGCAAGTCAGCGAGTGGCACCCTTGGAGCACGTGGTGCATCCTGAAGGGCACGTCGCGCAAAGAAATGCAAGTCAACGAGTGGCACCCTTGGAGCACGTGGTGCATCCTG
>ML781892.1:121159-151727 GCA_009831015.1 Picea engelmannii | reverse complement strand
TTAAATTAAGTGAAACCCATGGCCTTTAAATGATAAAGAAGGAATAAATTTTTTTAAAGTGGGGAAGTATTAAAGGATAGGAATTTTTAAATATATTGAAAAGATAAAAACTGCATTTATCTTTTGGGGTTCAAAAATAAAAAATAAAAAAATAACAAGAGAGAATTAAATAATGAAAATTAAGAAACTGAAGGAGTAAATTAAGGAATGATTAAGGAGTAAATTAAGGAGTAAATTAAGGAATGATTAAGGAGTAATTTAAGGAGTAAATTAAGGAGTGATTAAGGAGTAAATTAAGGAGTAATTTAAGGAGTGATTTTTGAGGAAGTGAGGGAATTTGAGTCTTTTAATTATTAAAAGAAATTAATTTTGGAGAACGAGAGGCATGTGTGACACTTGGACGGCGGAGACTGTTTAGAGGGTTGTCATTTAAAAATTAATTAATTAATGATTTAGGGTTTTAGGTTAGTCTCAAAAATTGCTATAAAAGAAAGGGAAAGGAAGGAAGAAGGGAAGAGGACGGTTAGCGTAACGTTACGCTACCGAATTGTGGCTTGACGGATTGCTTGTGAGGAGTTGGGTTTGTCTCAACTGTGTTGGAGTGGTAGCTCAGCCGTGGAGGCGAGCTGAGACGCTAGTCTATCTCTGGTTCTTGTGTGGCCCCTTTGCGGCTCGGGGGGCTAAGGGGGAAGGAGAGTACCCCTAGCGTTGGCTGGGAGGTACTGGTGAGTTTTCTATGGTAAGCGTGCAGGAGCGGTAACGAGCGCGAGTCTTCGATCGAGGCGTGGAAAGCATACAAGGCAGGAACAAGGAAATAGGTACGCTTGTTAAATGTATTGAGTATGTTGCACTTGATATTAAGCTGGAAACTGAAAGATGATTTAATGTTCTAAAAAGGCCGTTCCTGGCAATCTCGCTTGCTGGTATATTATGGAATTAAAACTAGATCTGGCATTCCCTTTTGCATTTATTGGTTTATTGGTTACGGTACTCCATATTTGTATTGTTGTTTAAAAGATCAAGAAGTTGTGTAAATTCCCGCTGAGAAAAATGAAATGGGTTATATGTCAAAATCTTAAATTGGAATCTCTCATATGTCACAAATCATGTACTGTAGTGGAATAAATGTTCATGTTCTGTAGTGAAAATTTTAAAATGAAATGGGTTATATGTCGAAATATTAAATTGAAACATGTTATATGTCGTAATTCATGTTCTGAAGTGGAAGGTTTAATTTAAAATGTGTTATATGTCGAATTGCATGTGTTGAAACTATAGATTGTTGGACTGGATCTAGGATGGTTGCGCCAATGCTAGAGTGATAAATTCTTCCTATGAGAGTTTCATTTATTTAGTACAACCCTTGCTAGATTTATATATCACCGTTGTTACACTTTCTTGTTTGTTTCCATTTATTTTTAATCCTAGCAAAATCCCCGGGCACTGAGTTTAAAGGATTCGGATCACTGCCTCAATCCGTTTTCCAACCACTTAACTTATTTTTCTCTGCATTTTGGGGAGGATCAAGGCTCTGCGCATTCAGTCCCTGCTCAGCAAAGCGATTCACTTGAAACCTCTGCGATTTGTGGGCCTTGAGGGCACCCTGTGTGTTGACAAAAAAAAAAAGAAGGGAACCTTCCTGTGATTTCACTGCTTATCTCTGCGTACCCTTTCCTCAGAGCCTCTGCGAATATCCCGAAGGTTTTTGGCAGTAATTCCAGCAGAGAAAATATGTTGTTCATCAATGGGTGAGCTCTATCCTTTGCATCTCAGGTCAAGTGTAGTGCTATGGGTTGTTTCTGCTACGTGCTCGATCTCGTGAACCATGATCCCATCCACAAATACGTGTTGTACCTCTGGCCTTGGGTTGCCAGATATCTATGTCCCTTCTTGCTTGAAAACCATTTTGTTTTTCACCTCTGTTGGTTATCACCTCTGCACCCATTTGTCTGCGTCGAATTACCTCTGACCGCGTTGTATTGATCTGAGTTATTTGCATGTCTCTGCATGTGTGGACTGTGTACCCATGGCACGCTTTGACTGTTAATTGGTTTGCGTGATCTTCGTACAGAACTGGGCGATGTATCACTGCGCGTTTTTAGTTTTACTGGACTACGTTGAGCGTGTCTCCCATGCACACTGGCTAAGTCACAGTTGTGCATTCTTTTTATTTTGGCTGCGTGTTGATTGGGCACCTCATTCAGAATGGGCAATGTTCAGATCCGTTTCCTTCTCGGTCTGTGGGTTCCGATCGAGCGTCTTTTTCTGACAGCCACCATGAACTCTTTTAAACCCAACCTACCACAACTTCCAATCTGTTATGCGTAATTTCTTCTTCCTTTTGCATCTGTCAAATTTCGCATAAAATTTATTGTTTCTTTTTGGGGAATATGGATCCCGGAACAGTCAGTTAGTCAAAGTTGTTTTGATTTAAATGGTTAGAATATCACCGTTTACGGTATTGATATCCGAATGAAATGTAGAGAAAAGGGCTAAGGGTTCCTTTTAATAGCATATGGTCAATGGATATAAGAATTGGTAGGTATTGTCCCTTTTAATTATGATGTTATATTAGTATTTCAAAACATGTCGATGGTTATAATATTTAAATGTTGTTGCTGTTTGAATATTAACATTTTAAGTTTATGATCAATTTTATATAAAGTCCTTTTTAAATAGTGTTAATTAATGTGGTCATTTGAATATTGACATTTTAATTTTATGATCAATTTTATATAAAGTCCTTTTTAAATAGTGTTAATTAATGTGGTCATTTGAATATTGACATTTGAATTTTATGGTCAATTTTATACAAAGTCCTTTTCAAATAGTGTTATTTAATGTGGTCATTCGAATATGGGTAAGGTTAGGTATTAAATTTTGGTATACATTGTAATTCAATTAATGATTCTATAATCATGATGCTATTCCAATTAGCGACATCCTTAACAATTTGCTATATTTTATTGTTGTTAATTTAAGTAGGGATAGTTGTCGTATCCAAATAATGCCTTATACCTTTGTCATTAAATATTATTATTGTCATTTAAATTATTGCGTAAGTTGTTTTCCAATTGACATCACCTATAAGCATGATATCATTATGAGCGCATTGCTATTGGACCTTAGTGCATGATTTAATCTTGAAAGGTCATTCTTAAATTAGCGGTTGTAGAAAATAACGTAGCATACAAGAGGTTGATAGTTGTAAATTCATGGTCCGGATTGTGACATAATGATAGACAGTTAATGTTTCAAGATAGCGATATTATAATTTTAATTACTGATTAATAACATGCGTGGTGCAATAACCTGGAATTACGTACCTTAAATTACCCCAGTTAGTATATTAGGGTGGTTGTCCATGTAGACGATGTTGAATTGGGGTCAGTTGTCAGAGTCCTCTTGTCATGCGCCTTCCGTAAGGAGCGCAATTGTTCTCTTATGTATCTTATACTTGATCGTGGTCAACTTTACTTTTGTCGTGGTTGCGTCTTGTCGGTTGTCCAGGGCGTCGTACAGTTCAGTGTGTTATTCCTTGCACACAGACACACACACAACTTAACAATAAAAGAAAAAGAAAAAAAAAATTGCACCCATCACTAAAATGGTTGTCGTAACGAGACGGTTCGTTACACTTTGTAAATATCAACTTTTCAAATTAATGTTTCAAGATCTTGTAATTGAAAGTTTCCTAAAAAGTTCTTTCGTTTGACTAAGAAAAACTACTTATATTTAAGGAAAGCAAGAAATAACTTTTAAACTGAGACCCTTTTATTTTGCAAATAGACAACCTAGTCTACGTTACCAAACTAAATGCAAGAACAAATTCTTTTTGATTTTTCGAACTCCTTTAACAAGAAAAAATAAAGTAAAAGTTCTTTTTTGTTTTTCAAAGAAAGAAACAAGAAAAAAGAGAAAATAGAAACCAATATTGACAAAGACCCTAATCCAATTGTGTAAACACAGGGATTCAAAAAGAGACCAACAGAGGATCTAAAACTTGAAAGTTCACTCTAAACCTCTAAGAAAAGAAAAAAGAAAAAAAAGAAAACAAGTTGAAAACAAATCTTGAACCTAAGCTAAGGTAAAAAATAGAGACTTTGTAAGGTCCAAGAAATCCTTGGGAAGCCTAAAATAGTCCAACGTTCGATGTAGACCACCTCTAGTTTTGTAGCTCCTAGGCTGCAAGTCTCCTCCCAAAGCTGGCCTACAAGAATACTCATGAAAACAACACAACAAATATTCTATTTGTACTCATAAATTAGGGTTATATATAAACCATTATGCATAAATCAAATGAAGTTCATAAATATATGATTTGGGATAGGAAAAAAACATATTTTATTCAAATTCAAATATCGAAAATTACAACCTTTGTAGGCCGACACTCTGCAAACCTGGTCCAGGACCCTCTTAATGTTGCTCCAAGTTCACTTATCCCAATTATTTCTCTCACAATCAGTTGATCACTTCAGAGGAAGGGAAGGGATTGTATAGGAGAAAAACACTAAAGAGGGAATGTTGAGGCATGAACTCAGAAGGGTTGCAAATACTTGGGAAAGGAGGGAAAGGGATTTGGGTATAGTTTCACTGTTCTAATGCTTGATGTTGGAATGAGACCCCAATACCTAATTTTCTGTGACAAAAGGATAGTTATTCGGTTTGGGGATGGGATACAATAGGTTAAATGATTGGGAAACCTCCAATAGCACGTTAACTTTGCCGAATTCCTTGCAACTTTTGGTGGTAAACATGGGTTGTTTAGTGTGGAGCATGCATATGTAAATGGGTTGTCTAGTATGCAAAAATCATATGTATGTGGGCTTTCTATCATGCAACAAGAATATGTACATGGGCAGTAGTGCAACAAAGTGTGTACATGCTCCAAAAAATGGTTTTTTAAATAGATTTTCTCAACAATAGTTTGGCAAATTTTGCAAGTAAAAAGGCCAATGCCATGTATACATAAGTAGATAATTTTAAGACTATAAAATTTTTTCATCTTCAACCGAGATGATTTCTTTGGGATTAAATGATTCATTTTGTATGAAAGTGAAAATGCCTTCATCAATCGAGAAAAATTGCCATGATTCTATATTATCAAGGATGTGAGGACAATATAGAGATTATAACATACAATCCGGTCTTTGAGGAAAAAGATGTTGGGTAGGAGATGTTGCAAAAAGATATAACCTATCATCCATTGAATTAAGTTCTCTCTTAACATGAGTGATGTTAAATGATAATAGATTTGAAATAAAAATACGAACAACTTGAGTATAATGTTTAAGTAACTTATTTCTCGGTGAATAAATATTATGTACAATATTCACAACAAGTTCAGAATCACCAAAACCTGTAAGGTGGTCACAACCAAGGTTATATAATTTTTTGATGCATAACAATAAGTTTAAAACTTTCTTCGCAACCTATGTTAAGAAAATAACATAATGAACACTCAACCCAGGGTCTTCGTCCCAATCCCAATGTGGTATGAATATAGCCATGTGAATAGATGATTTGATGTCGAACATGGTAGAAAACACTTGATTACTAATCATTGAGGTAGACCATTAACAACTGCGAGGGAAATCACTAATGATATGAATGACTCCCAAAGTACCCTAGTACATTCCAGTGAATGTGAATAAATTAGTTGAGGTCGAACATTCATGGAATCATTCGATCAGAGGTCAATGATGTAAACTTGTTGTCAGAAGTGAGGAGGCATGGAGGACCTAAGGTACTAACTCATTTCTAATTCTAATTCCTGGATGATGTGTTGAAGTTGATAGGAAAATACTCATTGAAGGAGGGCCTTGATGTATCCTTCATCATCGACATGAAACTAACACAAGATAATGATGTATCGTGATAGATAAAATAAGGAAATATTGACATGGGTATGACTACTTCAGAATGATTGTAAGGATGATAATTACCTTGAACATTGTGCGGAAAGACAATCACAACAATTGACTTGGAATAATTGAATCAACAAGGCAAGGATCCAAACATAGTGTGATGATCGTAGACCAAAACATAGTGTGACCACAAGCACTTTTCGACTAGAACAAAAAAGTATGATGACACTCTTTGAATGGGTTGAAGGAGTATAATGAATCATGGAAATTGGTATGAATCAAAGACCAACTAATTACCCAATTGTATGACATAATGTAGATAGGTGCCATGTTCAAGGGAGAAAACAAAGAACTTCCATAAAAGTTTTCAATACTTGACTCACTTCCCAATTTTTTTCCCCATCTAGATAGATGAGTACCTCTTTATTTTTTAACGAGATCGAGGAGGATAATAGGTGATCAGTATAATCTCATCCTTTAGAGTATTTTTAACGAACCCTAGGAAGGAGTGGTTCGGTCCCAGATAGGCCTTTCAATGTATGTTTTATGAGTCCAAAGAAAGTAAACTCAATGATTTTTCATGTTTATAGAGTTTGGAAAACACTTAAAGGTGACGCCATGAATGATTTTTTTGTAAATTTAGTCTCCCAAGACTGAAAAAAGTGTAAAGAAATATAGGGGAGAACTCTTCTAATCATGCTTGATTAGAGTGTTCCTTTTTCGTAATTATTCTCATGAGGTCGAAAAAGACAGAAACTACCACTCGAAATATGCCCTTTCAAACCTTTTAATGAGTGTGAAAGGAAGCAAGATCACTTGACAATATTTTCATGTTTAGAGTCTAAAAATAGATTAAAGGAAACTCTAGAGGGTTCATTTTTGGTATAATATTTACGATTCCGAAAAAAAGTGATAAAAGTATACTCAATCACATTCTCATGTATTTACAAGCATGAGAAAGAACAAATACTAAGCTTAGAATTGGTTTCATTTTTACACAAGATTGCAACAAAATTAAACTATGCTTGTAACTCTAGGTTCAATCCCCAGATTTTTGTTTCTTTTTGAACGAGCTTGCCACAGAGAATAAAAACTATGCTTTAGCTTTTGTTTAGAGAGATTGAAAAGAGCTTAAAGGAAACTCCAGGGGGTTCCTTTTTTGTATAACCTTTATGAATACAAAAAAGTGATAAAATTATACACAATCACATTCTCATGTATTTACGAGAATGAGAAAGAATAAAGACTAAGCTCATAATTGATTTCATTTTTACACAAGATTGCAACAAAATTAAACTATGCTTGTAACTCCAAGATCAATCCCCGAATTTTTGTTTCAATTTTGAACAAGCCTTCAACAGAAAAGAAAAACTATACTTTTAGCTTTTGCTTCATTTTTAACGAGCTTTCTACAGAGAAGGAAAACTATGCTTGTAGCTTCTATTTCATTTTTTAACAAGTTTGCTACAGAGAAGTGAAACTATGCTTGTAACCTCTCCTTGATAATGGCTTCCAAGAGGACAATTATCTGGAAAGGATACATTTCAAGGGACAAACGTCATCCATGGCTTCCAAGAGATATTTGCTAGATGGCATAAAAACACTCTGGAAGGAAAACATGTCGACGACCTCAATAAGGGTAGGGTGATCTGGCTCTAATAGCCCTATAGAAGATATGACCATGTCAACTACCGGATCTAAGTCGGGAGAATGGATATATACCCTCTTTTTTGGAGTTGAATGCATGGGACATGACGTTACATAATTGACCTGTAGCGGGGTGAACATCGCTAGCATGTATTGACCATTCAGGGAAGGAATGATGGTTGACCATCAAATGATGGTCAATCATTGAAATCCAATTGATCATTACTATGTTTCCATTGTGAGGGAAACATATCACTCGAAAGAGAGTGGACACAAAAAATATAATAACCTAGACACAGTCTCGTCCAATGAGTAGGTTACATTCCAAGGGGTCATGAACTTCCATCACATCGATGTAGACCATTTTTCCTCCCAAAGTAACCAAAAACTGTCGAAGGATCCCTAAATGTTGAGTAACTATTCTGTAAAAGGTCAATATATTCTGAGTCACTCGTGCAAGCTACGTGGAACCAAAAGCTTCACATGTTGTATATATTTTCATTGATGTCAATAGTCGATGTGATGATCTATTGTTAATGATGAATTACCACAGATGATATTGTCATTGATGTCAACAAGTATATCAGTTAGAAGAAAATTTCAAACAATATGTAGAGATCGAAAGTGTAATCTCAGAAGGCAGAGAGAACAGGAGGAGAGAACAATATGAAGACCAAAAGTTCAGAAGGGAAAACACAGTACATTAGAAAATGTAGAGAAAGGTTGAAGCAATTCATGACATTTTTGATCATGATAGGATCAACAATGTTTCTATGATAAAATCTCAGGATGAGAAGCCTCAGAAGTCATTTGATCAAGTTTAACCATGTTGATCATCTAATTATAACAGACATCGGTCATATGAGTGAGTGTGGACTTGAGGATCGTAGAAGGATCATGACCGTTAGATTTGCAAGCCAGATAACTGACATGGATGAATTGTGGGGAGAAAAAGAAGAATTAAATAACTTTCCAGTTACAATCCCACAATCTGTCTAGATCATCAGATCTCAGAGATTTAAAGATCTACGACTGCGGTTGATCCAACAAATACCGATTTTAAGTTAGATTAATTCATGACCATCGGATGCGCAATCGCCAGATCAATGACAGGGGTGAATTGCAGAGATCAAAAGGAGAATTAAATATCATGCTTGTTCCAATCCCGCAATTAGTCAGGACCATACGATCTTGTACCTTCGAAGATCAACAATTGTCGTTGACTCACCAATAACACATAAATTCCAATTGTAGAGTTTGGGTGACGAGTTAAAACACTCATAGATTAGGGTTGTGCAATCATTACTGATCGTGGATCTACTTCAAGAATATTCAAAACCGTTGGATCATGTTAAAGTGGAAGGATAGGATAAATCTACAAGAGATGCATCGCAGAACAGATCAAACTGTTGATCCAAGATCCAGATCGAACGAACATCATTTAGTTCAGATTTAAAGTTGCGAGGAGGTTAGACTCCAGAAAGTTTGAGATTTGAAATCCCTAGAATACGAAGTTCCTTTAGCCGTTAGATCAATTTCGAGTGGAAGGACAAGATAAGTTAGCAAAGATGCATTGCAGAAAAATTGAGTCGTCAATCTAAGATACTAATCGAACGAACAACATTCACTTTGGATATAAAGATGCGAGGAGGTTACGCTCTGTCAGTTTGAGATTTTAAATTCCCGAATCCCAGAGATCCGAAGATCTGAAGTAGATATGGACCGTCAGATGATCTGAAGTAAATCACAGTCGTCATATCATCTGAAGAATATCTCAAGCGTCAATTTGTCCAAAGAAAATCTAGGTCGTCTGATCCAGAAAAGACATGGAATAATCTTGTGGACTCCAGGTAAAGACCCAAAGTAAACCTCAACCATTTGATTCAAGGACATGTTGTAGACCATGTCAACAAGACACGTGGCACAATCAGATAATGACAAGTGTCAAGTTGATTCAAAATTTCAGGTACGTGAAAATCACAAATCTGAGTGACATGTGGTAGACACTTGGCTTATTCCATGTCATCAAGTGACGTAAGAAAGTGACGTTACTCTGGGATATTTTCTTTGGGAGCCTCACCACCAACAAATGAAAAGAGTTCCGAAGTCCCAAAATCTGAAGTTGTGAAGGGACAAAGTGCCGAAGGGGCGAAGTCGTGAAGAGCCAAAGTGCCAAAGGACCAATTTCATGAAGGACAGAGTCCCAAACTCCCAAAGGCTGAAGTCCCGAAGTGAAGGAGGATAGCTAATTCGAGGAGGACAGATGGCAGGAATCTATGGACTCTGTCTAAAAGTGTTATGGGAGAGCGTGAAGGTTGAGATTTGAAATCTCTGGAGCCCAGAGACCCGAAGGAGATCTCGACCGTCGATTTGATGTCGGGTGAATTCTCAACCATTGATCAAAATTTAGTGGAAGAATAGTGTAAGAATAATAGACAAAGTCACAGAGTAAAATGTGGCCATACATCTCATTGCTTGATTAAGTCCTAGCTGTTGGATTAAGCAATGAAGGATGAGTGAAAGGATTAACGCTAACCATTGATCTGGTTCTGAGATATAATATGAACCATCCAATTTATTTGATGATATTGTATTCAAGATATTTGAAAGGTTGGAAGTCACGAAGACCCGAAGTCCTGACAATCGTCCATCTCATTGGGATATTGAATCGTGACCATTGAATCGGTAAACGCTCAAGAGTCCATCTCACCTAGCGTGAGGTCACCTCCATTGGTCATATGGTAAATATATTTGAAAGGGAATATTGAAATACATCGCTTATATTAATAAGCTTGTGGTTATGTGCCTATGGTCATATGAAATTGGTTTGAAGGGAGCACCTCATACAGATTTCATTCGACAGAAAGTTACACCAGAACAATACAGAGAATCGATAAATGATTGAATATGGTCTATTGGTTAACTGAGAATGCAACAGAAACATGAGTACGATCTAATGAGTCGATCCATGTCTGTGATCAACTCATGAAAAAAATGAATTGATACACTGTCATGATTAAAAGAGAGTTAAATCATGAAAACATGAATAAAGAAAAAAAGGAAAAATGATATTAATTAAAGTTTAGATTATCATTTTAAATGAAAAGGTACAATGGTTCAAATAAAGGGACATGATGTTTTATATCTCACACTTGTTTGAATATTATATAAATGAGAAAAAGTGGTGAGAAGAGTGTGTCTCTGTTGGTTCAGATTAGAAGATCAAACACATGAGTATAGTCCAAGATGAAGAACTGTTCATTCTAAGGTGCCTGTCAATGTCTTATTGAAGATCAAGAACAAAATAAGACAGAGAAACAATTATGTAATCCAGTACTTGATACAGAAGACCATACAAGCAAAGGTTGCAACACACAAGTAGAAATAACAGAAATGGTTTCATGAGTCAAATTTAGTGAAGTACATAAGAGGTTGTATTGCATTGTAAAATAAGGGTGGTTGGGTGGTGCAATGGCAAGTAGGATCCTGCAGGGAAGTTGGTGCTTCCTTGTCAGTGGTAGATGACTAAACAAGGGGTTGAAGCCTCCTACCAGTTGGTACTAGTGAAAAGAGGGAGTTGGTGCTTCCTTGTTAGTTGTAGTTGACTAAAAAGGGGGTCTTATCCTCCTACCAGTTGGTGCTGGTGAAAAAGGGTGTGGGTGCATCCTGATCAGTTGGTGCTGATAAAAAATAAAGAATATCTTCCTTCTATGTAACTTGTAAGAAAAAGAATTTTGCAGTTAATAGAAAAGTGTTGGTGGATTTCCCTGTTGGGTTCCACGATAAAATATTGTGTTCATAAGGGTTTTTTTTTCATCATGTATTACTTAATTGAATAATTAATATGTGTGCTTAATATGGATGAAGTTAAAAAGAAAAACTAGGCAATACTGATTCACCCCCCCCCTCTCAGTATTGATGGATATTCCAACAATTAGTATCAGAGAAAGGTTCTTTTAAGAATAGTCTAACAAAATGAAAGGAAGATCAAATTAAGCACATAATGATGGACAAAATATTTACACTAAGGATGTAACTCCAATACCTGGAAATTTACACTAAGGATGTAACTCCAATACCTGGAAAAGTAGAATACATATTTTGGAGTACAAGAATGGAAAGTCATATGAAGGCATTGGGACCTGATGTATGGAATTCAGTGATCACTGATTACTTCCCACCAAGTAGAGTAAGGAATCAAGCTCAAAATAAATCCAAGAAAAGTAACTCAGAGGCAATGAATAAAATCCTTGATGGATTACCTGATGATATCAAAGAAAAGATAGGTGAATGTAATTCTGCAAAAGAAGTTTGGGACAAGATGAAAGACCTCTACTCAGATAAGAAGTCAAATGAATCATTTCAATCATAAAAAAGTCCAGTCTACAACAATTCTAGTGATGAATATTCTTTTGAAGAATACTCAGACATTGAAGCATAAGTCAATCTTGAAGCTAAGCTTGAGTGTGTGTTGGATGGTATGAGAAAATATAAACAAATGTGTAAACAACTAAAGGATCAACTTAAGAATGTTGAAAAATTCAAGAAACAGACTTAAGCCCTTGATAAAGTTCCCAGTATACTAAGAATTCCTTCAAATGAATTTGGACTTGAATATGAACAAGTACACATTGTTAAAGGATCAAGTCTTATTACTCAGATTGATGTTGAAAATGACATGTGTTGTGATGATACCTCCAAATAATTTTCTTTTCCTCCCATGAATATGTATAAAATTAAATGAGAATACACAGAAGACATTCCTATCAAGGATAAAGACGAAGACTCAGTCATCAATAAAGGTAAATACTCTTCACAATCTTCCAATTGCAATAATGTTGATATTAAAATCTCCCCTGCAAATAATGAAGAAGATTTAGATACAATAGAAGAATTTTATGTTAGCATCTATCCAATGAAAGAAGTAGAAGAAGGACTATCAGAGGCCAAACAAAAGGTTGATTAGAGTCTCTGTGAATACCTCTATGACCATAATGAATCAGACTATAGATATCTTCATGACTACACTAAAGAATTTCTTGAAAAGAGTCAAAAGCATGTCTTGGAAATAAAAGAAAAGATTAAAGACAATGAATAAATCATATTTGAGAAAAAGATTCAATTAGAAAACAAAGAAGAAGAGATCAAAAGATTGAAAACACAAGTTATTAATCTAACAAAATAAAAGGAAGAGAAGATCGAGAGACTGAAAAATGAAATTAGTCAAGAAAAAGAAGAAAAGAAGGAAGAAGATAAACCAAGAAAAAACCTTGTAGATCTAAAAGAACTAAGGGAAAGCTATGTCAATCTTAAAATACAACTTGAAGAAGACAAAAGAAGGGAGGAGGTAGTGAGGAACCGACTGAACAAAAAGGAAGAATCATGTCATAAGATGGAAGCAAAAGTTGTGAATCTTAGAAAGAAGGTTGAGAAGTCAAAAACCAAAATCAAGTTCTTGAACAACTCCATGACCTTGGATGAGATATTGGATAGTCAGGAGATCACCAAAAGACAAATCTGGTCTTGGATACAACAAGGAAGAAATCAGTACTCCTAAGAAACCTGATGCAGGTCCCTCATTTGTAAAAAGTGAAAACAGGCCTAACACAAGTCCTTCATTTGTAAAGAATGAAGATAGGTCTGACACAACTCCTTCATAAATGTAAAGGATGAAGACAGGTCTCACACAGCTCCTTCATTTGCAAAAAGTGAAAGAAGATATGACACAGGTTCTTCACGTTCAAGAAATAAAAGCAACACTACAAAACTTAGAAGATCAGATCAAGGAAGACATCCAGAAGCTACTCATACACCTCAAAGAAATTTTGGAAGAGAGACACCTTCATGGATGAATCAAAGAAGGTATGAGAGTGTTTTTAATGGTTATTATTTTTCTTGTAATGAATATGGTCATAAGGCCTTGGATTGTAGGCATCATGGAAGAAAACAAGTTGGTAGGTTCAACAACAGTATAAGATGTTGGAACTACAATCATGTTGGACATATTGTTGCACATTGTTACACTATGAGATGTTGTAGTTGTGGTGGATATGGCCATAAAGCCTATAACTATTGGAACTCTAGAAAACAGTCAATGAGAAATGTGTCATATAGTACGACAAAAGGAGTAAATGAAAGATGGAAGAAAAATGAAGTTGCAGTAATAGATGATCAGAGAACAAAGCTCAAGAAACCAAGACACTCACATATGTGAATAACAAAGATTGAACAAATAAACATGAGTGAAGTTAATTGCTGCAAAGAGAATGTCAGTCTTGTGACAAGTATAGTATAAAGTTGTCTCAGACAACTTTAGAGCAATGAACAGTAAAGAAGCATATTGGATAAAGATGGATACATTTGGTTAGAGATCGGTGAGAATCAATGGGAAAATCCAAGAGTTGTCTGAATAAAATGACCTACAATTGCACAATGTTCCAGTAAGATAACAACATTCACAGAACCAACATTTTGATGTACAAAATGATGTACATGACATCCTATAGAAATAACAAGACGAGAAACCATGTCAGAAAATGATACCCTTTTAGAAACAAAGGGGAGAACAATCAGTAAAATCTCACGGGAATTTTTGGTTAGTAAATAAGAAAGAAACTAGATTAAGTTTTGAAAAGACTCGATCACTACAAAATTTTGTATCAAGAAGACTACTCATTTGAAACAAAAAATCCAAATCAACTAAGATAGGAAATTTGTAAATCAACAAGGGAAGAAACCCTGTTAGAAAGAGTTAACTTTTCAGAAACAAAGGGGGAGGGTAGTCATAAGAAAAGAGAGAGCACATTGATAGGGGGATTCATTCAGTTATGGTAGGCAAAACATGATTCCAGGAAGAGTTACCCAAGCTCAGATTCTGATCAGTAACATATAGAGATTTACTACAGGAGGAAAAACCATTTTCCATTGATGTCAAAGGGGGAGAGAAACTTCATAAAGAAGAAAACTTCATAAGAGGAAAGCATCATCACAGGGGGATTTTTGTATATGAATTTAGTGTGTTTCCCTCAGTGACAAAGGGGGAGATTGTTTGATATATTGTCATTGATGTCAACAGTCAATGTGATGATCTGTTGTTAATGATGAATTACCACAGATGAGATTGTCATTGATGTCAACAAGTATATCAATTAGCAGAAGATGTCAAAAAGTATGTAGATATTGAAAGCCTAAGCTCATAAGGTAGAGTGAATAGGAGGAGTGAATAGTATGAAGACCAAAAACTCAAAAGGGAAAACATAGTATGTTAGCAAATGCAAAGACAGGCTGAAGCAATTCGTGACATTGTTGATCACAATAGGATCAACAATGTTCCTATGATAAAATCTCAGGATGAGAAGCCTCAACAGTCGTTCGATCAAGGTTAACCATGTTGATTGTCTAAATATAACGAACATCGATCATATGGGTGAGCATGGGCTTGAGGATCGTAGAAGGATCGTGATCGTCGGATCTACAAGCCAGATCAACGACAGGGATGAATTGCGGGGAGTAAAAGAATAATTAAAGAACTCGCCAGTTACAATCCCGCAATATGTCTATATCATCAGATCTCATAGCTTCAAATATATACAACTGTGGTTGATCCAACAAACAATGAGTTTAAGTTAGATTAAGTCATGATCGTTCGATGCATAATTGCCAAATCAATGAGAGGGGTGAATTGTGGAGATCAAAAGGAGAATTAAATATCATGCTTGTTCCAATCCTGCAATTAGTGAGGACCTTCTGATCTTATACCTTCGAAGATCAACAATTGTGGTTGACTCCCCAACAACGCACAACTTCCAATTGTGGAGTTTGGGTGACGAGTTAAAACACTCACAGATTGGGGTTGCACAATCATTCTTGATCATGGATCTGCTTCAAGAATCTTCACAACCATTGGATAATATTAAAGTGGAAGGACAGGATAAAGCTACAAGAGTTGCATTGCATAATATATCAAACCCTTGATCGAAGATCTAGATCGAACAAACATCTTTTAGTTTGGATATAAAGTTGTGAGGAGGTTAGACTCCAGAAAGTTTGAGATTTGAAATCCCCGGAATGCGAAGTTCCATCAGTCGTTGTATCAATTTCGAGTGGAAGGACAAGATAAGTTAGCAAAGTTTCATCGCAGAAAGATCAAGATGTCGATCTAAGATCCTGATTGAACGAACAACATTCACTTCGAATATAAATATGTGAGTAGGTTACGCTCTGTTAGTTTGAGATTTGAAATTCCTGAATCCCAGAGATCCGAAGATCCAAAGTAGATTTGTACCATAAAATCATCTAAAGTAAATAAAAGTCATCATATCGTCTGAAAAAGATCTCAAGCATCAGTTTGTTCAAAGAAAATCTAGGTCGTATGATCCATAAAAGACGTGGTGTAATCTTGTGGACTTCGAGTAAAGACCCAAAGTAAACCTCAACTGTCTGATTCAAGGACATGTTGCAGACCATGTCAACAGGACCCTTGGCATAATCAGACAATGAAAAGTGTCAAGTTGATTTGACATTTCAGGTACGTGAAAATCACAAATCCAAGTGACAAGTGGCAGACACTTGGCTCGTTCCACATCATCAAGTGATGTAAGCAAGTGACGTCACTCTAGGAGTTTACTTCAGGAGACTCACCACCAAAAAATGACAAGATTTCTAAAGTCCCAAAATCCGAATTTGCAAAGGGCCGAAGTGTCAAGGGATGAAGTCACGTAGAGCTGAAGTGCAGAAGGAACAAAGTCGCGAAGGACAGAGTCCCGAACTCCCAAAGTCCAAAGTCTCGAAGTGAACTAGGACCGTTGATTCGAGGAGTACATGTGGCAGGAATCTGTGGACTTTGAATAAAAACGTTCTAGGAGAGCGTGAAGGTTGAGATTTGAAATATCTAGAGACTAGAGACCGGAAGGAGATCTGAACCATGGATTTGATGTCGGGTGAATTCTCAACCATTGATCAAAATACAATGGAAGGATAGCTTAAGCATAATAGACAAAGTTGTAGAGTAAAAGGTGGTCATACATCTCATTGTTTGATTAAGTCCTAGCCGTTGGATTAAGAAATGAAGGATGAGTGTAAGGATTAATGCTAACCATTGATATGGTTATGAGATATATTATGAACCATCCAATATGTTCAGTCATATTGTATTCAAGAGATTTGAAAGGTTGGAAGTCATGAAGATCCAAATTCTCAGCAATCGTCCATCTCATCGGGAGATTGAATCGTGACCGTTGAATCGATAAATGCTCAAGATCCTGTCTCGCATAGCATGAGGTCACCGTCGTTGGTCATATGGTAAATATATTTGAAAGGGAATGTTGTAATACATCTCTTATATTAATAAGTGTGTGGTTATGTGCCTATGGTCATATGAAATTGGTTTGAAGGGAGCGCCTCATACAGATTTCATTTGAGAGAAAATTACACCAGAACAATACAGAGAATCGATAAATGATCGAATATGGTTAGTTGGTGAATTGATAATGCAGCAGAAACATGAGTACGAACTAATGAGTCGATCCATGTCTGTGATCAACTCATGACAAAAATGAACCAATACACATTCATGATTAAAAGAGAGTTAAATCATGAAAACATGAATAAAGAATAAAAAAGAAAAATGATATTAATTAAAGTTTAGATTATCATTTTAGATGAAAAGATACAATGGTTCAAATAAAGGGACATGATGTTTTATATCTCACACCAGTTTGAAGATTATATAAATGAGAAAAAGTGGTGAGAAGAGTGTGTCTCTGTTGGTTAAGATTAGAAGATCAAACACATGAGCAGAGTCCAAGATGAAGAACTGTTCGTTCTAAGGTGTCTGTCAGTGTCTTATTGAATATTAAGAACACAAGAAGATAGAGAAACAATTATGCATTCTAGTACTTGATACAGAAGACCATAGAAGCAAAGGTTTTAGCAAACAAGTAGAAATTACAACAATGGTTTCACGAGTCAAATTCATTGAAGTACATAAGAGGTTGTATTTCATTATCAAATAAGGGTGGTTGGGTGGTGCAAGGGCATGTAGGAGCCTGCAGGGGAGTTGGTGATTCCTTTTCAGTGGTAGCTGACTAAACAAGGGGTCAAAGCCTCCTACAGTTGGTACTGGTGAAAAGAGGGAGTTGGTTATTTCTTGTTAGTTGTAGCTGACTAAATAGGGGGTCGTAGCCTCCTACCAGTTGGTGCTAGTGAACAAGGATGTGGGTGAATCCTGATCAGTTGGTGTTGATCAAAAACGAAGAATATCTTCCTTCTGTGTAACTTGTAAGAAAAGGAATTTTGAAGTTAATAGAAAAGTGTTGGTGGTTTTCCATGTTGGGTTCCACGATAAAATCTTGTGTTCATAAGGGTTTGTTGTTTATCATATATTTCTTAATTGAATAATTAATATGTGTGATTAATATGAATGAAGTTAAAAAGAAAAACTAGGCAATACTGATTCACACCCCTCTCAGTATTGCTGGATATTCCATCATCACAAGAATTCAAAGAGAAGATGCTAACATAAGCACCTTCATCTATTATAGTGTTAGGAATATTCTTACCACAACCATGCATGGTGATTTGGAAAGGAACGTAAGAAGGAAGATGTGGTTCTATCAAATGATTCCAATCAATAGAAATCATCTGAGTGCTTGAAGGGGGTGCCATCGAGATAGGAAGAGTGCCCCCTTGTCTGGGTGAATTTGTATTAATGAGGTAGACCTGAGAAACATCGTCACTCTTTGAGTGAGGAGTGGGATCCACTGATGAAGGAACCTGATTGACCAGTTTAGGTGCACTCTTCAAATGATGAGTGGGATTGATCGACGATGGAACTAGACTTACCACTTTGGCTGCACACTTCAAGGGAGGAGTGGGATTGACCGATGATGGAACTAGATCGACCACTTCGGGTTCACTGTTTAGATGAAGAGTGTATTTGATCGATGAAAAGACTGGATCAACTACTTGGGTTACTGGTTCAACTGAGGATGAAACTAGATTGACCACCTGATCAACCAGACTAACTGGGGATGGAACCGAATTGACTAGTACATAAACTAACAATGGGTTGGGATAAATATTACGATAACCAT
The DNA here is from genome assembly GCA_009831015.1 of Picea engelmannii. Taxonomy (NCBI): domain Eukaryota; kingdom Viridiplantae; phylum Streptophyta; class Pinopsida; order Pinales; family Pinaceae; genus Picea; species Picea engelmannii. Next base: position 133,120 of record ML781892.1, on the reverse strand, counting down.
TTGGAAGTTTAAGATATTCCAAAATATAATATGCCTCGTCCATATGAGCGAAAAGGTGATAATGATGATCACCTTCATGGATGATTTTAGTGGCTAAATTTCGCTCATGGGCTAATTTTCCATGGTTTTTGTCAAAAAAAAGATTTGTTATTATAAAAATGATTCGCCCAAATTCTATAGGATAAAATCATTTAACCTTAAAAATCGCCAAAATTTTATACAAACTATATAAAATCCTTAGAAATTTGAATATTTTTACAAAAATATCGCCAACATTTTATAGTTGGCATATGAAGGATTGGTAATATTCTCCAAGGTTTCTACATTTTAAAATAAATTTCCATCCTTAAAATCATCCTTGATCACCTTCACATAACCTATAAGGAAATTCGACGGTTCTATTCTTATTACCAACCTTAATGTCACTAGTTGATGGGGTGTCACCACCATGTCGAGCATGGTATGATGACATGGAAGACCACATTTCTAATAACTTAGGGAGACCAAGGAAATCACTTAGAAAGTGGTCACCCTTACAAATCCTGCAAGGAAATTTGGGTTTAGGATTTTGCGTTTTAGACTTGTCGACTTTATCAACACTCCTAGTACAATTAACAATAGTTGATTTCTTGGATCCAACATGACCTGATGCAATTGGAGGCTTGATATCTTTCAGATTCTTATTTTTCTTCTCCTTTTGTTTCTTCTTCTTCTTATAAAACTGGCTACTCGCTTTAGAGATTTCACCGGGAGAAGAAGGAGAAAGGGAAGGAGACCTGGCAAGTGAAGAAGGTGAAAGGTCAACATGAGGTTGATTTGTGGCTGGTGTACTTGCATCCAAAGCATTAGGTGCATTCAAAGCACTCAGAAAATTTGATATCACCAGAGTGGGGAACAACCAAACCGGTAACGTGATGGTGAGTCCTGGAAGACTCAGTGTGGCAATGCATGGAGGACCAATGTTTCCAAAATAAGGAAAGGAGAAAGGTTCCCTTGGAAAATAACTTCCTTCATGGGTACTCCCATGAACTGACACCATTGAAACTAACTCGACCTAAGGTCCACTAAGGAAAAAAAACAACACACACTACAAATATAAGAAGCAAACAATCAAACAAACCTTCCCATAATGAAACCACTAGTTGGTGATGAAATCCAACATTGCGAGATAAATATAGTAAGGGGTTGATTTAAAGTGGGTGGATCAGTTACGTTGGCAAGTACAAACAAATATTATCAAGAAAGGAAGATAGATTCAATATGGAAGAATGAGAAAATATATTCACACTAATCTAATGAGCTAATGATTGATACATAGATGATGATAAATATGATCAATATGACACAATGAATGAGTGTAATACACTCATATATAGGACATAGCATTCCATAATATCATAATACATGCATGCATAATAGCCTAATAGTGATGATCTAAAATAGAACTAGTCAGTTAAGTCCCATTGAACTAGTGTGTTGAAAATAGAAATTTCTCCAACACCCCCCTGAACATCACTATGGAGTAAAAAATGAGTCCCAAATACTAGACCATACTAGGTACTCATGTACAATGCAACTAATGAACACTGAATAAAAATTAGGAAAGAGGGAAAACCACGTGGGAACAAAACCCCCCCTTAAAATACAATGCATCAAAAGAAGAAAATGGTAGCTACTACACAATTGTGTTCTTCACTGCAAGACGATCCCACAAAGTCTGAAACTTATTCTCACATAAATTATTCATGAATATGTTAAAATATTTATGGATATGATGAAGTCCTTTGGCAACCTCTCTAGCCTTGTGCCTATTGATCATGTGGACCCATATGCACCTGAAAATATTCATTTCTGGTGGAAGTGGAACCAGATGCCAAGTTTGATTCTTTAGGAGCGATTCATACTCCTTCTACATGGATTCTTGCCATAATTTATTTCCCATAGCCTCATTGTAGAGTTGCGGATCAAAATATTGAACCATATAACAATGCATGGGCATCACAGGCTCAGAAGCTGAAAGTACATGAGAAGGATCCTCATGTTGAGATCAAGTCCTCTTCGAATCCAATGGATTCCCTGCAAGGTTTCCTGCTACTTGAAGTGTGGTCTATGCCTTCTTTTGCATCTACTGAAGCTTCGAGATTGGATTCTTATCTGGATGTACTACCTGCTTATTTCCATGTACAAAATCTGAGTGTATGGAATCATCTTTGATGTCTGAAACTAATGGAAGCATAAGAGTATTTGCATGTTGCACTAGAGGTGCATGCAAATTACTCTCCTTATATGTAAGTAAAAAAGAGAGTCACTGTCAGAAAACTTAGTGAATTTATACAACCTTGAATTGTGATCCACCTCACCAATTGCAATGATGGAATTGTCATGCATGTCAAGTACAGAAATTGAATCTGATGTAAATTCAACCTTTTTACATTTCTGAGTGATCTGATAAACTGAGAGAAGATTCATAGAAAGATTTGGAGCATGTAAGACATTTTCAAAACTGCCATTATGGAGTTCCACTCTCCCCTCTCCCACTACTACTACTATAATATCATCCCTCATGATAATAGGGGGTCTTGAGCATGGACTCAAATAAGAGAAAACTTCATATTTTATTTCCATATGATGGGATGCACCAAAATATATAATACATGAATCAGATGAGGAATTAATTGCAAGAAGAGCATGATTATTACCTTTCATAGGAGAAGGATATTCTTCCTTCTGCTTCTTGGCTCCCTTTGGAATGAATTTTCCAAGGTTGTTCTACTGAAGTGCATGTGCCATAATATCGATATGTTTTGTATTAAGTGAAAAACTGAGAAATCACCGCAGAAAGACCACTTTAAGTGAAAATTTGTATTAGTTTTAGGAGATGATCTTCCCACTTAATTTCTTAGAAAACAGTGAGGAATTTCACCAAACGGTTGAAAACACACTTGCAGAATGGGTCTATTTACTTCTTGTTATCAAACAGTTTGTAGCTAGGAAAAAGGATATAAGATTGAAGGCCAAACTGGCGTAAAAGGAACCTATCCCACCCAATTTCACCACAATGGGATGGTTATTTCTCTTTAGGGAGGTGAGGCCCAGGGGAGACGTCCCCGGTGACCTGCGGTTTTGAAGAGGCAAAAGGCTAATGAGGCAAAGATAAGATTTCCCCCCTTCACAAGTCACCACCCAAACAGATAGTCTTGGCTAAACAACCAATAATGAAGTAAATCTCCAAACAAGAACACCTGCCTGGAACAAAACAACAACAAAATGATATATGCAAGCTATATTTCAATGGGTTACTACTTCACAAGACTACCTGATAAATATATATAAGCAATATGGCAATAAATATTGACGAAGTCAATGTTTATCAATATAGCAATGAAAATAATGTCACTTCACCAATAAATACTTGAAAGATGTATCATTTAATATAACCAATCAACACTTTATTTCATTCAATGCCTAAATCACCATTCAATTGATCTCAAGACAAAACATTGCTGCATTAAAGATGAAATAACCAATGATGACATCAACAACTAGGGTTAGTAGGTTAGTCTAGGCTAGGGTTAGTGTAGTTAGGGTTTGAAATTCAAAGTGTTTGAGAGTATTCAGATCAAGTTCTACTTCAACACTTGAGGTCTAAGGATCAGTGCCTTAGGGTTTAATGGAGTCAATAATGAAGGATGCAAGAGTTGAAGGAAACAAATACTAAGGACAAGAGGGAGAAGTTTTGAGGTGTTGCAAAGGAAAGGCCTCAAAATCAAAACCCTAGGGGAGAGAGGCTCACTCCGGTGTTGCTACAACAAGGCCTCATGCTCTCTCCTCCTTCCTTAGGTCAACTTGGCAAAATGGCTAGCTCAAATGAAGCACAAAATCAAGACAAGAAGGATTAATGAGAGAGAGTGTTTCTATAGCAAGGCTATTTCATCAAACCCTAAAAGAAAAATGGCCCTAAGTGTAGATAACCTAGGCCTGGGATGTCTTCTTCCTCTTTAATTATAAATGGTATAGATAGCAAAGGGGATGATGAAAAATGAGTGTAGCTACGGCTAGGCTCTCTTTTTCTTCTTCAATGGATGAAAATTTCTCTATCAGGGGACATGAGACAAGGACCTACTTGTGTGCTTGCACCTAGGGCATTGATTCAGCAAAATTCATAAACATATGCAAGAAATTTAGACTACAACCATTCATTCAAGAAGTTTTGTAGAAAAATACTTACAATTCATCAAGAAATAACCATGCAAACCCTAGTTATAACACCTTCCTTCAAAAGAAATGCCAAAATATGCAAAAAAATGTCTTCCTTCAACAAGTGCCCCTCCTTAAATCATTCAATAAACCAATATAGGGCGCAAATTTCAGACCTCACCAAGTGGTGGGTGAGAGATGATCATAAAATGAGAGTGAAAATCTCACATTTATACAAAACCTTGACCTAATTTTACATTTTAGGTCAAGTAAAAAGGCCAACAAGGCCATAATATCAAATCATATTGTTTTTACATTAAATTGTCAAATCTAAACCCTAATCAAGAAAAAAGGTAAGGTGTCACCCCTTTCTAGGGTGACGTTAGCCCCTATTAGGGCAAGTGCAACCTCCTGAAGCAAGGCGTTATCCCTCATTGGGCTCCTCCAAGTTTCCACATGTGCCAACTGCCATGTCCATCTGCCAACATGCTCATTATTATGTCATAAGCCTCCTGGTGACGTCCTGGGCCATAAAGAGACAACGCCCCTCTGAAAGTGGGTCAATCCCCCTAGGCCAAGCAGTGTCGGGGTGCCTTTGGTGGAACATTCTCTTGTTCTCTGATGCAAAGTTTATGATCATTCTCTGCTTTGTCTCTACCCCTATAATGGCGTCTCAACATCCATCTGGTGGGATCTTTAGCCCCATGGAGGTCTGAACTGATCATCTCCCCATGTGTACTGGTCCAAATGGTACCTGTCCGTTGGGCATGGTCCTACACATCAAAAGATACACCCTCCATGGGCTCATCAGTCACAGGGATCATAGCAATGTCAATCAAGTCGCATCATTAATATTATTAAACATATGCACAAAATCCCTAATACATCTGTCAATAACTCAAAGACATTACGAAAGCCTGCTATACAAATATGGAGGAAAAGAAAAAACATTCTATTTGGATAGTGTTCATCAGAAAACGTGAGTTCCTAGAAGAAAACCTCATCAAAACCATGTGAGTGGGTGATGTAGTTAATGTAATTCCAAGCATGTGGGTGCAGTGAGGGCCAAGGATGCAATGTGTTATCTGTGGGTGCCTTTGTAGAAGGTGAGTTGTACCTGTCATAAATGCACTCTTTCCAAGCCCATTCTTGCCTTTATTCTTTTATTCTTTTATTTCTTTTATTTTTCTTTTTGTTCAAGAGATAATCATGGGACACTGCCTTAGTGTGGTGACCAGTGGTGGCAGGGTTACCCACAAGTAATTTCACAGAAATGAAAGGTTGGCTCGTGATGAGACCCCCTTTCCCTTGGCCATGCAGCCAACAGTCACTGTCGTGGCATGGTAACTAGCTGGTGGCAATGTCATACTGCTAGGTACCCATGTACCTAATAGGTTGGCTCGTGATGAGACCCCCTATCCTCTGACTAGATCTTTTTTTATTCTTTTCTTTCAGATCCCTCTAGTTTCTTGCTGAGAAGCTTTTTATTGCTTTCTCAAGAATCCTTGGGAGAAGCATCTCGAGGTTTTATTTTTAGGCTTTTATCTCTTACCAGCTTTCTTTTACCTTCTGGGCCTTTAGCCCCTTCTTCCCACGAGACAAGGTGCAATCCTAAATAAAGTTCAACACAATGCCCAGACAAGGAGAGTGGGACAAGTGAGTAGGAAACAAGATGAAATATTGGTTTTATGATGGGAGTGGACGATGGCCTTTCAGAAGTCCCCCCAAGTGGAAAACCAAATCCTATGGACAAAGGCTTGCTAGGACACCTTGTCAATCCCCCCAAACATGGTTAAGTGGGAAAATGTAAGATCCAAGCAGTTGTTAGAAATAAAAGGAATCAGATTCATATATTTTAAAGGTTTTAATGATCAAAAGTGACACATACCATGATACCTAGACCAATTACCTCATGGAGCAATAACTCTTTCTGATATAGGACCAAGCCGATGGTGATGGATGCTATTGTTGTTGACAAGACAAGTATGATCGAAGAATAAAAGGGTGGGCCCTCCAGAGCTATGATCAGGTCAATCCTGCTCTCGGTACTCCATTTCTAGGACCTATGGGCCTCGAGACATGATCTCCTAGTTATCCCTAAAATGTGGGGATAACATCTGGCTCCAACTCAAGGACATGTTCTCACCGTAGAGTGCATGAGAACCTCAATATCTATGGCATAACCTATAGACCTGCTCGATCTCGAAAGAAGTATGAGTAGAAAAATTAGGGTGGTAATGCCACCCAACATACATATATATATAGACTGAAAGAAAACAGTCAATAGTGTAAAGCCAACTACTTACCTGTACTTACCTATTGGCTGGATGTTGGGTGTAATCAAACAAACATTGAAGCCAATCCACCAATGTCCCATAATACCTGCCTTTGTGCTTTATCATAAACCAAAACAATGACAAATCAAGCACAAAAATGACATGGGTTAGAGCATATATCATATCATCAAAAATCATAAAGTCTAACTCATGGAGGCGGGTGGGAGGGATAAAATATTGCGAAGTTCATCTCTGAGGAAAGCATTCAATCCACCTCTAGAAAGGGTCATGAAAATCCCAAGGTTCAGAACACTGACTCAAAAGGTCTGCACACTGGCTACCTAGGATGTTCTCACACTTTGAAGCCTGGAAATGGATTGACAAGGACGTATCAGACGACTGGAAAATTCTCAAGGGAAAGTTGAAAAACTGATATGATAAACTTAAGATTGTAATAATCAACCAACCCTTGGAATCTAGGGTTTTACCTAGAGGAAACTCAAAATCAAAAACATACTTCGCAACCACACCTCTAGAAACATAACAAGGTGAAGTAATCGGAGGTGGCTGGTGAAAGTCGAAACAAGGATCCTCCTTTAAGTCAAGAAGGTCCTTACTTTTTATCAAGACCTGAGCACGGTGGTGGTTGATAATCACGTTCATGGAGAGAATCCATGTGTTTAGAGGGGTACTCATCAAAACCCTCAAGGAAAGACTGAAAATCATCAAGAAAACAAGGTACTAGCTCATCCTTGGGTGTTTGAAGAATATGAGTAAAAATCTCATTTCCTTGTTGCCACTGATCAAGAGTAATCTGTTGTTACAATTCTAAAGGAAACACTCAAAAATGTCTCTCAATGTCATAGATGGGATCCATTTCATAACCAATTATATCCCACCTACGTCTCCCAACAAAATGAACTCATCAATGTTATCAACTATGTCACTATCTGTGTCATAACATGCGGGTTTTGAAAAAGTCAAGGACACATTTATTTCCTCCTTATATCCCCCATCATAAAGTAAAGAAGCATCAAAATCTTGTGTAGGAGGGCAACTTATTGTTTATTCTTGTGCAGGAGCTTCAAGGATTTTGGTGTTTTTAGCATGCGTTATTTTTTCATTCTCATGGACTGCTTCTTTGTCTAATTTGATTGTATAGCAAGGAATATTCATTTTGTTCAAGGCTTCCATTTATCCTTCATTTTTTGAATCATTGAATAATGTATCATTGGAATCCTGAAAAGGAAAGCAACTAACATCATCGTCCTTTTGTCGTGCAGGAGAAATAGGCTCTTGGATTGCTTCATCAGAAGGAGGGGCATAGGTTGATACTTAATCATTTTTCTTGGGTTCCATCTCCTCATCCATGTATTCAACAATCTCTTATTGAATGATGGTTTGTTCCCCTTCTTCTTGGAAATCATCAACGAAATTTTCATGGGAAAACAAAATTTCCATACTAAGCGTACCTGAGGTGAAGAGGTATTTTATCCTATATAAGGAGATGTTTCATTCAATTCCTGTAGCCATGTCATAAGCTTCATCGAGCATCCTTGGGCCCCTTTTACTGAGGGGTAAGCCTAGCTGTGCCAGGATCACATGGGTATATAGATGGACAATATGCTTATCTTCAGGATGATGGCTTCTAGGAATCTGACATAGAGTGCCCTCAAACCTACTCTTGAAGTCAAATAGGGTTTCATTCTCAACTTGTTTTATATGCTCGAATCTTTTTAGCAGTACTGAGATGTCTCCCAATCTTATGCCCCAATCTTTGAGAAAGACTTCTTCTAGCTGGTTCATGGAGGTGATGCTAGCATCAGGAAGATCATCATACCATTTTTTAGCATTCCCTTGAAGAGTGGTGGGAAAAATTTTCATCACTACATCTTCGACATCATCATCGACGGGATGGAGTCCAAAATAAGAATCAAAATTATTCATGTGAAAGTCAGCTCTTTCCCCATCGCTACCAATGAATTTAGGGAGCCATGTTTCTTCTATCGAGGGTATTTGTCATGGGTATCCCGAGATTTTTCTCATGTCTAAAGGCTTGTAGTTCCCATGATCCCATTGTGAAGTCATCGTTGGCTTCGTCATCAATGGAGTCACCAGATAATTTTCTTGAAACTATCAATAGATAAGGCATCTAGAGGCAAGGCTTACCGAAAAGTGTTGTCTGAGGAGAATTGACTCAGTGTTCCCCAACAACGGCGCCAAAATGTTATCACACAGTTTGTAGCTAGGAAAAAGGCTAAAATATTGAAGGCCAAATTAGCATAACATGAACCTATCCCACCCAATTTCACCACAATGGGATGGTTCTTTCTCTTTATGGAGGTGAGGCCCAGGGGAGACATCCCCAGTGACCTAGGGTTTTGAAGAGGCAAAAGGGTAATGAGGCAAAGACAAAATTTTCCCCCTTCACAAATCACCACCCAAATACATAGTCCCAGATAAACAACCATTAATGAAGTAAATCCCCAATGGAGAACACCTGCCTGGAACAGAACAACAACAAATTGATATATCCAATCTATATTTCAATGAGTTAGTACTTCACAAGACTACTTCATAAATATATATAAGAAATATGGCAATAAATATTGACGAAGTCAATGTTTATCAATATAGCAATGAAAATAGTGTCACTTCACCAATAAATAATGGAACGATGTATCATTTAATATAACCAATCAACACTTTATTTCATTCAATGCCTAAATCACCATTCAATTACTCTCAAGAAAAAATGTTGTTGCATTAAAGATGAAATAACCAATGATGATGTCAACAACTAAGGTTAGTAGGTTAGTCTAGGCTAGGGTTAGCTTAGTTAGGGTTTGAAATTCAAAATGTTTGAGAGTATTTATATCAAGTTATACTTCAACGCTTGAGGTCTTAGGATCAATGCCTTAGGGTTTAATGGAGTCAATAATGAAGGATGCAAGAGTTGAAAGAAACAAAGACTAAGGACAAGAGGGAGAAGTTTTGAGGTTTTGCAAAGGCAAGGCCTCAAAATCAAAACCCTAGGGGAGAGAGGCTCACTCTGGTGTTGCTACAACAAGGCCTCGTGCTCTCTCCTCCTTCCTTAGGTCAACTTGGAAAAACGACTAGCTCAATTGAAGCACAAAATCAAGACACGAAGGATTAATGAGGGAGAGCGTTGCTACAACAAGGCTCTTTAATCAAACCCTAAAATAAAAATGGCCCTAAGTGTAGATAACCTAGGCCTGGGATGTCTTCTTCCTCTTGAATTTTAAATGGTATGGCTAGTAAATGAGAGGAAGAAAAAGGAGTGTAACTACGACTAGGCTCTCTTTTTCTTCTTCAATGGCTAAAAATTTCTCTATCAGGGGACATGAGACAAGGACCTACTTGTGTGCTTGTCACCTAGGGTTTTGATTCAAAAAAATTCATAAACACATGTAATAAATTTAGACTACAACCATTCATAAAAGAAATTTTGCAGAAAAATACTTACAATTCATCAAGAAATAACCATACAAACCCTAGTTGTAACACCTTCCTTCAAGAGAAATGCCAAAATATGCCAAAAAATGTCTTCCTTCAATAAGTGCACCTCCTTAAATCAACCAATAACCCAAGATAGGGCACAAATTTCAGACCTCACCAAGTGGTGAGTGAGAGATGATCATAAAATGAGAGTGAAAATCTCCCATTTATACGAAACCTTGACCTAATTTTACATTTTAGGTCAGGTAGAAAGGCCGACAAGGCCATACTATCAAATCATATTGTTTTTACATTAACTTGTCAAATATAAACCCTAATCAAGAAAAAATTTAAGACGTCACCCCTTTCTAGGGTGACGTTAGCCCCTATTAGGGCAAGTGCAGCCTCCTAAAGCAAAACATTATCCCTCATTGGGATCCCCCAAGCTTCCACACGTTCCAACTACCCTGTCCATCTGCTAACATGCTCATGATGACTTCATAAGCCTCCTAGTGATGTCTTGGACTATCTAGAGCCAAAGTCCCTCTGAAAGTGGGTCAATCCCCCTAGGCCAAGCAGTGTCGAGGTGCCTTTGGTAGAACATTCTCTTCTTCCCTAGTGCACAGTCTCTGATCATTATCTGCCTTGTCTCTTCCCCCCTAATAGGGTATCAACATCCATCTGGTGGGCTCTTCATCCCCATGGAGGTCCAAACTGATCATCTCCCCATGTGTACCGTTCCAAATGGTACCTATTAGAAAAACAGGACCGCGGAGAAATAAAATAAAACAAAACACAGAAGACACACAATACAAGAGAGACACAGATTTACGTGGTTCACCCAGTGTGGGCTACGTCGACCAGAGAAATTGCCAGGTCCTTCCTTTATTATTATCCAACAAATGAAGGGATACAACCTACAACAAAACCCTCTGTAAATTCCTCTTCTTTCTCTCACAATCTCCTCTCTCAGAATACAATATTCACTATCAAATATAGCCTCAATACATTTCCCTCATAAAATAGGGTTTCCTTCTAGGGCAAAAAACCCTAACATAATCTCTACCATTAGATCTGCGACCTTATAATGAACGCTCCATATTTACAATGAAATTACAATATACTTTTACAAGGCAATTTTTTCTTTGGGGGCTTCACCCCCGAACCCCCGCTGGGGGCCCGCTTGTCCCCAGACCCCCCAGCCAAGGGGATAGCTCCCTCGGACCCCACAGAGGGGGTACCCCCCCTCTGCACTCCCCCTCATGGAAGAGTGTACATACTTATGGGGTGTAAATACTTCATGGGGTATAAACACGGATAAAATCAACGACCTCTGAATCAGGAAGATAAGCAGGCTCCACAACTAACAATCTCCCACTTGGAGACTGATCTCAACAAATCCACCGTTGTTGTATATGCTGGAATTTGAACCTTCTTGGACCTGGAAAATTTCTCATCTTCATATTCATTCTTGAAGACCAACTGAAACTGAGTAGGAACTCAGTTTCTCCCTGGTTACTCCCTTTGTTAACATGTCTGCAGGATTCTGGCTAGTGTGTATCTTTTCCAGCTTCAATTGTCCATCTTCCAAGGTGGATCGTATGAAGTGGTACCTCAGCTGTATATGCTTAGTCTTCGAATGTAAGGGTGAGTTATTTGCAAGGTGAATGGCACTCAGACTGTCACAATACAACCTGCTATTCTCCTGCTTCTTTCCCAATTCCTCCATAAACCTTTGTAACCAAATCATCTCTTTACTAGCCTTTGTAGCAACAACATACTCTACCTCTGTTGTTGAAAGTGCAACAACCTTTTGCAGTTTCGAAATCCAACTTACTGTTGTTCCACCTATAGTAAAAACATACCCTGTGGTGCTCCTCATGCTATCTTTATCACCTGCCATATCTGAATCAACATATCCCTGTAGAAAAGTTTCTGAACCTCCAAAACATAATGCATGTGTAGTAGTACCTCTCAAATACCTAAGAATCCACTTTACTGCCTCCCAATGTTCTTTACCTGGATTGTT
>ML781892.1:87690-117255 GCA_009831015.1 Picea engelmannii | reverse complement strand
TGCTTCGGGGGCTTCGCCCCCGAACCCCCGCTAGTCCCTAGACCCCCCAGCCAAGGGGATAGCCCCCTCTGCACTCCCCCACGTGGAAGAGTGTACATACTTATGGGGTGTAAATACTTCATGGGGTATAAACACGGCTGAAATAAAGGACCTCTGAATCAGGAAGATAATTAGGCTCCACAACCAACAGTACCTATCCATCGGGCATGGTCCTGCACATCAAAAGCTACGCCCTCCATGGGCTCCTCAGTCACAGGGATCATAGCAATGTCAATCACGTCTCATCATTAATATTATTAAACATATGCATAAAATCCCTAATACATCTGTCAATAGCTCAAAGACATAACAAAAGCCTGGTATACAAATATGGAGGAAAAGACAAAACATTCTATTGGTCTAGTGTCCATCGGAAAAGGTGAGTTCCCAGAATAAAACCTCATCAAAACCATGTGAGTGGGTGATGTGGTTAAGGGAATTCCAAGAATGTGGGTGCAGTGAGGGCCAAGGATGAAATGTGTTATCTGTGGGTGCCTTTGTAGAAGTCGAGTTGTACCTGTCATAGATGCAATCTTTCCAAGCCCATTCTTATCTTTATTCTTTTATTCCTTTATTTCTTTTCTTTTTCTTTTTGTTCAAGAAATAATCAGGGAACACTTCCCTAGTTTGGTGACCAGTGGTGGCAGGGTTGCCCACAAGTACTTTCACATAAATAAAAGGTTGGCTCGTGATGAGACCCCCTTTCCCTTGGCCATGCAACCAAGAGTCACTTCCCTGGCATGGTAACTAGCTGGTGGCAATGTCATATTGCTAGGTACCCATGGAACTAATAGGTTGGCTCGTGATGAGACCCCCTATCCTCTTACTAGGTATTGTTTTATTATTTTATTCCGTGTCCCTCTAGTTTCTTGCTGAGAATCTTTTTATTTCTTTCTCCGGGATCCCTGGGCGAAGCATATCGAGGTTTTATTTTTAGGATTTTATCTCTTACCAGATTTGTTTTACCTTCTGGTCCTTTATCCCCTTCTTCCCACGAGACAAGTTGTAATCCTGAAGAAAGTTCAACCCAATGCCCGGATAAGGGGAGTGGGACAAGTGAGCGGGAAACAAGATGAAATATTGGTTTTATGATGGGAGCGGATGATGGCCTTTCAAAAGTCCCCCCAAGTGGAAATCCAAAACCTATAGACAAAGGCTTGCTAGGACACCCTGTCAATCCTCCCAAACATGGTCAAGTGGAAAAATGTAAGATCCAAGCAGTTGTTAGAAATAAAAGGAATCAAATGCATATATTTTAAAGGTTTTAATGATCAAAAGTGACACATACCATGATACCTGGACCAATTAACTCATGGAGCAAGAACTCTTTTTGATATAGGACCAAGCCGATGGTGATGGATGCTACTACTACTAACAAGACAAGGATGATGGAAGAAGAAAAGGGTGGGCCCTCCAGGGATATGCTCAGGTCAATCCTTCTCTCGGTACTCCATGTCTAGGACCTATGGGCCTCGAGACATGATCTCCTAGTTACCCCTAAAAAGTGGGGATAACACTTCTCATGTAATTTTGTTTCCTCAAAAACTTAATATTTTGGGAGAAATAACTACAAAAAGGTATGGCCACAAATTCATATCAGTTTCAGGAGGTGATCTCCTAGCTTACTTTCTGAGAAAATGGTGAAGAATTTCTCCAAACAGTTGAAAACCCACTTGAAAAATGGTTCAATTTACTTCCTAATTAGGTTGTTTCCTCAAAAAGTTAATATTTTTGGAGAAATCACTACCAAAAGGTACAACCACAGATTTTTCTCTCTGAAACTCCGAGTTTCCTTATTCTTTGTCTTGTCTATATTTCTCCATGTAGCATATCTTTGATACCATGTCAATGTTTTATCGCAAAATACATAGGAGATCTAGCTAAATCAAGTACAAACAAATATTATCAAGAAAGGAAAAGAGATTCAATATGGAAGAATGTGAAAATATATTCACACTACTCCAATGAGATGATAATTGATACATAGATGATGATCAATATGATACAATGAATGAGTGGAATGCACTCATATATAGGACATAACATTTAGTAATAGCAGAATGCATGCATGCATAATAGCATAATAGTGATGATCTAAAATAGAAAGTAAAAAATAGAACTAGTCAGTTAACTCCCATTGAACTAGTGTGCAAAAAATAGAAACTTCTCCAACATGTGACCTTCTTAATGGAATTACACCTTGGTGCAAGTTCCTAGAGGGTTTTACCTGCGGTCTTACCCTCTAAGGATTCCAAATTATTTTGACCAATGTCTGACCCAGGTACAACGAAGACTCCCCTTCACTGCCACCTTGTGTATTAACCCTACAGAAATAGGCCACTAAGGTTACCAACTTGTAGTCACCTATGAGAGGGTATAGTTGATGGTCGAGAATGAACATATGGGAAGAATAACAATTCTGGAATTATTCAAGAGAATTGAAGACAAGTGGATTGGAATACTAGTGAGGACCCCAAATAAATTTAGGATTCACGAAGCACCGAGAGCAAATGAAACCAATCGTTTCTTAGGAAGAACCCCCAATATATGATATTTCCTATATGTGGGTTAAACTTCAGAGGGGAAATATTTGTTTCTCTCCCACACATGACCTCCTATTTAACCCTTGTGTTAGAGGGGGATCCCAACTATGATTATACGAACAATTGGATTTACCGCTCCCTAGAAAAAGATTCTATGTTTTTCTGATGGCTTTGGAAAGTTATCCTCACAACCTATTCCAAATCCCTACACTTTAAGCTAATGTAGGTTTTCTACCAGATAATATAAAAGTGTGATTAATTTTATACATGATTCATTTTAGGGATGTTGTTTACTCAAAGGTGCAAAAGTGAAAATTTTGATGTTTTAGACTCAACTCCAAAAGAATGCAAAATAACAAAATGCAAATATTTTTATTCAATGAATCCTACATACGGGATGGATAAGAGGTTTAACTTTATTTAATAAAAGCACCCAATTCCCAAATGTAATATCCCTATCTACACTATGGAAAAGAAAGAATACAACTATCTTCTTTGTTTTATTCTAATATATAAAGAAAGTAGATGCAAATCCATTAACTAGTCATTTCTTTCAATCAAAATGAAAGAGTCAAATGCAGATACAAAAGACATGAAGAAAAAATGATTTCAAACAAAGTATGCATTCACAAGATAACAAGAAATAAAAGAAACAAGTATAATAATTCACTCAATCAAGGACTCGACAATCGACAAGCATTCAAGGAATACAATAAATTGCAAAGAAGAATCCAAAAATTGATAGAGAGAAAGAGAAACCACTCAACTATATTGACAAAACGAGTAGAAAGAAAGAGAAATAAAATCAAGGTTGTGGTAATTATAATGTCTCAAATATTTCAAAAAGTAAAGATTTGAAAAGTAACTTAAGGCGAAGAAACCTTTGCAGACCTTTTCAATCAGTCAGATAACTAGAAACTTCACAAGACTCAGATCAAACCAAGAAGAAACAAGGTGAATCAATATCACAATTTGGAAAAGGTCACAAGATCAAACAAGAAAATGAAAAGAGTGATAATGATCCATATCCTCAACCTAAACAAAGTCACAAGAAAAAGTACAGACTCTGGGAAAAAGACCTCTACCAAAGGGTTGAGCAAAACTTAGCAGATTCTCTTGGATCTTCTCAAAAAAAGAGAGAAACGATCCCTAAAAAGAATATATGGAGCAATATAGTGCTCTCTAAGAGACCATTGAGGAGCATTGATTAGATAACCAATGCATTGGTAGCCACCTTGGGGGAGTGCTAGTCTTGTAGATTCTTGAAAATAAGCACAAAAAAAAAATTCCAACAAAGATTGCCTTGGTAACTATGACTACTACTTGATGAAATAGAGGGAAGAGGGAAGGCTCAAAAAACAATCAACCAAACAAGATCAAACTAGGCAAAGGTTTAGATGATCCAAGGAAATACAATTCAATGTTTTCCCTAGTGGAGTCACCAATTTATGTTACAAAAATATTCCCCTGTAGACATGCGAACTTTCCCTTAGACTACAGACCCCTATACCAAGACAGAAACACTACAAATGAACACTAACATCCCTTTGAATTTAGTTCGATCAATTAGAAAGAGAGAAGAAAAAAGAGTGTGATGCACCTTGTCTCAAAGTTTGTCCTCGTTGCTTCCAATCCGAGCTTGATCTCCAAACTCCTTGGCACAGTTTGATACCTACAATAGGAAACAAAGAGAAACAAAAGAAATCCTACTCTACAAGGTTAGATCAAACAAATTCAACTACAAATATTGAAGGAATAGTAGACAAGCACATGCAAGATGTTGGCCCTCGACCAAGTTTTGGGGAAACTTTGGTCAGTTTTGGAGGTTTTAGCCCACTTTTGGACTTTGACACATTGGTTGAAGTAGGAGTGTCGAGGCAGAGCTGAGGTCATGGATCTCACCTATTTTGAGGGTTATGTGGACCCAATAAGGGGTCCTCTAGGTTTTGTAATGGGTTTATGGGATGTCAGACCATGGGTTTTCCCCATGTTTAGGCCTTATTGTAAGATTTTGTAAAGTATAAATATAGAGGAATGTATTGTAGAAGCAATATTTCTGTGTACAAAGGAATGTATGTGGTCGAGGCTTTGTGCTTGACTGTGCTTAGTGCTTGTGATGCTCAGTGTGGAGCAGGTGCTAAGTGTCATGATAAGAGACTTTGGCTCTGTGAATTTAACCTATTTTTGGTAGGTAAAGAAGGAGGATCTAGTTCTTAGTGCGCAGATCTCTTGTCCTGTGCGAAGTTCAACTTTGTGGCTTAGTGCACAGGAGTGACTGGATGTAAGATTTTGGAAAATAATAAAGAGGCGAAGCAGTTTGTGGACGTAGCCCCACCCTAGGGTGAACCACAGATATCTGGTGTCTCATGGTTTGATTTTTGTAGTGTCATTTTTGTTATGAATTTGTTTAGTTATTTGATTATGATGTGTAATGAATATATATTGTTTTTCTTAAGTACTTTACTTATGTTAAAGTTTAAATGAATGCTAGACTTAACTCACAGTGCTAAGTGCACAGGGTGCATAATCACTTGTTGTTACTACACTTATATTTATCTAATTATGCTCTGCGATGTTAATTAGGTTAATAAACTAATGCATGTTCACTTCCTAACTGTTAAAAGAATATTATGCAAAGTGCTCTTATCATAGAATCGTGTCCCAGCCTGGTTACATACACCTACATCCTGTAACCCCCCCTCCTTCTACCTCAAGTGAGACTTTTCCTACTTCGTAGGTGTTACCGAAAGGGCCAGTAGTCAGGGTTTTGTTGGTGCGTTGTTAAGCGTTGAACCCTGGCTCTTCCCCTGTGCCAACAAATGGTTTCTTTTCCAGGACTTGAAACTGTGATTGTCAGGACCTGAAACTGTGATTGCTGGGAACTGAAGTAAATAAAAAGAAAATCCTTGTGCATAGGTCTGTTGTTGAAGCATGCAATACTCTACTTGACTTGATAAGCTTTGTGCCAAGAAAGTAATATGTTATGAAGAAAAGAGGTAAGATTCTAAAAGAGGCAAGCTTTGTGCTTTGGTAAGAGAAAGATAAGTGAATTTTTTTTTTTTGAAAGCATGAATTTAAGTATGTTTAATAGATTATGTCCTAGTCTAAAGGCTAGGGCGTAGTTGAAAGAAAGAGTTGAGTTGAGTAAATTTAATGGAAATAAAGAAAGATATGTTATTCCCATGCATAGAAAGAGTTTTTGGACTGATAAGTGGATGCAAGAACCTAGAATGAATTTTTGTAGGTTGTAGGTCCAACACTATGATCCTAGGGGAAGTGCACAGTACAGTAAATATTGGGGAACAATTAAGAGAAAAAGAGGATTGATTTTGTGTTATAATTCATAAGGCTAGGACATATTTCTAAGGAATTCCCTGAGGTATGCCCTATTTGTCTTTTTTGTAAGGTTTTTGGTCATAAGGTTGAGGATTGTCCAAGGATTATTGCTAAAGTTGAAGGGAGGGACATAAGACAAGAAAATTATGAAAAGAGTCAAGATACTGAAGGTATGTTAGAAAGTCATAAAGAGAAAAGGTCAGAGGAAGGTCAGAATATGTTACTACAGTTGGAAGAAATGATGGATGTTCATAAAGATGTCATTTTACCAGAAATCCTGAAAGAAAAACATCGCATAAGTGCAAGAATAAAAGACTTCGACATAGACTGTATAGTCTTGGATGAAGAAACACAAGTGAATATTATGACAAAAGAAACTTTGGAAGTTTTGGGAAAGCCTATTGTGGTACCTTCTTTAGGAAGGATAGGCTTGTTTAAGGGAAGTATGATAAATTTATGTGGAAGAGTAACTATTGTACCTATTATTGTTCATGGAACATCGACTGAAGAAGAATTTGAAGTCATTAGGTTTGTTGAGGACAACGCCCCTTTCCGACTTTTGTTAGGTAAGACTTGGATTAAGAAGGATAAGATCATAAGGAAAGCAAATGAAGAAGTTACAAAAAAGAATAAGAAAGAGTTAAGGGATCTCATATCTAGGAAAATAGACCAACTAAGAGAAGAACAAGAGGATAAGTCGAAGTAACAAAGCAAAGTAACAACACAGGAGGGACATAAAGAAAAAGAATTAGCTATCAAGGTTGAAAGAATGAAAGAAGGATTAAAGGACCTATCTATCCAAGAGAGAAGTGTGCCCACTCAGGAAGTGTTAAGAAAAGGGATATTAATTTCTAAACCTTTGAGGGTACCTCAACAGTGTGAAGCCACTACGCTAGGGGAAGATAAGAATAAAAATTGAAAGAGGATTCCATAAACGATTAAAGAGACTCAGATAAAAGGAAAGAAGGCAAGGAATATTAATACAAAGAAGGCTAATTTGGAAAAGATACAAGAAGTTAATGAAACCATATGGAAGACTTCGTAGACCAGAACCTCGCAGGAGGCAGGTTCGCAGGGTTTGAACCTCACTGGAACAACAGGTTCGCGTAGAATTGGACTTCACCCTGGAAAAGTTATATAATTGTTGGAGGCACCCCGATCATTAGAATGATTCTCTATAATGGTTAGGAAACACATTTATGGGTTTATAGACTTCTTTTGGACGTTGATACCATGCCATAACAACTAAATTTACATTAATGGAAGCATTTAACTCTAGTTCATGTCTGTTGGAAGATCTTTCATGACCGCCTCATTTATTTAAATCGTCGATTGTGGAGATTGGACCAATTTTTGCTACCTGTGACTGAATGAACTAATTTAGGAACTGTCCAAGTGTTGAACTGTGATTCCTATTGTTATCTGAAAGTATACCCCGCCTCTTTGTTTGTCTATCCATTTTCTGTTAAAAACTAGAATGTAGGGCGAACCAAACAACTTTGAGAAGTATGTCGAGGAAGTTGTTAGGAAACTCATGGCTAAAAGACCTGTATCTAAATGTATTCAAGCATCTTTGACTAGGGGACTATAGGCTTCCCCTTCAACTGGATGTCGTTCCACCCGCATCAACCCTGTAACTGAACAAAGAAACAAGCACCACAGTGATCTGGCTAATGCGAAGTAGATCCCATTGGTCCTTCCTGAGTATATTATGCCTCTGACTAGCATCGTTAACCATGATAGTATCCCTTTTGATTTCGAGTACTCCGTGTTCACTACATACACTCCGAAAGGAATTCACATAGTAGGGAATCAATTAGGGTAGATCCTGCTATTGAAGCACAATGACTTCAACTTAGGAGACCAAAGGAACTACACCACACTAGCTCCTAATCGTTATTTAATGAATACAACTTGAAGGAAACCTCGCCTCATCCCAAAACCATGGATAAAGGAGTTGGCACAGTCAACCATATTTAAAGTAATGAAGATTCTGCATTTTGGTCGCCATTGGGAGGTTAATGCTTCTGTTAAACTCCTTTTGTCATGATATCATGGCGAATATCTATGGCTTGACAGAAGAATTATTATGGATCCAATGATGATATACCAGATCACAGGTTTAATTATGAAGGGTCTTGACCCACATCAGTTCTACCCAGGGAAGACCTCAAACCCTTCTTTAGAACATCGCATCAAAGAAGCCTATGGAGAGATAGAAAAGGGGAAGCAAGGTTACAAGGTAGCCTCCATACAGGATGGAATAGTGTGCCTTTATTGTCAACTCTTAGCTAGAAATATAGTGAGGAAGAACCTCCCCACATAAGTCATTGGGTTCATGGTGGATCTCACAGGAAAGTGTGTGGAGGCCATGTCAATGAACTGGACAAACTACCTCATCAATGAGTTAGAAAATAATTTATGTGAAGCCCAGGACTTAGGATATGAGCTTCACTACAGTTGGTTGATCATATTGATTGAATTTGTTCTTGATAGATGCCTAAAGGAGCTACTTTCCTAGAGATTGAACCTATGGAACGCCTGGATGCTCAGCTTCCACCCTTTGGTATACCAATGACATGACGAGGTAGTGGCAGTCTAATGTCGTGTTTCACATATATTATTAGCAATTGAAATTCTCCATTGAAGAATCCCCTCATATGACACCATGTACCCTGCATTAGTACCAACCCATACCGAATTTCCACACTAATCCCCACTTCATTTAAATCACCGCGCGAAGAGATGAGCACCAGAAAATATTGCAGTCATGCTATAATATCACAGATGCAGATATGGAACATATTATAAAGGATTGGCCAAAATCATTTCTTGTACCTGTCATTGATGCAAAGTTATCTGACATTAATACTATAGGAATCCTGATGGTTACATGAGATGAACATGTCGAACAGTCTAGTGGGATGAATAAGTAGAGGAAACACAAAGAGAGGGTTGAAGTCCATGACAGAGAGAGTGATGAAGAGGAAGAAGAGGAAACCTTTGGAGATAACGGGTCTATCTCGCCAGGAGGAGGAGAAGACGAAGCAAAAGAACATCGAGGAGTAGATGAAAGAGAAGAACAACAAGGAGGAGGTGAATCTACATCACCATTCACATGAGATAGCACCCCATCACCTGAAGATCCCCCTGTTGTGACAGTGACCCTACAAAAGAGGAAGGTTACTCCGAAGAAACCTTCATTAAGGAAGAAAATGCACGCCAATAAGACATAGTTGGAAGCCACTCTCACTGACGACGAAATTATTATGGTCTGTGGAGCTATGGATGATGCCTTTGAAGACATGTTGCAGAGATACGAAGAGAAACAGGTGGAGTTATATGAAAGGATTGAGAGGGAGTTGAAGGAAGTGCAACAGGCTGTTCGCTTGGTTTGCGTAGTGCCTACTACGCCATTTGCGCTTTACTCATCACAGACTGCAAACTTGGGTGACGAACGAAGTCCGTGGGGTGAACCAGCGATTTGGATCACACTCCCCAAGTATAACATCAAGTTTCCCACCCTCACAGCACTACATAATATCCCCAATTTGGATGTTGAGGTTAACCTTAAGGGAATACCTCCAGAAAAGATCGAAGTATTGGAGGCTGGTTAGAAGGCATACATAAGAGAAAAGAGAGAAATGACCACTGAAAGAGAATCCTAGTTAAGAAAGCTTGCTGATGCAACAAAATCTCGGTTCCAAAGAGATCAGGAAGAGAAGGAGAAGGCTACATAAGCCTTGCAAAAGGATAAAGACAAAGTCCTAGTACAATTACGAGTAGTGTGTGATAGTGTAGCTTCCTATGAAAGAAAGAAATCATAGCTTCAAGTGAAGCGTCAAGAGGAAAATAAAGTTGGCAAAGCCCAGATACAAAAGGAAAAAGAGAAGCTTCTTACAGAGCAGGCTGTGTTCAAAGAATCAGTAAGAAAAGTGTGTCGCTCTATTCTAGGCTTGGTATAGGAGGAGAAACAGCATGTCGAATCTCAAGTAGAGAATCTCATAGAGATCCTCCAACCATTTTAGGATAGGATAGATGAACTAGAGAGGCTTGAACAATTTCGAGCACCCTACAGGAGGTGTGTGACCAGAAGGAGGAGTTTGCCAAAAACATAGTAGCAAGTATAAAAGACCTTTCCTCAGCATGTAAACAATTGAGTGACAGAAGTTCCCATACATATGAACACCTCATCGAGGATCCATATTTAAAGAAGCTAGGGGCTCAGTTACAAGAGGAGAAACAACAAGAATTTTCATTGCAGGTGCAGATGAAGTTGATCACAGCAGTGGAAAGGATGAAGAGATCCCAGGAGTAGTGCATAGTACAGAAGAAGATCATTGCCCTCTAGGGTAAGGTGATGGAAGTAAAAAAAAATTTACAACCTGTGCAGGATGAAGCTTGCAAGGTGTTCGAGGAGATCGATGGCCAGAGTTCACAGTTAGAACAATTAGTTGTAGCAGTATAACAACACCTGGAAGGGCCTGTTACAAAGCAGACAGTCTAGGAGCTCGTTGAGCATGAGGCTTAGGCAAGGCAGCAAGTTGAGGCAGATCGAGTTAAGCTCAAGGCTTTTGAAGCAACATTGTCCAGACTTGAGTGACTCAGGATGAGTCATAGGTGAGTGCTGGGGGGTTTTCAGCCCTAGACAAAGTTTTGGGGAAACTTTGGTCAGTTTTGGAGGTTTTGGCCCACTTTTGGTCTTCGACACGTTGGTCAAAGTAGGAGCGCCCAGGTGGAGCTGAGATCGCACATCTCACCTATTTTGAGGGTTATGTGGACCTATTAAGGGGTTCTATGGGTTTTGTAACGGGTTTATGGGATGTCAAACCATGGGTTTTCCCCACGTTTAGTCCTTATTGTAAGATTTTGTAAAGTATAAATAAAGAGGAATGTATTGTAGAAGCAATATTTATGTGTGCAAAGGAATGTATGTCATCGAGGCTTTATGATCCACGATGATTTTGTATAATGTGCTTAGTTCTTGTGATGCTCATTGTGGAGAAGGTGCTAAGTGTCATGATAAGAGACTTTGGCATTATGCATTTGACCTATTTTTGGAAGGTAAAGAAGGAGGATCTAATGCTTACTGCGCAGATCTCCTATATTATGTGAAGTTCAACTTTGTGGCTTAGTGCACATCAATGACTGGATGTAATATTTTTCCAAATAATAAAGAGGTGAATCAGTTTGTGGATGTAGCCCCACCCTGGGGTGAACCACGTATATCTGGTGTTTCATGGTTTTCTTTGTGCAGTTTCATTTATGTTATGCATTTTCTTAGTTCTTTGATTATGATGTGTAATAAATATGTATTTTGTTTCTTAAGTACTTTACTTATGTTAAAGGGTAAATGAATGATAGACTTAACTCACAGTTCTAAGTGCTAAGTTCTCAGGGTGCATAATCACTTGTTGTTACTGCACTTATCTGTCTTTGATTATGCTATGTGGTGGTAATGAGGTTAATAAGCTAATGCATGTTCACTTCGTAGGAATTAACAAAATATTATGTGATGTTCTCTTATTACAGAATTGTGTCCCAGCCTGGTTAGAGACACCTACGTTGTGTAACCCCCCTTGTTTCTACCTCAGGTGAGAATTCGCATGCTTCGCAGGTGTTGCCGAAAGGGCCGGTAGTTAGGGTTTTGTTGGTGCGTTGTTAAGCGTTGAACCCTAGGTGTGCCCTTGTGCCAACACAAGAATACAAAATATTGAAGGAATAGGACAAGTATATTAAAATGATAACCCAAAGAGAATACTTATAGACCATGATTGATGCATGGGAAGCCGTCAATACATAGGATTGAGAGGCATAACAACCATGAGAAAATGATGGGTATGGTTGAGGATATGAATCCTTGAGTCTTGGATCAAATCCTAAAGTGAGGCTGAAGCATGAGGTTCTAACATAACTAAATCAATCTCAAAGAGTTGGCCCATAGATTAAGGTGGGGGAGATCCCTCCTTTCTCTCAAAAACATCAGCGCTCCCCCCCAGTGAGAGAAAGAGTGTTTATCCTAGATCAGGTCTCCCCTATAGTGGAAGAGGGGGCACTATGTGTGCACCAAAATTATGGATAAGGGGGCACTAGTATTCATAAATGCTCAAAAAAGGGTCAAACTTTCCAAGGAAAAAGTGTGTTTTGACCAAAAAATGATGGTTTTGTTCCTCCCATATGACTTAGGGGTCATGAAAAATTGTTTTAATGGTATTAAGGGGTGTATAAACCTAAAAAATTGAATTATACACTTGAGAATGTGCACACGACACTTGCAACAATGAATGTGACACTTATTGAGGTGCATATGTCACTTTGCGACACTTTGTAAACTTTGTGACACTTAGGTTGTGAAACACAAATATGGAATTTGGATGTGTAACACTTTTGCAACTCCTCTAAGTCTTGGTTTTCAAATTCTACATCAAGTAATTTATTTTATGATAGTATTCTTAGAAAACATGAAAACAACCATGAAGAATTTACCTACATAACCAACTAGCCAATGTGCTTAATAAATGGTCAATTTACATAATAGTTGGTGGAACTCTGTTTTCTTTCTCTTTGTACTACTGCACATGTTCCCTTAAAACTCCACTCTCACATCTATAATTGGAGAATTAATATGTGCATAATAATAAATCCTTGCATAGCACAAAAGTGAGACACATTCAATTCAAAGAATGAATCTCTTTTTTCATCTAGTCAAGAAATAATAGTGTGTGGTAATGAGCACAATGAACCAACATGCTTCATACAATTGAATTTTTATTTCCATATAATATACCAATTATTTGTAAAGTAAATTCTTAGTTAGACCAGGCTCATATATTTCTCCCAATGAATTGTCGACTAGTTCCCTTAATCCCTTTCGAACTACTTCTCATTAGATGGTTGAAGCATCATTTTTAAGTGAGAGAGGGAGGGTTTCCAAACTATCCAATGTAATCAACCAACGAATAATTAAAATTTACTAAGAATGCAATTGATTCATTCAGGGATAGTAATATATCCCTTTGTTCTCATAAATTAAAAATAGAAACCAAGATATTAAATTGTAGCATCCACTTAATGGAAACCATGTATCTCACATCTCAGTGGAAATCCAATGGTGGGCATCACATATTTTATAGATTCCATTGAAAATGAATGGGAAGAATATTTTTGAGCATTTATAATAGAAAGGAACTATATAGTTCTTCAGTTCCATCAATAATTTAGTTACAGGTCGCATTAAAACACATGGAAATACATACCTTATCTAAAAAATGAGGCAAACAACAAAATTATAGCTCAATAGAGTGAATTCAATCACAATTTTTTCCACAATCATAGATAACTAATGAAACCATTGAAGAGACAATACAGACAATATTTACTTTGGAAACCCAAATGGGAAAACGAGCTTCAAATGGGGCTGAGTCTATTTCAACAATCTCTATTTACAATTTTTTCTTGGCTCTATAACAATGTTCCACTTGGAAAAAATACCCCTTGAGAATGATAGTGAAGAAGGAAATATGGAGAAATGAGGGGTAGTGAGAAGGAAAACAACATTCCCCTTCACTTCTCATTCTTCATTTTTATCTCCTATTCATTTTTATTTTTATTTGATTATGTTTTTCTCTCAACTTTGTCTCATTCATATTTACATTTAATTGGTTTTACAATGCTTTATAAACCCTCTTTATTTGTTGAATTGCATTGTAGATATTGAGTATTACACCCATTTTTCAATTCAGATCCATTTTGGATCACACCTCCCCATTGAGAGGATTCGTGGTCTCCAAAACATCAAGGAATCCAATATGGATCAATGAGCCTTTTGTCTGCTTCTCTAGAATGTGGATCTAACTCTAGATATTTGGAATAGCTCTAACTCTGACTCTAGCTCTAACTTTGACTATTGGCTCTCATCCCTAGATATGGCTCTAGGTATCATTTTGGCTATCTTGTTCCTGCAACAAAAGTCTTCTCACTGAATCTGAGCTCTCAGAAATATGTAGATATTAATTCGAGACTAAACACTCATTCTCATTTCCCTCTCTATTTTGAAAATGTCCCATTTTGACAGTCATGAATGCAAGTGGAATGTTCGTATTCTTGTTTAGTATGAGCCCGAAACACTATGGAATCACGTATCATTGCCATGGAAGGAATTTTTTCCTTCCTTCTCTTACTATGATTAATTTCTTATCGACATAGAAACAACTCTCCAATTTTTGCACATGCTTTCAATAATGCCATAGAGTTCTCAATAACTCCTCCAAAGATCATTGAAATTTATGCACCAATATTTGGCACATATTCATGAATGGATTCTTATGATTAAATATTGAAAAAACCATTGGAATGTGTCCCTTTAGCATCAATTTGTTGTCCATAATGTTGGTGATGCAAACCATTTTTGTTGTTATCTCTCCTTGTATAACTTATGCCCTTTGGAATGGATATGTAGGAATCTCTTCATATTATTCATTCTTCACTCTCCACACTCTTCTATTCATTGTGTGGTTTCTTGGGTGAAGATCTGGATGAAGTCGCCAACATTTATTTTCCCAACTTCCACTCAACTTGCAACGTTGACAAAAAATATTTTTGTTGCTACAATGGCTACTTGACATAATCCTCCTTTCCATGTGCCTCTATGTTCTAAAGATGTTTTATTTCCATTTTTCCTATGAAAACATTCAGGCCTATGGCATATGGATTGATCCTCCCAAAAAGGGGAATAAGGATGAAATTTCTTTCCATACAATGAGAATGCCTCCATGTACTAACAACTGGCAATGTTATGGACTATGTTCTTGCAGTAGTAAGAAACAAGGGATGTAGTATTTGAGGAATACCTCCTAGTTGTATTCTTCTTCTTTCCCTGGATGATATTATTGCTTCTTTCTATGAGTGCATGTGTATGATGATTTTATGAGATCTTTTCATCACTTCCCTTTTTCAATCCACCGCAAGAAGGTTGAGGTGGTAGTGGGTTGCCACCTTCACTTACCATTGTTTTTCTCCTGATGAGCATCCCAACTCCAACATGTCTTTTTCCTTCACAAAAATGGTTTTCATGGTCACGATATTTTCCATTATGCCATTGAATCCTAGGCCTTCATTCTTGTCCCTATGTGTGGCTACAATGGGGCTTAGGATACCTTGTATTATTTTACTTGGTCCTTATCCATCATATCGCATATGCATTAATATTTTTGAACCAATTCCTATGGTATGATTCTAAAATTCACCAAAATTCCCATGAGAGAAATCAAAGGAAGGTAATATTATCAAAGTGGTCTTTGTCATGGTGCCAATTGAGGTAGTGGTAATGGAATGTGGCCTTGATTCTTAGTTCTCTTGGACAATTTCTTGTAGCTTTTCTAAGGCTCTCTCTTTCTTTGCCAACTCTTGTTGCAACTGAGTCTTCATTTTAGTGAGCCTATATTCTTTCCTAGTATCCAACTAAATGACACCTAAACAACCTTCTCACGAAGCTGTACAAGACATGATCTATTCTCTGTCATGACTATAGTGAGGGAGTCTTGGGTTTATTCAAATTCATTCTTTATTAATGACAGTAGTTTGGCATAGGTATTAAGGTGCTTCTGCATCCCTTCTATCCTCTTGTGGAACATCTCTATTTTCTCTTTCAAGTGCTAATTCTCTTCTCAAAGCTAATTATTGTTGGCCCTTAAGTGTTCCAACTTTTTTTTCTTTCTTTACTCATGCCAAGGTATGTGGTATTATATTCAAAGTTGTGGTAGCTAATGGTCAAGGATGAAATTTCTCCAATACCATCTCATTAGTAAATGAGGGACTTATAGCTCACTCGCTTCACTAACATAGATCCTTGCATAATTAAAACTTTCTATTTTCTATCTCAATCTTGGAAAAAGTGCTCTATTTCTAAAAAGGCCACTATGCCTCTATTCACATGAGAAATGAATTTCTCATTTGATTGTATTCAAGGCTTATCAAATTCCCCTAGGAAAATTCCAACATGGAAGAAAAGTAAACTCATAATGTTAATAAAACTTCTACAACTCATCTAAGTCTTGGTTTGCAACTTCTACAAAAAAGAATGTATTCTATGACAATATTCTTAGAAAGAATGAAAGAAACCATGAATAACTTCATAACCAACTAGATAAGGTACTTAATAAATGGTCAATTTATATATTAGATGGTGGAACTTTTTTTTATTTCCCTTCATACACATGTGTTCCCTTAAAACTTGATGTAATAGCAACTCGATAATCCTAGGGATGATACGACGAAGGTAGTTATGAGGACATGACAGAGCTATTAGAGTAGTGAATGGTTGTTGCGATATGTGAATGAGATAAACTGCTAGGAGTAATAGATGTGGTGCAGCTCGATTGAATGCTACAAAGTTGCAACGTTAGGGAATATGGGAGCATCGGTATAGAATGTAAAAGTGTGTGGATGGCCATGTTGTAGAGGAAAATTGTTACAAAATCATTTGTAGATGTTATGGATAAAGAGGAGTACATTGTTGGATTGAATTTAGAAAGTAAACGTGGGAGATGAAGAGTCATTGCAAAAAGGACAAGCTAGAAGCTGGAAGGTGAAAGGCCATGACAAGCCTTGGGAAACTGAAAAAAAATAAAATTGGATGAATAAAACACAAAATTGAAGAGATTGCAAGAGGGATTGTGGAACCGAGAGGAGGAGAGATTGTGTGATAGGAGAGAGAATTGATTGAGGTTTCCATGGCCTCTATCCTGGAAACCCAACAAAAATTTTTAAGCTCAGATATGGCCATTGATCCATTGTATTGTAACTTGTATGATGAATAAAATAATTACTATTGCAAAATTAATCTTTTTGTATGGATGAATTCCTATAGGATGTTAGGCATTGTGCTCTTGAAATGATCATGTATGAGTTAATGTCTTGCGTGAAGGAGTAAATAATGTAGAGAATAATGTTACACGATATGTATATACAAGTGGTACAAGTTTGTGGAAGACCGTGTTGGAAATTGTGGCCTTCTATGGGTGGATGAGCACTTTGGTTATATGAGCATTGAGGGTTTTGTCTAAGTACAAAATATGTGAATAGAAGATGTTGTCCCAAGTGTGGGTTATGTGTTGCAACAAGATATTTTTCACATCAAAGGCATATTGTAACAAGAGACATATTACTATCATAGATGATATACAACAAAGGATTATTGTATCAGATATATACTATTAAAGAGGGGTTGCAGTGACGAGGTGTGTGATGTAGCAGTATGTGTTTTGTAGAAATAGATGAGTCACGACAGGAGGACGAGTTGCAGAAGAAAGTGAGTTACAACAAAAGGTTAGTTACAAAAATGTCATGGTGTACGTGACTCAGATCGAGTTGTGCAAGTGATGTGGATTGAGTCAAGGGAGGTGTAACATGGGAGCATGTGACTCCATGTTGTGTAGCTTCGAGCATGAGTGGCTAGATACACTAAAGGCACTTTGTAAACTACATGAAAAAGGGTAGTGGGATGTCTTGTATTGGACGTGACTCAGATCCAATTGTGCAGGTGATGCATGAATGCAAAACACCTAAATAGTTTTTGTGGTAATGAATAAGTAGAGACAAAGAAGACACTAGTTATAAAAGTTGAGTTTTTGCAAAAAGTTGAGTTGCAATAGGAATAAGATGAATATTATAGATCTCCATGATGAGAGTATTGTTGTGTTGTTGTGGATTGATGTGAAACAAAGGGAAACAATTAATTGAAATAAATAATGTGCAACAAAGGAATATGTTTTCCAGATTAAAGTGTATAACATGTGAGGACTATAGAGTTGAGAGTTCCACATTGGTGAAGTTGCATTGGAAAATTGTAGATGCGAGTGATTTACCTCATACGAATGAGGGAATGATTTCTTGAAACAAGGGGATTCTAATGCAGTAACATCCTGGTCATCCTATGGATGACATGAATATGGTAGTTACAAGGAAATGACAGAGTTGTTAGAGAAGTGATTGGTTGTTGCATGATGTGAATGAGACAGATAAATAGGAGTAATAGTTGTGGTGTAGATCGATTGAATGCTACAAAGATGCATCCTTGGGGAAGATGGGAGAGCTGTTACAGAATGGACAAGTGTGTGTATGACCACATTGTAGAGGAAAATGTTTATAGAAGTATTTGTGGATGTTATAGCTCGAAGGAGCACTATGTTGGATTTAATATGAAAAGGATGCGTGGGAGATGAATATTCATTGCAAAAAGGATAAGATATAAGTTATAAGGTGAAAGGGCATGAGAAGCCTTGGGAAACTGAAGCGAATGATTTTTGGATGAATAAAACACAAAATTCAAGATATTGCAAGAGGGGTTGCAGAACTGAGAGGAGGAGAGATCATGCAATAGGACAAAGAAGTGGTTGAGGTTTCCATGGTCTCTAGCCTGGAAACCCAAGGAATATTGTAAGCTCATATCTTTCCATTTAGCCATTTTATTGTAACTTGTATGATGAATAAAATAATTAATGTTGTAGAATTAATCCTTTTGTATGAATGAATTCCTGTAGGATGTTATGCGTTGTGTTATTGACATGATGATGGAGGAGCATTGCCTTCGAAGTCAAAAATGCATGCGTGGAGGCAAATGAATGACATATCAACAATGACAGAGTTTCAAATCAAGCATTAACTCATAATTTAATCAGTTGTTGAGATATTTTTGAATACAACATTTTAAAATGTAACTTGTTTGTAAAGTCTTGAAGGACATTAAGAAACTGCAGATATGGAGTGTCGACTGTATCTGGCAGTAACTAGTAGTTCTTGTAATAGGACAGAGTAGGTAATATCTTTGAATTTGAAATGATAGATTTCAAAATAGGACTAAAAAGCTCATGGAGCCGATCATTAGATAGTTCTCAGTATTGTATTGTAATAGATAGAATGTATGACACAAAATAGAGAGATCAATAGAGTAGAGTAGAGTAGAAGAAACATTATGTATTTTCTTTTTCATGTATGAATAGAGAAGACATAAATTGTCCCAAATCCTTGGACTGTGTTCATTTCATGTCTGATTGAATGAATTCTATTCTGTGCGTATGATTTTTTACAGTTCATTTCATGTATGAGTGTTAGAGATATTGACTGTATGAGTTCGTGACGAATTTGGTTGAGTTTCAATCGTTTCTCTTCTGATACTTGTATGCAAGGTGTGCATATAGAATGCAAGGAGTGTGTTGATTGAGTCTCGGATTGACTCAAAGGAGTTCAGAGAGAATCAAAGAAAATAAGATTAGGCGCAAGGTGTGCATAGCATCAAGAAACCAACAAGCTTCGAAGAAACAGTGTAGAAGAAATCCAGGTGAG
Source organism: Picea engelmannii (assembly GCA_009831015.1). Classification (NCBI taxonomy): domain Eukaryota; kingdom Viridiplantae; phylum Streptophyta; class Pinopsida; order Pinales; family Pinaceae; genus Picea; species Picea engelmannii. The sequence continues at coordinate 97,996 of ML781892.1, read as the reverse complement.
CGAGAAGAATTTTATTTTCAAGAAAATTCTTTGAACTGAGTTATTTGAAATTATGAGAACACAAGGCATGCATGGGAAATCAAAAACCTTTTAAAGGACAAATCTCAGAGGAGATAACACTTTCACAAGTGTTGACGATATTCAAGAAGTGAACTTGCAAGAGGGACAAAGGTTGAAACCTTTGAAGTTTAGAGAAATATTCTAATTCTAGAAGAAGGCAGAATCTTAGGAGAGACAATGAACCATTAGGTATAGAATAAATAGAAGGATCATGTGCAAGAGGGGATCAGATCGTAGCCATCAGATATGAGCGTCGGGTTCAATAGTCATTGGATCCTAGGGGATTTTCTCTAGACAAGTTCTGAAATCATCAGGATCGTCCATCGTAAGAGGACAGGTGGAAGCATATCAACATTTCTTTGAATCATGACTGAGGGAGTCAAAGGGTAAATTTGTGAGAAATAGAGAAATGCAAACTCGCGAAAATATCTCAATCGTCGATAGAGGGGAGATCTGGACCGTTGGTTTTCCAGGGATAAATATCAGTATTTCAGGAATTAGAAGGTTGGAGGTGATAAGCCTTCGACTTCATGAAATGTGAAGCCCCAAAATCATCATGATTGTTGGATCAAGGAAGGATATGGTCCATTATATCTGAAGCATCAGTATTTTCGGATACGCGAAATTTCGACAGGCTCAGAGGTTTGGCCCCAGGCCACAGCAAGGGATCATATGGAAAGAGGATAAGGGAGGAGCTAGTGAGCACTAGGCCACTATCGGGGTTTCAGAGGTTAGGATAAGTGGGTGTCCCACATACAGAACACTCGATTCACAAAATCATGAAACACCCTTTGTAAGGCATGCGATCACAGCACGTGGCCATGTGGAAGGAACTAACCAATGTTGTTTCACGTGGGTGCAGTTAATAGAGGACCTGTGGATTTGTTTAGTGAAGGTTCCAACATGGACCAAATACGTATTTCATCTCAAGGAGAAAGAACGATCTAGTGACCGGGCGATCGATAGACCCTGCTGAGGTAGGGGGCCTGCATCAGGTGGTATCATAGCTAATTTTGAGTTTGTTTGTAGGAAACAAACAAAAGGAGAAAGGAGGAAAGCTGGTATCAATCGTGGTATCAATAATTTGATTTTTGTTTGTAGGAGACGCAGTGAAATCATGACACCCAGAAGGCATAGAGTGAACGCAAAAATGGAAGAAGAGATGAGGCGACTCCGAATGAGACTAGACGCCATGGAGATAGCACAAAGAAGAGCACCAGACATTGGTGATGTCAGTGAAGATGAGGACGAAGAAGAAGAATAGGTCAAAGAAAATGTAGCAGAGGATGTTGCACAAGACCTCTTAATAAAAGTTGTCTCAAATATAGGAGACAGAGAAAGGATAGAGGTACCTATGTATGAAGGCAATTTAGAAGTTGAAGAATTGTTAGATTGGGTATGTTCTATGGAAAAATACTTCGATTACGAAGATATCGGAGAAGACAAGATCGTGAAGCATGCGGTGACAAGACTGAAGGTCCATGCAGTGTTATGGTGGGATGAACTGCAAGACGAACGTAGGAGGAATGGTAAGAAAAAAATTAAAAATTTGGATAGGATGGTAGCCAAGTTGAAGGCCAAGTTTATACTGAAGGACTACTAAATCAATATTTAAAGAATATTGTAGAACTTGAAACATAAGGGTTTATCAGTGAAGGAGTACACTGAGGAATTCTAACGACTGAACATTACGGCTGGATAGAAAGAGAATGAAGATGAGAAGAAAACTAGATATATCAATGGGCTAAGATATGAAATCCAAGAGGTGATCAACATGATGTCTTTCAGTAAAGTCGAGGATACCTATCAAGCAGCCTTAAAAGATGAAGAGAAATTGGCCAGTAGGCAAAGCCAACGAAGCAAAGGAGGAAATTCAAGTAGAGGCAAAGGAACCAACATAGAGAAGTTCTAGAAGATGAATCCTTAAGCTGACAAACAACATAGTCACCATGAGAAGGGTGGAATTTCTAAATAAGGATAGTATGGAGGAAGAAGTTCTTTTTCCAGAGGAAGAGGAAGAGGAAGAGCCAGAGGATGCGTAATTAAATACTATACCTTTGGAAAATAAGGACACAAATCTTGGGAATGCCCCAAAAGAAAGAAATAAGAAGGCAGGGAAGAACACATTGCTGAAGCACAAAAGCATGTGGAAGCAAAAGTAGCAGAAAGAGGAAGGAACCTCATGATGAGGAAAGTTCTTCTTAAACCAAAAAAGGAGCAAGAGGAACCAATTCAATGAACAAGCCTATTCAGAATTGCTTGCAAGTCGAAAGACAAAGTTTGCAAGGTGATCATAGACAGTGGGAGCACTGACAATCTAGTATCCATAGAGATGGTGGAAAAACTGGAATTGAAGACATCTGTACATCCAAAGCCACACAAGGTATCATGGTTTAAGAAAGGACATCAAGTAATGGTAAGTCAACAATACCAAGTTGAATTTAAAATAGGCGGTTACAAAGATGAAATATTGTGTGATGTAATTCCTATGGATGTATGTCATATTTTATTGGGGAGACCATGGAAGTTTGACAAAAAAGTCATTCATGATGGAAGGAAGAATACCTATACACTGGAAAATAATGGTAGGACACATATGTTGTTACCCATAGAAGACAAAGAGCCAAAGGTAGAAGCTAGTTCAAGCATACTTATCATGAGTGGGAAGGAAATCATGAATGAAGTCAAGAAGGAGAAAGAAATGTAATTTGTTGTAGTGAGGAAGCCTAGAGTTACCCTTACAAATACTTTTGTAGATGATTTTCCTATAGAAATCCAAGAATTCTTAGAAAACTTTGCTGATATAGTTGTGGATGCGTTACCACACTCATTTCCGCCTATTAGGAGTATAAGCCATCATATTGACCTTATTCCAGGAGCTAGTTTACCAAACAAAGCATATTATAGGTTGACACCTAGAGACAATGAGGAGGTCAAAAAGAAAGTCCAAGAGTTGTTGGATAAATGGTTAGTGAGGGAAAGCTTAATCCCATGTGCAGTACCGACTGTGTTAAGTCCAAAGAAGGATGGAGGATGGAGGATGTGTACAGATTACCGAGCCATCAACAAGATAAACATTAGATACATATTTCATTTACCGAGGATGGATGATTTGATGGACTTTTTGAGTGGAGCAAGCTATTTTTCCAAGATAGACTTGAAGAGTGAATATCATCAAATACGAATGAGAGAGGGAGATGAATGGAAAAAAACATTCAAGACAAATGAAGGATTGTTTGAATGGCATGTCATGTCATTTGGGTTAACAAATGCACCAAGCACATTTATGAGGTTGATGAATGAAGTGTTGAAAGACTTCATAGGAAAAATTTTCATAGTATATCTAGATGACATACTAATCTTCAGTAAGACAAAGGAACAACACTTAAGACATTTGAAATTAGTGATGGAAAGGTTGCAACAAGAAAAGTTGTTGATAAATTTGAAAAAGAGTTCTTTTATGAAGAAGGAGATCATATATTTGGGTTTTGTGATCTCTTCAAATGAATTGATGATGGACCTAGAAAAAATGAGAGTGATCAGAGAATGGTCGTCGCCAAAAAGCATACTTGAGGTAATAAGTTTTCATGGGTTAACAAGTTTTATAGAAAATTCATCAGAAATTTCAGTGGCATATGTGCACCCATGCTGGACACCGTGAAGAAGAAAAAAATTCCTTCAATTGGACAGAGGAGGCTGAAAGAAGTTTCAAAGTGTTGAATGAGAAAATCATAGAGAAACAAATTTTGGAAAAACATTTTAGGTGAGATGCGATGCAAGTGGATTAACTATTGGAGTAGTCTTGAGTCAAGATAATAGGCCAGTTGCTTATTTCAGTGAGAAGTTGAATGAAGCCAAGCAAAAGTATTACACATATGACAAGGAATTTTATGCAGTGATTCAAGCTTTGAAAAAATGGAGACACTATCTAATTCCTAAAAAATTTGTCTTGTACAATGATAATCAAGCTTTGCAATTTATTACTAGGCAAGAAAAGTTGAATTAGAAACATGCGAAATGGGTATAATTTATGCAAGATTTTACTTTTTTTATTAAACACATTGTTGAAACTGCTAACAAAGTTGCATATTATTTGAGAAGAAGGAGTTCGATTGTATAGGAATTCTAGGTGGAGACTTTGGGGTTCGAACACCTCAAGGAGATGTATAAAAAAGATGTAGATTTCAAGGAAGCTTACGAGGCATGAAAGAATCCTTTATTGTGAGAAAGAAGCCCATGGAATGAATATTTGATCCAGGATGGATTATTGCTCAAAGGGAGCCAATTATGCATTCTAAAGTGCTTAATGAGGGACAACCTGCTAAAAGAGAAACACAGTGGAGGTTTAGATGGACACTTTGGTCACGATAAGACATTTGTACAACTAAGAAATTCATATTATTGGTCGAGCATGAGAGCAGAGGTGAAGAAGTTTGTGAAAAAATGAAAAATTTGTCAGTATGCAAAGGGAAGACAATAGAACACTGGCTTGTATCAACCATTACCAATTCCAAAAAGGTCGTGGGATGAAATCAGTATGGATTTTGTTTTAGGATTGCCTAGAACTCAAAAAGGGAGAGATTCCATATTTGTTGTGGTGGAATTTTTTTCAAAAATGGCACATTTCATACCATGTCAGAAGACAAGCGATGCCACACACATCACCAATTTGTTTTTCAGAGAAGTAGTGAGACTACATGGATTGTCGAGGAGCATAGTTTCAGATAGGGACACCAAATTTGTAGGACACTTTTGGAGGACTCTATGGAAGAGACTGACAATGAACTTATCCTTTAGTTCAACATATCACCCTTAGACAGATGGATAGACTGAAGTTGTAAATAAGAGTCTGGGAAACTTTTTAAGAATTTTATTCATTGAACAAGGTCATCAATGGGATCATATTTTGGCATAAGCAGAATTTGTGTTCAACAATTCAGTGAAAAAAAGAATGGGAAAAATTTCGTTTGAAATTTTTTATGGTATACAGAGTTGAGAAATTTGAATCAAGATGAGTTTAGAAGTGTCAGAGCAGAGGATTTTGCAACAAAAATGCAGAAACTCCATGACAGAGTTAGAGAAAAACTATAGGATAACAGCCAGAAATACAAGAGTAGAGTTGATCAAAGGAGGAGAGAAGTTCAATTCGAAGTTGGAGATGAAGTTTTATCTCATTTGAGAAAAGAGAGGTTTCCAAGGGGAACATATAACAAATTGAAGATGAAGAAGATAGGACCATGCAGGATTCTCAGAAAATTTGCAGCCAATGCTTATGAGATTAGGTTGCCGGACAATGTTGGGATATCATCGATATTCAATGTTGTTGACCTGTATCCTTACATGAGAGATGAAGAAGGAGAATCAGATGATAAAAAATAAATTTAGTGGGAAGAGAAATTTCCTACAACATAAAAACCTTAGATGGAGAAAATTATTGAACAAAGGGATGGAAAGAAAACTAAGAGGAAGACATATCATGAATACTTAGTGAAGTGGAAAGATCATCCAATGGAAGATGCAAGTTGGGTCACAAAACATGATATTTTGAAACATGGAAGGACAGTGCAGGATCTCATGGATAGGAGTCCATGAAAGTTTTTAACCAGAGGAGTATGATGTAGGAGTATCGCCTTCGAAATCAACAGTTCACACATGGAGGCAAACAAATGACATCTCATTAATGCCAGAGTTTCAAACCAAGCATTAAATCCAAATTTAATATGTTGTTGAGATATTTTTGAATACAAAATTTTAAAATGTAACTTTTTTGTAAAGTCTTGAAGGACTATAAGAAACTGCAGATATGGAGAGTTGACTTTATCTGGCAGTAACTAGTAGTTATTGTGATACGATATGGTAGGTAATAGTTTTGAATTTGAAATGATAGATTTTAGAACAGGACAAGAGAGCTCATGGAGTCGGTCCTTAGATAGTTCTCAGTATTGTATTGTAATAGATAGAATAGAGAGATCAGTAGAGAAGAGTAGAGTAGCAGAAACACTATGTATTTTGTTTTTCATGTATGAATAGAGAAGACATAATTTGTCCCAAATCCTTGGATTGTGTTCATTTCATGTGTGATTGAATGAATGTTATTCTATGTGTATGATTTGTTATAGTTCATTTCATGTATGAGTGTTTGATAGATTAACTGTATGAGTTCGTGACGAAGTAGGTTGAGTTTCAATTATTTCTCTTATGATAATTGTATTAAATGTGTGCATCTCAGACACAAGGAGTGCGTCGATTGAGTGTCATATTGACTCAGAGAAGTTCAGAGAGAACCAAAGAAACTCAAACCAGGTGCAAGGTGTGCACAACATCAAGAAACCAACAAACTTCGAAGAATTAACGCAGAAGAATGCCAGGTGGGAGAGAAGCATTTTCTTTTCAAGAAAATCCTTCAAACTAAGTTATTTGAAATGCCAAGAACACAAGGTGTGTGTGGGAAATAAAAATCCTTTCAAAGGACAAAGATTGGAAGAGATAACACTTTCGCAAGTGTTGACGAAATTCAAGAAGTGAACTCGCGGGAGGGATAAAGGTTGAAACCTTTAAAGTTCAGAGAAATATTCTAAGTCTAGAAGAAGGTGAAAACTTAGGAGAGACAATGAACCATTAAGTCGAGAATAAATAGAAGGATCACGCGCAAGAGGGGATTAGATCATAGCCATCATATTTGAGCGTCGGGGTCAATAGTCGTTGGATCCTAGGGGAAGTGCTCTAGACAAGTTCCAAAATCATCAAGACCATCCATCGTAGGAGGATAGGTGGAAACAGATCAACATTTCACTAAATTGTGACTCAGGGAGTCAAAGGGTAAATTTGTGAGAACTCGCGAAAAGATCTCAGTCGTCGATAGATGGGATATCTGGACTGTTGGTTGTCAAGGGAGAAATATTTATATTTCAGGGATCAAAAGCTCGGAGGTGATAAGTCTTTGACTTCGTGAAACATGAAGCCCCGAAATCATCGTGACCATCATATCAAGGAAGGATATGGGTCGTCAGATATGAAGCATCGAGATTTCCCAATATGTGAAATTCTGACGCGCTCAGAGGTTTGGCCCTAGGGCGTAGCAAGGGATCATATGGAAAGAGGATAAGGGAGGAGCTAGCGAATGCTAGGCCCTTGTTGGGATTTCATAGGTTAGGAGAAGTGAGTGGCCCACATACAGAACACCCAATTCATGAAATCATGAAATTCCATATGCAAGACGTGCAGTCACAACCCATGGTCATGTGGAAAGAACTGCCCAGTGCTTGTTCGCATGGGTGAATTTAATAGAGAACCTGTGGATTTGTTTAGTGAAGTTTCCAATGGGGACCAAAGAGTTTTTTCAACTCAAGGAGAAAGAACGATCCAATGACCGGGAGGTCGGCAGTCCCTGATGAGGTAGGGAGGATGCATCACATGATCATGTATGAGTTATTGTCTTGTGTGAATGATTAAATCCTGGAGACAATACTGTTCCATGATATGGCTATATAGGTGGTATGAGTCTATGGAAGACCCTGCTAGAAATTGTTGCCTTACGTGGGAGGATGAGTGCTCTGGTTCTACAAACATTGGTGGGTTTTTTTTTAGTACAGAAGATGTGAATAGAATTTGTTGTCCCAAGTATGGTTTACGTGTTGCAGCAAGATATTTTCCACATTAGAGGTGTACTATAATAGGAAATAGATTACTTTTAGAGATGAGTTGAAACAAAGGATTATCATAACAAAGATATAATCATGTGAAAGAGGTATTTCAGTGATGAGATGTGTGCTGCAACAGTATGTGAGTTTCATCAATAGGTGATTTGCAACAAGAGGATGAGTGGCAGGAAAAAGTGAGTTACAAAAAGTTGCAGCAGAGGACGAGTTGCAAAAAAATTGACTTTCAACGAGTTGCAGCAGAGGATGAGTTGTAGTAGAAGGCGAGTTGTTGCGGAAGGCTAGTTGTAGCAAGTTAATATGCATCAAAATGGTAACATCTATTGTGGTGCTATAGGGAAGTAATTGTGGATATGTGGGAGCATAGGTATGACCCTAGGCGTCATGGCATGATCAGGTGAAAAGAAGGAAAATGTAGTTGTGATGAAGAATCCTTATGGAAGTCATGATTCCTATCAATCATACATGAAGAAAATTTTTCACCGTGAAATTACTTTGATGGTGGTGGGTGGAGGCCCACTGCATCACAAATTCACTCTCACATATACAATAGGATCATTAATATGTATTCAATAATATATATTTTCATAACACATAAGTGAAACATATCCAATTCAAATAACAAATATTTTTTTTCATCTACTCAAGAAACAATAATGTGTGGCAATGATCACAATGAATCAACATGCTTCATAACGATCATTGTTTTTTCCTTCTATATCAATCATACGTAAATTAAATGCTTATATTTTTCTCCCAACAACTTGTTGACTAGTTCCATCAATTCATTTGGAATTGCTTCTCATTAGATGGTTGAAGCGTCCTTTTCAACTGATAGAGGGAGGGTTGTCAAACCAACCAATGTAATGAACCAAATGATAAGTAAAATTGACTAGGAATGAAATTGGGTGGAGGCCCACTACATCACAAATCAACTCTCACATATACAATAGGAGAATTAATATGTATGCAATAATATAGCTTTTCATACCACATAAATGAGACATATCCATTTCAAATAACAAATTTATTTTTGCATCTACTCAAGGAACAATAGTGTGTGGAAATGATAACAATGAACCAATGTGCTTCATAACGATCATTTTTTTTCCTTCTATATCAATCATATGTAAATTAAATGATTATATTTTTCTCCCAATAACTTGTTGACTAGTTCCATCAATTCATTTGGAATTGCTTTTCATTAGATGGTTGAAGCATCCTTTTCAAGTGATAGAGGGAGGGTTGTCAAACCAACCAATGTAATGAACCAAATGATAAGTAAAATTGACTATGAATGCAATTGATTCATTCAAGGAGATAAAGCGATCCCTATGTTCTCAGGAATTAAATATAGAGGCCAAGCTATTAAAATGTAGCATCCACTTAATGAAAACCATGGATCTCAAATCTTAGTGGAAATCCAATGGTGGGCATCACAAATCTATTGGATTCCACATAAATGGATGTGAATATGATTTATAAGTGTTTCTAATAGAAAGGTAGTATATAGTTCTTCATTTCCATCAAGAATTCAGTTATTAGTCGCTCTAAGACACATGGAAATGCAAAAATTATCTTAGAAATGGATACAAGAACAAAATTGTAAATCAACAAAGTGAATTCACTCACAAATTATTTTCCATAAGAAAAGAAAAATATTCAAACTATTCAAGGAAAAATGGACATGATGTTTACCCTGGAAATACTGTTGGAAGATTGGTTTTTGTCATTGATGTCAACCCTAGTCATGGGTTTTGGACCACAAGATTGATGAAGTTATTTGGACATGAAGGAAAATGCACATGCATATACAACACCTATGGATGGATAGTATACATCATGTTGTTTCTGGTGGTATGTGGCACATCACGTGGATCCTCATGGTTGAGGAGAAATGAATTTTTGAAAATGACAAAGTGAATTGTACATGTAGGCCCTGAAGATAATTAAAGAAAAGAATTACAAAATAAGAAAGTGTCAGGTCGACCCTAATGTTAAAAGGAAGTGACATAAATGGTATAAATAAACATCATTATACATTCATTTGATACAAGTCGAATTTCAGAGGGAAGTAGAAGTAAAAGAAGGCCGGATTTCAAGGGAGGATGAAGTCTTTTGGTGATGTGTTCTAAGGTATGTTATTTTCAGGTCATCTTACCATTTTTTCTATAACTTTTTTTCTAGAATGATTCCGATGGTGAAATAACTATGGTAGTGATAAGACATATCAAGGTACCTCTGGTAAAAATTTCATCTCTTTATTCGCTATAATTATGGAGATACACTCTGTGGAATATAGGGTTTGTGACCAGTCCTGAAACTAGTCAAAAAATAGGTGTTCTGGGTACAACAGTCATAACTTTTTCATACAGACTCCAAATACAGTGAGACTAGTTCCATTGGAAAGAGTACGGACTGTAGTTTCTTGTGTGTGAGTTTCAGAATCATATGTTAAATATTGAGCGCGGGGCATGCTGTACAAGTTGGGTCTTCTGAACAGACCATAATTGAATAAAGTTTTATTATCTCTCATATATTCTTGGGTGGAAGGAAGGGGCAAGGATAGAGAGTTCAGATCTCTCTTT
>ML781892.1:58510-84432 GCA_009831015.1 Picea engelmannii | reverse complement strand
TGTAGCTACCTTTGGAAGTCATTACTTCCCTTGAACAAAAACTATTGATTGTTTCTCATATATTGTGCATGGTGTATTGTGGTGTATTGGTGTAAATCTTATACTATTGTTCATTGCTCATTGGATATAATTGAATGGTTTAAATATGAGTTTAAAAAGGTTTTTAAATTGTACTTGATACTGATTCACCCCCCTCTCAGTATCAACAAATACAAATGGGAAAACCAGCTTGAAATGGGGCTTAGTGTAGTTCAACAATATCTAGTTAGAATACTTTCTTGGCTCTCTATCCATGATCCTCTCATTGGAAAAAATACCCCTTGAGAATGAGAGTAAAGGAGGAAATAACGAGAAATTGGCGGTAGGGGCAGGCCAACAACCATGCCCCTTCACTTATCATTCCTCAACCTTCTCTCCTATTCATTTTTGTTTTTATTTAATCATTTTTTTATCTCAATATTGTATCATTCATATTTATATTTACTTGGTTGTACAATATTTTCTAAACCATCTTGTTGATAAAAATTGGGTAATCTTGATTTCCCACTCTTGGAATAATTAAAAAAATGATATCCAAAGAAGAAAAGTTTTGAATGATTAAGATTTCATTGTGTATCCCTTGGTATTAGCTTCACCACATTTTTTTGGATTCAAAATATGAGTTCATATGCTAAAGATATCCAGGTTTTCATCTAACCGACAAAAAGGCGCTTCTTCCATGTGGAACAACATTAATTTTTCTTGGAACCATGTCTAATTTCTTGGAAGCATGTCCAATTATTGGATTTTTGGAACCATGCCTAATTATATTGTAACTAAACTTGGAACTCAAATCTCATTATCTTGTAACAAGTCCCTCATATCGTGGAATACACCACATATTTATCATGGAACAAGTCCCTCGACTCATGGAATACACCACATATTTATCTTGGAACAAGTCCCTCATCTCATGGAATACACCACATATATATTGGAATACACTCTTTAACACTTAGTTTTATTTCCATATTTTCCTCCCCCTCCCTACTTCTCCTTATCTCCTCTCCTCTCCTCTCCCCTTTACTCCCATACTTTAATTTTTCTTAGCACACCCCTTCCCCCTCACTTCAGTGCACTCTTCTCTCCTCTCCCCTTACCCCCCTTTAATTTATACTTAGTTTTTTATTTATTTAGGAGGATGAAGGGATGGAACTCTCCCTCACTTCCCTCACCTGATTTCCCATACTCTGCTTCCTCTTACTCCACGACCCCCTCCCTCTTTGTTTTCCTTATCTCTCCTTCCACACTTAACTCATTTCCCACCTAAATTATTTCTCAATATTGTATTACCATCCTATCATATTATGACATGTGGTAGTTAAATCATACAATGAGAATACTCCATGTGGAAACCACTCATTTAATGACATTGAAAATTTATTGACTAGTTTTTCCATGACACATGGAAGCCCACACATGGTGACATATGGTAGACACATGGAAACTAAGAATTGGTGACATGTGGAAGTTATACAACCAATGGGAGTGTCACATGTGGTAGTTGTGATGACCTAGAATACAATGATACATGGGATACTGATTCAGTTGACTCATCACCACTAGGAATTGACTAGGCATAGGTGGAAGATGAATGGACATTAAAATATTTAATTATCCATTAATTTTTTAAGGGGCGGAGTTCAAGTTTCCATAGCTTCCTCTTAACTCACATTAACTGAATGTGACACTTTTTAATATACAATACAACATATAAAAGACTCTCATGCATGTAGGATAAGTATTGTTAACCAAAAAGTCTAATAATGAGGAGGTTGAAATTTAAATCAAGGGCTCAGATTGCCCCACAAATTCAATCAACGATTGATGAGCCTTATTGTTCCGAAGGCCGTATCTCGAGATCCAAGAGTCAGAATCATGCAAAATACACCTCGATGGAAATGCATTTTGATGAGAAAGATGATGGAATAGGTCTCAATAACTTAAAGTGGCTATAGTTTTCTCATAAATTGAAAGAAAAATCAGAAATAGTTTTATGACTTGTTGATAAGTTTGCTTGACACCTTGATGTCACAAGCTCATATCTTGAGATCCATGAATCAAAATTGCAACCAAGAAGACTAGTTGGAAATATAATATGATAAATATCAAATATAAATTGGTTTACATCCATAAAATTAAAACACAATCCCCTCTTTAAAAGGTAGTTAATTAAAATTTTCAAAATAAAAGTTTATTAAAAAATATTTTATTAAAGGACGAAAAGGGACTCAGTTCATGATGTGCATGTAGATGATGTAAATTAATTAATGGGTCTCTATTAAGGCATTAATTAAATCAACTATCTCCAAGAAAGGGAAACCCCTAACTACTCAAGAAGTTAGAAGAACTGATTTTAAAAAGAACGAAAGGGATTCATCAAGAGGTTAGAAGAAAGAAAGAAGAAGATTAGAATATAATGGATTAGACATAAGTATGCAATGAATCTTCTTATCAATCAACATATGTATCCATTTTCTCCATTCTTTTTCTTCTTCTACACCATTTTCTCAAGGCCTTTTGTTCCTAATTTTGAATTGAGCATAACGTTTAGTTTTTGAGTGTTTATCTTGTAATCTTCCAAGAATTTTCTTATATGATCATGGAGTATTCATAGCCATGTATGTGACTAATATATTTAGTTAAATGATTTATTGAGATGTTCTGTAATGAAGAATATATTTTATGAATAAAACTCCAAAAAGAATTACCTCCAGGCATGATTTCAATGATGTTTCATATCTTTGGATTTATGAGTGTGAGATTTATCAAATCCACTTTAGGTTAACTATAATACTCTTTTACAATTATTTGAGATGATCAAAATTGATCTCTCCTTTTATTGTGAGAAGATATGGATGAATCCTCTACTTGTATGTGTTTTAGAGGGTTTTTGTAACATACTCAGCCACCCAGAGGCTGAGGTACACTACCTTCAATCCCAACACTTGGACTTCTTTCTCTTACAAATACATTTTTAATTTAATAAGGATGCATAAAATAAAATAGCTAACGACATGCACAACAATAACCAACAAGAATGAATATTATAAATAGTTAATTAAACAATAAGTAAATACACAACGGAATACAATCATATATAGGTAAATAATACCAAATCAAAAAGAACTTATATTTATAAAAGAAGGCACCAACTGGCTGTAGACCAAGGACGTTACACCCAACCATAGACACTATTGTTCCAAATATCAACAACAATGTCACCCCCAAGCTAGGGCTATGAATCTACAAGGATGGTTCCAAAGTGTTAATTGGCTTCCCAAACTAGTCAACACTCAAGATCTCACGGGCTTTCCCATCACTCACAGAAATCCAAGTACCCATCTCTCTTCTACCCATCTTACACCACATAAGAGAATATACCCCCACCCTTCTCTGCCACGCAGTCCCTCAGGTATATGTTCTCCTTCTAGGGCTCCAATGCAACTGGTCATGAATCTCCATGCTGGAACTCTCAGGACTCCCAACTATGAACAAAGCTGGACACATGCCAATGCATCTTAGACATGCATGCCTCAAGTCATGGTTGGATTACACCAGTGACCTATACAACAAACAATACCATGGATTCTCTTTAATGAGGAAGGATGAATGAGTAATAGGTAAGAATGGAGTGAATGAGTGAGTGAACACATGAACCAGTGAATGAGAGAAATGAGTGAATGAGAGGACAATCAACCCCCCAATCAGACTAGGGACGAGTTTAAGTATTTTCGTGGGGAATTAAGAACCTCCTGGACTTCCCCAAGAAGCTCACGTCACTTATCCACTCCCTTAGACAAAAGGGTAATTAAAATAGGAAATAAAAATTTATCCCCTTAAGCCCCCTCTCTTGTGTAATCATAGCCCCATATAACTCTAGTCCTTATCTGTGTAGCAACCAACGATGTATTTATTATTAATAATGATCAAAACATTACATTTCTTGGGCACACTAGCCTTTTAATAATTGTTCGGGCACTCTAGCCTATCAACAGTGTAACAATACATTATTTAAAATGGGGTCTCAAAACTCAGGGTGTTACATCCCCTCCCCCTTATTTTTTCATTCTCCTCGGTGCATATACAAAATAGAGATCAAAATCTCAAAATTTATTCAAAAATTTGTGGGTACTCTTCCCGCATGGCATCTTCATGCTCCCACGTATCATCTTTAGGACCGTAGCAGGTCCACTGAACTTTTACCATCTCTGTAACTCAATTTCGGAGAATTTTGACTTTGTTGTCCAATACCTACACTAGTTGGACCTGAAAGTCTCCCTCTATCTCTACCTGATCATGATGCCAATCAATAACATGGTTAGGATCATGTACATATTTCTTTAGTAAAGAGACATGAAATAAATTATGCACTTTCATGGAAGAAGTAAATGAAATCATGTATGCAATTGGCCCTATTATGTCCAATATTTCAAATGGACCACATAATCTAGATGCCAGCTTTGTACAACTACCCAATTTCAAGGAGATTTTCTTGGGATTTACTTTCAGAAGTACATGCTCCCCTACTTTAAATTCTCTAGCTGTCATGTTCTTATCTGCATAAACTTTCTGTCTATCCTGAGATGCCTTTAAATTTCTCTTGATCTTAACCATTTGTTCTTCCATATCCTTGAGCATCTCCAGCCCAAGTACCACTCTATCTGTTGGGTTGTCCCATCTCACTAGAGTATTTCATTTCCTACCATACAAGGCTTCAAATGGGCTCATTCTCGATGAATCTTGATACACATTATTATATGCAAACTCAACCAAGTGTAAGTAATCTTCCCACTTATATGAATTATCCATCACATGCATTCTCAACATATATTCAATTACTTGGTTGACCCTCTCTGTTTTCCCATCTGGCTGTGGATGGTATACTGTGTAAAGTTTAGATTTGTACCAAATCCTTTAAACAAACCCCTCCAAAAATTGGAGGTAAATTTTGTATCTATGTTCGATACAATTATCCTAGGTATCCCATGCAACCTATCAGTCTCCCTCATGTAAGCCTTTGCAATATTAGTTGTTGTATGTGTTGTTTTTACAGGAACAAAATGAGCAGCCTTTGTTAATTTTTCAACCACCACCATGATTGAATTAGGTTGTCTTGTTGTCCTGGGTAATTTAGTTATGAATTCAATGTTTATCACTTCACATTTCTTCTCCGGGATTGGTAATGGATGCAACAAACCCGCTAGGTGCCTATGCTCATCCTTCACCTTCTGACATTCCATACATTGAGCGATGTAATCAACAACATCCTTTTTTATTCTCGAACAAAAGAATTGGCTTCTCACTGTTGTAATAATTTTTTGGTAACCGGGATGTCTAGCATAAGGAATATCATGCATTTCATTCAATACCAAATTACTCAGTTCTCTGGAAATAACAACATGGATTCTATTCTTATGCATGAGTAATCCATCTTCCTTTATCTCATAATCCTTTGTTTTTTGTTGTACATGTCCTTGCTGTAATATTTCCTTTACCTGTAGGTAATGTTGATCTGTAACAAGATCATCTAAAATTATTCTCTTCAAGTTTGACTGATGCATACTGACAACAGTAGCATGCATGAGATGCACTCTTGTACTAAGTGCATCGACAAATTTATTCTCTTTTCCTTTGATATGTTTGATATTGAGTTATGTTGGCCCTCGACCAAGTTTTTAAGAAAATTTGGTCATGTTTGACCATTTTTGGGACTTCAATAGGCTAGTCGAAGACGGAGCACCAGGCGAAGTGGAGATCGCGAGATCTCGCCATTTTTGCGGGCTTTTTGGGCTTTTAGGGTTTATTTAATGGGTATGGGATGTCGGCCCATGGGTTTACCCATTCTTAGGCCCCCTTTTGTAATTTATAAATAAGTAGTTAAGTGATGTAAGTTAAGGGGCTAGTAGTGGTTGGATGTGTGCACAATTACTAGTCATTGATCGACTTAGTGCGTGGCTAGTTGGCTTTGTGCAAGGATGTGTTGAGGCTTGCAGATTTTAGTGCAAGCAGTTGTAAGTGATTTGTGCATACAAACTGTAAAAGGATTTGTGATTTAATCTAACTCAGGGAAGGAGGATTTGGAGAGGTGCATGCAGATCTCCTGTCCTTGCGGAGTTGGCTCTATGGATTGGTGCATGTAAGAAGATTGAAAGAAACTAATAAATAAGAAGAAGAGTTTGTTGACGTATCCCCACACTGGGTTGAACCATGTATATCCTGTGTTAATGTGCTTTGTGCAATGTTGTTTATGATGTTTATTTGTCTATTTTCTTAGTGAACTTTTCTTGGTATGTGATAGGTAGATTCATTGATGCTTTAGTGCTTGATATATGAATAAATTCTAGATATGCTCTTATGTTATGTGCTAAATGATTAGATATGTTTAATCTTGATTACTACTACATTGATCTGTAATTAGGGTTAATTTACGAAGTGAATAAGAATCATAAACTAATGCATTTTATTGTCTAAGTGCTATGTTAAGTGTTGTAATCATAGATAAGTGTCCCATCTAGGTTGTAGACACTTGATTCCTCCAACCCCCCCTGCCTCTACCTCGGGTGAGACTTCATTTTCTTCACAGGTGTTTCCAAAAGGGTCAGTAGTTAGGGTTTTGTTGGTGCTCTGTTGAAGCATTGAACCCTAGGTCTTCCCCCTGTGCCAAAAAATGGTTTCATTGCCAGGACTTGAAATTGTGATTGTAGGGAACTGAAGAAAAGAATAAATATCTATGTGTAGATGTGTTGATGTAGTGCACAATATTCTACTTGACTTGTGAAGCTATGTGCTAAAAGAGAAGTTCAATCTGAGGAAGAGAGGTAAGATATTAAGCTTTGTGATATGATAAAGGTAAGATAAGTGGAAATTTTTGCTTTGGAAGTATGAATCTAGGTATGTTTGATAGGTTTGGTCCTAGTATAAAAAATAGGGCACAGCTAGAAGAAAGACGAATTGATCTGAATAGATTTGATAAAGATAGTGAAAGATATGTTATCCCTATGCATAGAAAGGATTTATGGACTAACAAGTGGATACAGGATCCTAGAAAGAATTTTTGCAAACTGCAGGTCCATCACTATGATCCCAATGTGAAGTAAAGAAAAGGTTGGGGATCGTTTAAAAGAAATAGAGGATTGACACTATGTTATAATTGTAGAAGACTGAGACATCTTGCTAAGGAATGCCCTGGTATAGGTCCTATTTTTTTTTGTTGTAAATACACATCCATGAGGTTTTGGATTTCCCTTGAATGATTGCCAAAGTTGAAAATATGAACATGAGACAAGAAAACTATGAAGAAGGTCAATGGACTAAGGATGTGTTAGAGAACCAGAAAGACTCATAGACTATGTTATTACAGCTGAGAGAAACATTGAATGACCACATAGACATCAATTTACTAGAGATATTAAAAGAGAAAAAATGCATAAAAACAAGAATAGGAGAATTTGACATAGACTGTGTCTTGGATGAGGAAACATAGGTGAACATCATTCCAGAAAGCACTTGGGAAATTTTGGGAAAACCGGGTATAGTACCTTCACTAGGAAGGATAGGCTTGTTTAAAGCAAAGATGATAACCCTATGTGGAAGAGTTACCAATGTACCTATTATGTCTCATGGAGCATCGAACGAAGAAGAATTTGAAGTCATTAATTTTATTGAGAACAACGACCCTTCTGTACTTTTTCTAGGAAAAACTTGGATTGAGAAAGACCAGACCCGAAGGAAAGAAGAGGAGGAAGCTACAAAATAGAAAAAACAAAAATTAAGGGACTTCATGGCTAGGAAAATATCGTGACTAATGAAAGAACAAGAGGACAAGTCAAAGAAACAGAAGGCAAGCGAGTTAGATGACGGGTTTGAAAGAACCCAAGAAGGCCTAAAAAACCTGTCCATGCTAGAAAGAAGAGCATCCAACTCAGAAATAGTAAGGGAAGAAGTATTACACTTGAACCCTTTGAAAGACCCTTAGCAGTGAAAAGTTACTACGCTAAGGGAAGAAAGTAATACGAATGGAAAGAGGAATCCAGAAACTTAGATCACAGGGAAAAAGGCCATAAATCTCAGTAAGAAGAAAGCAAAATTAGAAAAGCTACAAAAAATACCAATGAAGACTTCGTAGGAAGCAAGCTTGGAAAACTTTAACATCACTGGAACAGTAAAGCCACACAGAATGGGACTTCTTTATGAAGAAGTTATATGACTGTTGGAGGCGTCCCAACCATTATAATGACGCTCCAGAATGGATAGAAATGTAGTTATTGTCGAAAAGATCGACATTGGACCATTAAGATCTCTCCATAATGGATGGATTAAGGAATTTTGACCCCTTGAAAGAATCGGTTACGACGTTGTTTATTTATTCCATCAAATTCCACACCGGGACCACTTTTGCAAACTAAGATATTCGTGCTAATAGAGAAGTGATCGCACACCACCCTGTATTGTCTAAGACCTCACCATCAACCTACCCGAGTTATTTGATTATGAGTGGGCATGTTGGGCGACCTTAGCGTAATAGAGAAATATGTAGAAGAGATATTGATTGACCTTATGGATGAGAAAGTCATGTCTGCAGGTATACTAGCATTGTCGATAGGAGGATTGCAAGCATCCCCCTCGACAGGACGTCGATCAGTCCCACCCTGAACTGTGACTGAGAAGAGAAGAAAGCACTACGACGATCTGGTGAACGCAAAGAAGATCCTGTTGGTCTTGCCCAACTACATCCTGCCTTTGGCTGGCACGGTTAGTCATGACAACATCTCACAGGATTTTGAGTACACACTCATCACTGCATACCTCCCAAACGGGATATGTGCAGTAGGACCGTAGTTGGGACTGATCTCAGCTCTTAAGATAAGTGATTTCAACCTTGACAATAGGAAGAATTATGGGATGCTCACACCACATAGATACCTAACAAAGATGACTGGGAAGAATCCTTATATAGTTCTCCAACCATGGATCAAGGAGACTGCAAGATAAATGATCTAAAATGTGAGGAAGATCCCACACTTCGGCAGACATTAGGAGGTTAACGCATGTGTTAAACTCCTCCTGTCATGCTACCATGGCGGGTATATTTGGTTGGATATGTGCATCACTATTGATCTAGTGTTGATCCACCTCATCATTAGATTGAGCATGCAGGGACCAAACCCTCACCAGTTTTACCCAGGAAAGACATCAGATCGGTCCCTGGCACAATTCATCAAGGAGGCATATGGCGATGTGGAGAAAGGGAAGCGAGGCTACAAGGTAGATTCCAAACAAGATGGTGCAGTGCGCCTATCTTGTCAATTGATAGCAGGAAATCTCGTTAGGAAGAACTGCCCTACGCAAGTCACAAGATTTGTCATCAAACTCATAGGGAAGTGCGTCGAATGGATGCAGATGAACTGGGCAAGCTACCTCATCAATGAGTTGGAGAAGGACTTTCGCGAAGTGAAGGACCAAGGCTATGAATTCCACTTCAATTAGTTATTGATTCTCATTGCATTTGTCACTTAGGCGATGCCAGAGGGAGAAACATTCCAAGAAGTTGAGCCATCGGAGCCAGTGGCCGCGAGGTTCACCACCTTGTGGTATACGAGCGACATGGAGAAGCAGTGGAAATCCAATAAGTTGTTCCATGCTTACTACTTACAACTCAAATGCACTATTGAGTCATTCCCCTAAATGACCGCTAAAAATTTGCATACATACAGGCCGCTAGCAAAGTTCCGCATAGACCGACACTTCATTTACATCACTATGGGTAGGGACAAAAGAAAGGAGGAGCTACAATCCTACTATAAATGGACTGATGAAGACATGCAGGAGATAACCAAGGAATGACCTGCCAAATTCCTTGTACCAGTCGAGGATATAGAGCTCTCTGACCCGGACATCATGTGAAGCCCTTTGGTCACTCGAACTAAGTATGACGAACCAAGCAACGCAAAGAGAAATAAGAAAAAGGAGGAAGTGTGGGACATCGATAGTTAAGAAAAGGACAGTGCATCAGAGGAAATTGCGTTTGATTCACCTGCAGGAGGAAGAGGTGATGAAGTAAACCAAGAGGAGGAAGGGGAAAGAGACAAACAAGAAAAGGGTGAAGTGACACCGCTAAAGGAACCCCTTACATAGGCTAAGACATCCAAGAAAAGGATGGTTTATCCATAGAAACCCTCAGTGTGGAAGAAATCCCAAGACAGTAAGCCTCCATCACAGAACATGCTCACAGTGGATGATATCCAACTCATCATCACAACTGTAGAATATGCCTCAGAGGATATCCTGCAATGACATGAAGTGAAGCAAGAAACAATGTATGACAGGATTGAGAAAGAACTGAAAGACATCCAACAAGCCATCTAGTCGAGCCGCGCAGTGTCTACTATGCCAAGTTCAACAGAGAATGTAGAATTGGGGGATGAGCCCACCCAACTACAAAGATTAGCAGATGCAACAGAGATTCGACTTCGTCGAGTCCAAGAAGAAAGGGAGCAGACCACAGAGGCCTTGAGGCAAGAAAAGGAGGAGGCTTTAGAGAAACTTCGGGTTGCGCATCAAGAGAAATATGACATTAGAGCGAAGCTCGAGGAGGAAAGAGAGAAAATCTAGAAAGAGAGAGACTAGATGCTCGCGAAGCAGATTGGGGTTAAAGAGGCAGTGAATAGAGAACTTTGCCTTGTGCCAATAATGGCATAGATGGAAGAAGAAACAACCGAGAGCCAAGTGGGGAATCTCTCTGAAGCCATTCAACATCTTCAAGAAAGAGTAACATAGCTAGAACTTCAAGCACTGCCTAGCACTCCACAAGAAGTGTGAGATCAAAGGGTAGAAGCTTCCAGGAGAGCAGTAGAATGAATTAGGGCATTGGCCTCAGAATGTAAGAAACTTAGTGACCGAAGTGCACATACTAATGAGCGTCTTGCACAGAAGACCCAAAGATGAGGAGACTAGAAGCACAACATCAAGAGGTGAAGCAACAGGCTTCCACCATGAAAGCACAACTGAAGTTTCTCACTGTAGTAGAAAAGATGAAGAGGTTGTAGGAGAAGCACACGGTTCAGTAGGAGGTCACTGCCATCCAGAGAAGAGTTATGGAGGTGACAGAGAGACTCCAATCGGTGCAGGACAAAGACTTCATCCTTCTTGAAGATATCTAGGGATGAGGCTCATAGTTTGAACATGTATTCATGATAGTGGAACAACGCCTAGAAAGGCCTATCACTGAGAAAGTACTTATGGAGTTCATCGGGTAGGAGGCCCTGGCAAAGAATCAAGTCGAGGCAACTCAATCTAATCTCGAGGCCTTCAAAACAAAGTTGTCTAGATCATAGTGAATCGGTATGAGTCATAGGTGAGTGTTGGGGGCCTGTTGTCCCTCGACCAATTTTTGAATAAACGTGGGTCATGTTTGACCATTTTTGGGACTTCGACAGGCTGGTCAAAGATAGAGTGCCAGGCGAAGAAGATATCGCGGAATCTCACCCTTTTTGTGGGATTTTTGGGATTTTAGGGTTTATGTAACGGGTATGGGATGTTGGCCCATGGGTTTACCCATTCCTAGGCCCCCTTTTGTAATGTATAAATAAGTATCTAAGTGATGTAAGTTGAGGGGCTAGTAGTGGATGGTTGTGTGCACAATTACTAGTCATTGATCGACTTAGTGCGTGGCTAGTTGGATTCATCCAAGTATGTGTTGAGGCTTGCAGACCTAAGTGCAAGCCGTTGTAAGTGCTCATTTCTTACAAACTATATAAGGATTTGTTATTTAATCTAACCTGAGGAAGGAGGATCTGGCGAGGTTCACGCAGATCCCTTGTCCTTATCAAAGTTGGCTTTGTGGCTTGGTGCATGTAAGAAGATTGAAAGAAACTAATAAATAAGAAGAAGAGTTGGTGGATGTAGCCCCACAATAGGGTGAACCACGTATATCTTGTGTTGATGTGCTTTGTTCAATGTTGTTTATGATGTTTATTTGTCTATTTTCTTAGTGCACTTTTCTTGGTATGTGATAGGTAGATTCATTGATGCTTTCATGCTTGATATATGAATAAATACTAGATCTACTCTGGTGTTGTGTGCTAAATTATTAGATATGTTTAATCTTGATTACTACTGCATTGATATGTAATTAGGATTAATCTACAAAGTGAATAATAATCATAAACTAATGTATGTTATTAGCTAAGTGCTTGGTTAAGTGTTGTAATCACATATCTGTGTCCCAGCTAGTTTGTAGATACTTGAGTCCTGCAACCCCCCCTACCTCTACCTCGCGTGAGACTTCATCTATTTCTCAGGTGTTGCCTAAAGGGTCAGTAGTTAGGGTTTTGTTGGTGCATTGTTGAAGGGTTGAACCCTGGGTCTGTCACCTGTGCCAACAAGGTCATATTCACTTAAAAATTCTAGCCATATTGTTTTCCTGGCATTCAAGGTTGGTTGTTCAAAAATATACTTTTAGGTTGGTTGCTCAAAAATATACTTCAGGCCAATGTAGTATGTCCTTAATTCAAATCTCTTCCCCATGAGATAATTCCTCCACGTCTTCAAGGCATGGACGCTGGAAGAAAGATCCAAGTAATGTGTGGCATAGTTCCTCTCATGTTCCTTAAGTTTTTGGGAATCATAACCAATGAAATGTCCATTTTGCATGAGGACTCCCCCAAGTCCTTCCTTACATGCATCTATACATACCACAAAACTTTCATTTGGGTCAACAATGTTTAACACAGGTGCACTAGTAAGTAATTCCTTCAACAGATTAAAATTCTCTTCACACTTAGTTGTCCATTCAAATTTAGTTCCCTTCTTTTGCAAATAAGTGATGGGATGAGTGATCTTAGAGAATCCTATAATGAACCTTTTGTAGTAACCAGCTAATCCCATAAAATATCTAAATTATGAAACATTTCTAGGTGTTGGCCATCTACTAATGGCTTCAATTTTCTCTGGATCTACTGCTATGTCTTTCTCTGAAATAATGTGCCCCAAGTAATGGATCTTCTTTTGATAAAAAAGAACACTTACTCAGCTCGGCATACAAATGATGTTCTTTCAACACTTGCAATACCAGTCTTAAGTGATGTTCATGCTCCTCTTTAGAATTGGAATAAACAAGTATGTCATCCAACAATACTCTGACAAACTTATCCAAATAATTTATGAATATGCCATTCATTAAGAACATAAAGACAATTGGTGCATTGGTCAGTCCAAATGGCACCACTACAAATTCATAATGCCCAAACCTGGGTCTAAAGGATGTCTTATGAATGTCTTCTTCCTTGATCCTTACCTGATGGTATCTTGACCTCAGGTCAATCTTTGAAAATATATTTACTCCTCTTAGCCGTTCAAAGCGGTCATCAATTCTAGGTAGAGGATTCTTGTTCTTTATAGTATACTTATTTAGTTGTCGAAATTTGATACACAAACTCAAGGTTCCATCCTTATTTTTGACAAAAAGTACCGGTACTCCCCAAGGTGAAACACTTGAACATATGTACCCTTTCTTCAACAATTCCTCCAACTTCATTTGTAACTATTTTAACTCTGGTGTGCTTATTATGTAAGGTGTTTTTGACACTAGGGTAGCTCCTGGCACTAAATCAATTGAGAAATCTATCTCCCTTCTTGGTGGCAACCCTGTTATTTCTTGGAATACATCTTCAAATTCTTGTAGTACCGAGAAATCTTCAAGGCTTGGCCCCTTTGTATTTTTTGGCTCTTCCACATGAGTTGCATACAATTGAAATCCTTTTCTAAAATATTTCTTCAATTGTAAGGCTGAAATCTCCCTTATAGAGATGGGTCTTGGAAATCCTTTCACAATGTTTTGTTTTCCATCTCCATAAAGACAGGTAAATGTCTTTCTATGACAATCTAGGACAACATGATGCTTGTCCAACCAATCCATTCCAATTAGAATATCATAAGACCCCAAGGGTATGATATTCATATCAATACTAGTATTCACACCATTAAGAATTATGGAACAACTTCTGACCATATCATGGATTCTCTTTTTGGTTCCAGTGGCTAACTCTACCAAACTTGATTTTCCAAGCTTACTTTTCTCCAAATGTAATATATCCACTATTTTAGGATCAATGTAACAATGGCTTGATCCTAAATCAATTAAAATAGCAACATGATGATTTATGATCTTACCTTCCACCTCGATCATATTGGACTGATATTCCTCTTGTTTATCATCTAAGGCTACATAAATCCTTCCCATATCTTCAATTGTTGTAGTCTCTTGGACGTTGTGCACAGTCTTTACTATGTCCTTTCTATGTGGGAAATCCTTGTATAGGTGATCTTCTTTGCATCCCCAACAATGGATTGGTGGTACTCCCATTTTTCCCAATAAGTATTATTTCTTGGATTTACCGTTAGCATACTGATCTTGATGATTTATATTAGGCTCATTCCTATTGAAGGGATGTTTGAATCCTTTCCTCCTATGATCGGACTTCTCCTCCTTATTACCCTTCCAAGATTTCTGCAAGGATTCTCTTCCCTGGCCTTGCTCATACATGTATTTAGCCTTCTCGATGGCCTCAATCAAGGTATTGGGCTCATCATACCTAATATTTTGTTTATAAAACGCTGACAGTCCACCTAGAAATCTATGTATTTTCACCTTCTCATCATTAATGAATATGACATACTTTAACAACCCCAATGACTTATTTTCATATTCTGCCATAATCATGCTTCCCATCCCGAGTTCAAAGAAATCTTGCATTTTCTAGTCACAAAAATGCTCTGAGAGGTACTCTTTATGGAAGTACTTCTTGAAATGCTTCCAAGTGATCCTATTCTCATTAATAAGCTCAACTTGCTTCAGTTGATCCCACTACATTTCAACTTTCCCATGTAGATGGTAGGTGGAAATTATGACTTCTAAGTTTGATGAATAGTTTTTCAATTGAAAATATCTCATGATTCCAAGCAACCATGCTTCGACATCATCTGCCCTTTCTTTTTCACCAATAAAGGAGGGTGGATTAAGCTTCCTCATCTCTCCTTGCAAACTGTCCACTTCTTGTCTCCTTCTTTGGTGCTTAATAGGAGACACCTTTGGACTTCTTATGGAATATTTCGATGCATAAAATGTTATTGTTGAGTAAGGAGGTGAGTGGTGTCTATGATTTCTGCTAGCACTTCTCTAATAACCATCTCTTCCACGATCATCTATTCTTTCATGAAACCTACTTTCTTCCCCTGTCTCGGAGCCATTCCTTGTTTTCCTCTGTGATTGGTTTAATCTTTGTAGCACTCAAGCATTTATCTGACTTTTCTCTCTCCTCAACCTTTCATTGTCTTCCTTGTAGCTCTGAACTTCTATTTCCAGGCTTATTACAGTTTCTATTAATGTTTCCTGCTCTCCTCTTCCCTTGCATCCATTGGACTCTATCTTTACATTACCAACTCTAGTATTATAGTCTTCAACCTCTCTATCATGGCTGGAGGCTCCCTCACCTTCTTCCATCTCTTGAATCTTCATTCTGAGATGATATGCTTAAATCTCTTAGTTCTAAAAAATACAGAAGTGGCCATTTTGTTAGAATTATGCATATAAATAAACTTGTCAAACAATGCTACAAGACCCCCCTTTTTTTTTCTTCTTAGTTCATGAAGAATATATCCCCATCTTCCACAAAAAATAGTGTCGTGTTATCCTTGGCTAATACAAAATTTCATTCTGCGTAGGTGCTTCCCTCAAACTAGGTTTCAAGTGACCATGGTTCGAATCCATGCCTTAGTCCCTTCCTTAGTGCCTCGCTCTATGTTCTTTCACACAGGGATTGTGCGAGTCACAAACCTGTGGCTAAGTTACCACCCAAGTGCCTTTTTACCTATGCACGGGATTGACGTCGGGACCAATTCATGGATGATTTTAGGGGATAAATTTCTCTCATGGGCTAATTTTCCATGGTTTTTCCAAAAACAAGATTCACTATTTTAAAAATTATTCGCCCAAATTCTATAGGATAAAATGATTTTACCTTAAAAATCGCCAAAATTTTATAAAAAATATAAAAAATAATTAGAATTTTGAATATTTTTACAAACATATCACCAAACATTTATAGTTGGCATATGAAGGATAAGTAACATTCATCAAGGTTTCTACATTTTAAAATAAATTTCCATTCTTAAAATCATCCTTGGACCAATTACTCCAAACTTCAGCCTTCACCTATTCTCTATTGTCAACTCTTGTTTCCTCCTGAAGTTACCCTTCACCAAAATCTCCATTAACTCCACTACAAGGATCAGACGACCGAGATTTAATCTCCCATCAATTGGACAACCCTACCCCCATATGGAGGCTTCATGAGATCGATGGTCTATGACTTAATCAAGTGTTGGGATGAACGATCCTCTATTAATTTGATGCTCCAAGGGTCTGTGACATTCAGTTCTCGAACTACTCAACTCCCTTGAAGTAACAATTCACTGATGTTCTTACCCTTTCCTTCCACTACTTGATCAAATGGTTGAGAAATTTCCCGAAGGGATCCTAAATCGACGATCTGTGTGCCTTCGTGACTTTTGGCTTCGACACTTTTCATTCATAGAGACTTGAAAACCCCCAGAGTACCAAGTCTTTGGACTACAAGATCTACTGCCACATGTCTTCTGGGATCAATGGTCAATATGTACTCCAACCTCCGAGTCTTTGGGATTTCTTGACCCAATGCAAATTGTCACATATTTTTCCACTGAAGTGCCCAGTCTCTGGACTACACGATCTATCGCCACGTGGAGAAATACTAGAAGCAGACACGTGGCCCAATCAGGCGGGTGACACATGTCACATTCTAACTATAATTTCAATCCTCCACAGGTTAAAAACTCACTGACACATGGCACACATCCCATGTGTCCACATCATCCCAGGTGAGGTCCGCGAGCCACATCACTTCGGGATTTTCGGCTTTGAAAGATTTTATGCTCGCACTCCTCAAGTCTCTTGAACTCTGAATTTTCAAACTGGTTAACTTTCCAGGGTCCACATCACCTCTAGGTGACTTCATCATGCCCGACCACTTTGACTCTTCGGGCTTCGAGAGTTTCCATACTAGCACACTCTAATTATCCTGAACTCTAAATTCTCGAACTGCTCAACCTTCCTTAATGAACGATCCATATTAAATCTGGAATTTGGGCTTTGGGATATTTTCTTGCATGCAACATGGGGGATCGCTTCTCCTATAGTGTCGATCCTCCGAACCACCATGAGATCTATGGCTCAAATTCACTCAGGCACAGATCTGACGACTGAGACTTAAACCTACTCAAACTTTTTCTTCACCTTCATCAGATGACCCTTGTTCACCTTCCCTTTGATCCAATGATCCAATATCTCTCTTGATCCCACAGTGGCAATCGCTCCTGAATTTGAAAACGATGATCACGATCCTTCAATCCATTCTAAAGGATCTCTAACGTTCTAGCTCCTACGTAGATTCTGTAATTCCATTCCTCCTGTGCTTTTTAACTTCATGGTCAAAATTTGATCTCAACCACGAGACTCTGCCTAACATAACCGACCCATATTGGCCTGATCTTTCATCCAGAAGCTCTGATACCAATATGTAACATACCCAACCACCCATAGTTCAGGGTACGCTACCTTCAAGCCCACCACTTGGAATTCTTTCTCTTACCGATACATTTTTAATTTAATAATGATTCATAAAATAAAAGAGTTAACGACATGCACAATAATAACCAACAAGAATGCATATTCTAAATATTTAATTAAATGATAAGTAAATACACAAAAGAATACAATCATATATAGGTAAATAATACCAAATCAGATAGAACTTATCTTTATAAAAGAAGACACCAACTGGCTGTAGGCCAAGGACGTTCCACCCAACTGTAGATACTATTGTTCCAAATCTCAACAACAGTTTCACCCTTGAGCCAGGGATATGAATCCACAAGGATGGTTCAAGAGTGTTACTTGGCTTCCCGAACCAGTCAGCACTCAATCTCTCACATGCTTTCCAAGCACTCACAACAATCCAAGTACCCAACTCTCTTCTACCCAGCTTACACCACCCATGAGAATGAACCCCCACCCTTCTCTACCACGTAGTCCCTCAGGCTGTCCTTCTCCTTCCAGGGCTCTAGCACAACTTGTCCAAAATATCCATGCTAGAACTCTTAGGACTTGCATCTATGAAAAAAGATGGACACAGGCCAACACATCTCATACATGCAGGCCTCAAGTCATGGATGGATTACACTAGCAACCTCTACAACCAACAATACCATGGCTTCTCTTCAACAATTCGTTTTCCTTTCCACAATCCAAGATACATATGAGGAAGGATGAATGAGTGATATGTAATAATGGAATGAATGAACGAGTGAATGAGAGAGTGAACGCATGAACCAGTGAATGAGAGAAATGATCGAATGAGCAGATGAGCTAGCCCCCCAATCATACTAGGGATAGGTTTAAGTATTTTCATGGGGAATCAAGAACCTCCTGGCCTTCCCCAAGAATCTCACATAACTGATCCACTCCCTTAGACAAAAGGGTAATTAAAATAGGAAATAAACATTTATCCCCTCAAGTCCCCTCTCTTGTGGAATCATAGCCCCCTATAACTTTATTCCTTATCCGTCTAGCATCCAGTGATGTATTTATTATTAATAATGATCAAAACATTACATTTCTTGGGTACAATAGCCTTTTAATAATTGTTCGGGAACTTTGGCCTCTCAATAGTGTAACAATACACTATTTAAAATGGGGGCTCAAAACCGGGGGTGTTACAGTTGTATATATGATGTTGAGCACAAATATATTCTAATATTGAAGCCTCCCTTTAATATATCTATTTTTTAAAAGAATTCTTGTTGCACATAAAGATTAGATTTGGTTATCAAGAACCATTCCATACACAAAACAAAGAAATAAAGATATGGGATTTTCTTTTTAACATTCTCCCTAATTCAAGATATTCAAGATATGTATTTTATCCAAAGAGGAGTACCAACTCTATAAAAACATAGGGGGGTTGATATCCTCGTGAGATTTTTGTTTCGATCTTAACCGATTCACACATCAACATATCTTTATTTTCCAAATTTGATTGTAGGTACTAAGTATTACACCCATTCGTCGGTTTGAATTCATTCCAGATAAATTAAGCCCCTTTGTTTCCCCCTAGCCTTGTGTTGATATAAAATACTATCTTACAGTATTTAATTCAACCTCATGATGATAAATCCACATAGATTTTTAAAGTGGCGGTACTCCTGTATTTCAAATAACATGCAAGAACATAAAAATTCCTGAGAAAGGACCAAGCTTATTCTTGAAATAAATATTCACATTCAAAGAATACATGAGAAGGGGACAAGTATCTTATACAAAGAAAATATTTACAATATATTACAATATTTGTAAACCAAAAGAGTATACATTAACATAGGATGACATTTCCATCACAACATTCATCAAATTAGAACACAATATTCAACAAAGGAAAAGGAAAATATGGACCACATATAGCAGAGAAATCTAAAACATCATTCCATTAAATACAATAAATATTTTGATAGACACATCTAAAATCTCATTCTTAAAATTAAAGTCTTGATAAATCAACATTGTTATGTCCTAAACTAGTTCTCTCGGAACCTAAAAAATAATAGATGACTTAATAAACTAATTTAGAATAATGTATGGGGTTACAATAAAAATAATCTACATTTTTCCTTCAAAGAGGAATGGGATGGGGCTCCCACATAACATAAAATGAAAGAGAGTCCTGGAAGACAAAATAAAAGAGGCAAGGGTCGGCCTTAGGTTTCATAGGTTGTTGGGATCAAAAAAGGAAAAATGACAATTGATTGAAGAAGAAAAATATTGAGGGATAGAATAAGGTTACTACTTGAATTATTGCGATGGAATTTTTTTTGAACCTTTCATTTGCTTGATGAGGTGTCCTTTGTATATGGTTGTTGTTGTGTTGGAGGTGGCATAACTATTGTAATTTCTTCATGTTGATCTATCTTATTTATTTCATGATTGGTTTTTATTTGAAATAATTCATTCTCCAATCCTCTTAAATCAATTCTTAATTGGTGCAACATGTCCTCAATATCATTTTTTTTAATTTATGTATCAGACAAGGAACTTCTCTACTTCTTCTTCAAAGAATTCAATTGAGTCATTAAATTCATTTTCCCATGCAAATTTTGATTCTTCTAGTTGCTCCAATAGTTTTTCCTTAGACATAAGTATGGTATCCATTGATAAATTAGGGATATCTAATTCTTTCATAACATCAACAAGTTTTAGAAATATATCACCCCTATTATTTTTTACAACATCCAACTCAGACAACAATTCTCTTAAACATTTAATCATTTTCATCTAGATAGTGTTAATTTGCTTCATTCAAATACTGAAGGGAAGGTGTTTTTCTCCTCCATGGGTGTCACTCGGACTTGAATTTTTTTCTTAAACATTCCCATGGTTCTTTGTAAGAACATTCATCATTATCTAATTATTTTTGGAGATATTACCTAACATGCATAATCCTTGTTGAGAAATTGGTTGAACTTGTGCTAACTCTGAGATTTCAAGGATTAGGTATATTCTCTTCTGGATACCATATTCAACATATGTTTTTACAACCAACAATAAATTGGATGAACCCCTTAATTTGTTTTGGTTTTTTTAAATTTCTTTTTCGAATAGTAAATAACACTTAAATTATTTTTCAAACCAAGGGTCATATTTTGTTTCAAGGCTATGTGCAAAGTCTATGTAGGCTGCAATTTCATTTGTAATGATGGTGATTGTAAATGACCATGCAGTAAATGAATGGAAAACTCGATCAATTAATTCTTATTGAACAAGACACACCTCCGAGTTGTTTTATCTAAATCCTTATCAAAAGTCATAAGAAAGGAAAGTTGCATTCGTTAAAAACAACTCTTAATTGAAGAGATGATCACAATTAATTCACACAACATGCATTCGAAAGGAGTTCACTCTAATTCCACACAACTCCTGCTGTAAAGAAATCAAATGTAAATAAGCCAACGACACCTCTGATCAATTCACAAACTCATGATCACTTTAAAGAGAATGCACCTGCTATAATTAAAAAGAAAGTCTATTTATAAAAAAAAATCCAATGGTGCACAAACCTTGATCGAAACTTCAACCAAAAGTAACAAAAATGACACAAATTCTTAATTCTTTCCAATAATTAATCAATATTTGCAAGTAACATCCCATACAATTAACAATAATTAAGAGAAAGTAACAACTCATAGAATTAACAAAGATCAGGAACAAGTAACAACTCACATGAATCAGAAATAACTAAAATAATTGAAATTATGAAGAAATCTATGATAATATACTAAATAAAAAAATGGAATTGCAACACCTGATTAGAAAAGCGGGCCCTTCCTTCACCAATTAGATTTGTAGAAACAACTCAAAAATGAATAATCATATAACACGAAATAGCATAATGATATATTATAAAAAAGGATGGTACAATGAGTTCACTAGACTCTGTTACACACTGTGTTCTCTTCTTATTCAACCTCTTCAACCTGAGAGGGTTCCTATCATTTATACTTCTATAGATAATGGTTGTTATAATTATAATCTTCGATTTGATCAATACATAACACAAGATTTGTTGCACAAATTCACGTTGTTATAACCAGTGTACAAAGTAGAGTATTATGATACATCATCAAAACCACGAGTAGTTACAATAGTTGGTACTTCCATCCCTTTTGATGAACCTTCCTTTCCACGATGGTGTTTTTCTACTCCTATACTTGAGAATCTGTCAAAGACAAAATGATCAAGTATCAATGCGATCGTGGAAGTGGAAACATTGTTGTTCAAGAAGAGACAACATCTATAAGTAACAACATATTGAAAAGAGACAACATCTGAGCTTGTAAAGAAATAACAACATCAAATCAACATAACCTATTGTCATTCTACAAGTACATGCTCCCAAGCCATCTTATTAGTAAACCTAAAACCAAGTAAGAAACCACTTAACAACCTATATTACTACTTAAATAATGCAATTCATAAAAAGGTTGTACCTTGGGTTATAACAAGAAGTCACAGGAAAGATATTGTCAAAAGAGGGTAAAATATGACTTAGAATATCACCAAATCAAGGTAAATGGATGTAAAAAAGGGTACAAATCAAGGGCCCAACATCTCCCCCCAATTCTCTGAATTGCATGTCTCCATGTAGTCAATTTCTATTTGATATCGTGATTATCCCAAGAGTAGGTTTCCTGTAGTGTGCTAAGTTGGTAGGCCTCATGAATTTCTTCCCAAGCATCCCTGAAACATGTTATCACAATAGCTACCATAAAGCAAATTTTCTATACAATTTCCAATTAATACATGGGATGATACTTATCTATATGTAACCATATTAAAGGAAAGTAAAAATTCATGCCAATCCATGCAGGGCCTCTCTTTTCAATGCACTGCATGTACCTATTCAATAACCCCATGGCTCCTCTGAAGTTTGGAAAACCAAAGGGTTCATTGGTTTTGATTTCCATGGTAGATGAGTCCCATCTTGTTTTACAACTCTCCAAGGCCTCAGATGTTGCATCATTGATACAAATAACACATTGGTTAATTACATGTTCTTGAAGAGTTACAACCAGCCTTGAAAGGTCAAGAGACCTAGAAGCGAGGTTTTTAGTCTTGATGGAATAATATTCCTAAGAAGGTTATTCCCTAACTCTTATCTCACATGTGGCTTGGTTCCTTTCTACATTTTCTTGGCACAATTTCCACTTAACTTGATGCATCAGGTAGGACACAAAGGCTTGCAACTTGAAGTCTCGTATATAAGGTGTATGATTAAACCCTCTTTCGTATGGAAGGATTAAATCATGAAAATAAAATTCAAACAAGGATTATTGCGTGATCTCATCAACATCATAAAAGGCTCTCCAAAAATCCTTGGCATGTGTGAATAGGTAATGTCTATCCTCGATTATGGTTATGAGATGAAAAATGATGAACTTCTCTTGAAGAAACAAATCATACACATAAGAATGAATTCTACAGTTTAACAAATATTGAATGAATGAGCCTATATTATTATTTTATTCCTTATACTTCTTAACCTTATCCTGTGCATCCATGAGTTTCTTACAATCTTCTTCCAATTGATCCTTTTCTATCCTATAAATGGTTAGTTCATCTACCCTTTTCCTCTCCATTTTTTGAACAATTTGTTGATGCTCCATGAGGGGGACCATACCCTCTTGGTAGGAAATTTCCAATACCTTCCACTTATAGATTTTTTGTTGTAAGAATATGTTGTAAGATTGGTTTTCATTGATGGAAACCCTTGAAGAAGTCTGGTATCCCCAAAGGCATGGGTATGGAACCCATAGTTGTTTGAGGAAAAATGTCATGAAGGATGGTGTAAATGCAGGTAACTCACTCATGGATGGATACTCCTCATCATTCCATTTTCAGTGATAGGTGGTACACCACATGGTTCCTCACAGTTGAGTCTTATGGCCTTGTAAAGTTAGAAACCCTGAAGAATGGTTAAGAAGCCCCTAATTAGTTACAAATATTTGATGAAAGGGTAAAGTGGTTGTAACAAGAAAGTATAGAAGCCCCTAAGATTAACGAGAGAGGTTACTTAGAAAACATATAAATACACCTCAAGGAGTCATTCACAAGAACATTCACTCACTAATTCTATTGAACATATTCTAATGAACTAGTGATCTATTTGGAAATTTAGCAATGAATAAATATGAGGTAACAACAAGAGAGGAGTGTGGGAGTTTTAGGTTTTTCTAGGAGAGTGAAGTTCACTGAGGAAACCCTAGTTTGGTTGACCCCCATGAGTTATACCACTGGTGTCCCACAAGGCACCCCCACAGGTTGCTTAGGGATCATCATAGAAGGCCCCACGTGACAAGATGTATTAGTCTCACGAGGCACCCCTGTGGGTTTCTTAGGGCTCGTCACAGGAGGCCCCACGTGACAGGATGTCTTAAGGACAAGAAATATTTTTGGCGTTATGCTAATACCAGGTCCTTGAAGTCAGAAGTGAGCTTACAGGTCATATATAATGTGTATCAGGTTAGTTGTATAGGTATTGGTATTCTTATGTGTTTGTTGCGATGGTTTTACTTGGTCATGGTATGATATAGGACTGTGGTATGGTTGGTTTGGCACATTATTGAGGCAAATCTTGGCTACATGATTGATACATGTATATTCTTGTATCTAGTTATGACATAACTGGTATGGTTCATATTTGAGTTGTGGATGTATGGTTGAGGTATAAAATTGATGTATGGTGGCATATGCATGTGCCACATGCCTTAGTTATTTGAGGATCTTCATTGATGATATGGTATAGGTTTATACATGATTTATGTTATGGTATAAGGTATTGGTTTTATATGTGTTTTTTGTTCCAGTACAAGATTTATGATGTTATGGTATCTACACTTGGCATATCTTATGGTACATTATTGATGCATTGTTAGTACACAATTGATACATGGTATGGTACATGTTTTGGTAAAGAAGGTTGATGGTACAGTGATAGTGACAGGTCAGATATAATGACAGGTTAAAAGGTTACAGGTTGACATGGTAGAGGTAGTCACCATGGAAGTGATAGAGATTGTGAAAGTGATAGTGGAATTGGTAGTGACAATTGGTCTACATTTATATTTCAGGGCAACAGGAAAGGGAAAGGAAAGGGGGTTGTAGCCTCCTTCCGGTTGGTGTCAGATAAATTAGGGAGTTAGATCTTCCTTCAGGTTGGAGCTTGATAATCACGGAGTTGTAGCCTCCTTCTAGTTGGAGCCAGATAATTTAGAGAGTTGTAGTTTCCTTCAGGTTGGATCCTATAATAGGGGTTAATAGCCTCCTTTCAGTTGTAGCTAGAGAATCAAGAAATTAACTCTTCCAATGAATGAAATCGTTGATATATAAGAAAGAGTTTTGTGGTTTTCTCCCATTGGGTTTCCACGTAAATTCGGGTGTACTGTGTATTTGATGTGATGTGATGTTTGTTATGTTTATGTGCTCATGATACATTGATGATATATTGTTGATTAAATTGAAGTTGATATATTGTGGCTAAAAGTGATAAAAGTACTCATATTGATTCACCCCCCTCTCATTATTCCAACAATTGGTATCAGAGCAGGTCCTTTAAGAGACAATATAACCAATAGAAGGAGTTCATGGAATACACTAATATTGGAGTACCACAGTTTGACGGCCATAACTATCCCTTCTGCAATAGAAGGATGAAAACATATGTGCAAGAATGGGTATTTGATGTATGACGATTAGTAGTAGATTGATACAATGCACTAGCCACTCCACCAATAGATAAGGATGGAAAGAAACTTGAAGAGAACAATTCAAGGGAAAAAAATTCCATTCTTAATGGTATAACTAAATCAATACATGTCAAGGTTATGCATTGTGATTCCACAAAGGAAGTATGGGACAAACTTCATAATATATATGAAGGTGATGCCAAATTCATGGGAGATAAACTTCAAAGCTTTACAGACAAATTC
The DNA here is from genome assembly GCA_009831015.1 of Picea engelmannii. Lineage (NCBI taxonomy): Eukaryota > Viridiplantae > Streptophyta > Pinopsida > Pinales > Pinaceae > Picea > Picea engelmannii. Next base: position 58,761 of record ML781892.1, on the reverse strand, counting down.
TAACAATTTGTTGGAAGATTGGTTGTTGTCATTGATGTCAACCCTAGTCATGGGTTTTGGACCGCAAGATTGATGAAGGTATTTGGACATGAAGGAAAATGCATATGTATATAAAACACCCATGGATGGATAGTATACATCATGTTGTTTCTGGTGGTATGTGGCACGTCACGTGGATCCTCATGGTTGAGGAGAAATGAATTTTTGAAGATGACAAAGTGAATTGTACATGTAGGCCCTGAAGATAATTA
>ML781892.1:33827-54261 GCA_009831015.1 Picea engelmannii | reverse complement strand
ATGGTGTATTGTGGTGTATTGGTGTAACTCTTATACTATTGTTCATTTCTCATTGGATATAATTGAATGGTTTAAGTATAAGTTGGAAAAGGTTTTTAAATTGTACTTGATACTGATTCACCCCCCTCTCAGTATCAACACAATTGAAGATGAAGGAATATGAAGACATTGCCACATATTTTATGTGAGTTGATGAAATAGTCAATTCCATTAAAGGTTTGTGAGAAGAGATGAAAGAACCAGTCATTGTTTAGAAAGTACTAAGGTATCTACCTATGAGATATGGATTGGATATTTCATCCCTGGAAGAAAGAGAAGGCCTAGCTACTTTGAGCATGGACGAGATACATGGGATTCTCACAGCCTGTGGAATGAGAATAGAGCAAGACAATTTAGTCTCAAAGGAAGAAACATTCAAGGCATACAAGAATTTAAAGAAGAAGAACAAGAAAAAGTCAAAATCAGAATGTAGCTTCGACGATGACTCAGAGGAAGATGAAGAAATGGAAAACTTCGTAAGAAATTTGAAAAGAGGAACTAACAAGTACTAAGGAATGATTCCATTCAAAATTTTCAATTGTGGTGGTATTCTCCATTTTTATTCTAAATTTCCTTATGATAAAAATAAAAATAATGATGAAGAAGATGATCTTAAGAAGAAAAAGTAAATTTATAAGGGAGATCAAAGAAGAAACAAAAATAAATCTTTCAAGAAAATTTTGTACTCAAGGGAAGATAGTTCATAATCAAATGAGTATGATGATAGTGACAGTGATTCATAAACAATATTCTTCATGGAAATAGATGATGATGAATAATATTTTGAAGAAGAAGGAGAAGTTTATCTCAGAGAAGAACTGATCAGTGCCTTAGAAGAACTGAGAAAATAAATAAAAGAAAACAAGTCACTCAAGGAATATTTAAAGACAAAGAACAAATCTCAAAATTACAAATCTGAAGAAGTCGAGCATATAATCATGAAATTAAAAATCCAAGTAGAACAAGACAAAAGGATTGAAGAAACACTCAGAAGTCAGTTGGAATAAAATGAAAATACAATTGAAATTTCAGAAGCATAAATAGTCACTCTCAGAAAATATATTTAGAAGAAAGATATGCAGTATAACAACACCAAAATAGTGGATAAGATCATCATCAGTCAAAGGCCATACTACGATAGGTATAGAATAGGATACAACTAGATGTAGACTGAGAAAGGTTCTAGCTCCAAGACAACAAAATAAGAAGTAAAACAAATAAGCTATGCATAAGTAATCAAAGGCTCTCTCAAGAAGGAAGAAGGAAAAAATACCTAAGAAGAATATCATAGAGAAACTGCACCATCTAAAATATTTATATTTCAGAATCAACAACAACCAACAAGACCTCAAGAAGAAGAACACTTCAAAAGAGAAAAACTATTCAGAAGATCCTCCACCTCTAGGTATCAAACTATTTTTCTTGGCTTATGTTATTCATGTAATAATTTTGGACACAAAGCTATAAAGTGTAGAGCCTATTCCAAGAACAAGAGAAACTTTGAAGGATACTCAAATAATAGCTATCCAAGAAGGCCTTGTGAAACACATAACATAAATTACAATAGTTTTGGATCATTAAGTAATGAAGTGGAATGTTACAAATGCAACAACTTTAGACACATGGCAAAATATTGTAGATTGATTGTCCCCCCAAGAGAATAAAAAATAAATAAAAATAGTCATAAACATGAACCGCAATGTATATGTGTAACACCACTTTGTGTGCTTCGCGGAATAACAATACTGTAACACTTAATTATATAACAACACGCATTTAACCAATGAAACACATTTAGAGCTCAGAGTAAGTCTTAAAAATTACTTCTATCATAATTTTAAACATTGCATTAGCATTAATTCATATGCATAGAAGAATACATGATAATTATAAATACACAGACATGCGAAAACATAAATTAAAACATCATCTAGTACTTATCTTGGAAACAATAGTAGTTCCACCAACCAGGTGCATGCCTTCCATGAACCTACCAACCTTAGACCACACTGCTCATCAAACTCAGCAGTAGGTCACCCTCGAGATGGGACTAAGCTCCACCCCCAAGGCGAGGAATCCTAGGCTAGGCTGAGGTTACAGGGAAAAACACACAGTCACAAGGAAGGAATTCTCTCCCAGGAACCACTCATACTCACTACCCATAAACTCTCCTTCCCCAAATTCCTGTTTCACCCCAAGAGTATACACCTTCTCTATCACTTAGACAATCTTTCAGCTAATAACCTCCCTTTCCTTGGGTTTCAGCAACAAACTGGACTGGAAGTCTCCGAGCTCTGTGGCAGCTACAGGGTTCCTTCCAGGAGTTCTCTCCTTCCTCTGTGCCCTCTCTCACCTGGAGAGAATCGCTCACAGGCCAAGAAACCTGTTCTTCCAACTTCAATCCCCTCTCTCTCCTGGAGAGAGTGTTGTACAAAATGGCCAACCAGCCACACGTAGTCGAGCACTACGTGGCCACAACAACCAATGGGGAAGACAGACATGGATTTCGAATAGGCTCAACAATGATAGAATGGTCTCATGGTTATGGATTTGGGATAGATATTCCACACACAGGCTCGATCTGTTCAGATGGAGGATGTCTCCACTTTTCTAGAAATCAACACAGACTATTCCCCCCCCCGGGTTCCAGAATTGCACAAGGTCTCTTGCAAAGGTCAGATCGAATGTACGGTTCAGAAGTTTGGGTAGAATGGAGGAGAACCCCCATCACGGCTCATTTTAGTCCTTTATTTGCATGGGCCAGGGTTGACATTTGTCACCCATGCAACTGCATGTGTTCCTTCAGCATGTCCTTCCCTTTGGAAGTTGCTTGTCCTTCCAAAAGAACTTAGGATAAGACATATTATTCACATGTCTTTTGGAATAATATTAAATTATTATTCCCAAGGCTTAAGCCCCCTAGGCTTAACACTTAGCCCCTTTTCCCACCTTCCATCCCCTAATCACTTGCCCTCTTTATGGATGCTTAGTCCCCCATCACTCATTCATCATGTCGGCCTACATGCGGCGATGTTTATATTTTATTAATGTGTTGCATACATAGAAGTACAAAATCAGTCCCTTGGCCTACAACCCTTAGGCTCTCTGGCCTAACAATCACATAATCCCACCAGCTTATACAAACTTGGCTCACCAGCCTATAACACATATTTACAATTCATTTTAGAAACCAGATTTACAAAGGGATCATCCTTGGGGACACTACAATCTGGATAAGAAATCATAATCAATTCAAATATGAAGAATGTTCTCTCTCTCTACAAGCTCAACACAAGAAAAGTGGGTGGTATGTTGATAGTGGTTTCTTAAAGAACATGACAAGTGACAAGAACAAGTTATTGACCCTAAAAAAGGAACGAGATGGAACATCTTAATTCAGAAATGATAAATCAACTAGAATTATAGTAAGAGGCACAATCAATCTTGGAAGCAAAGATGCCAAGGAAGAAAATTTTCTATTGGTTGAAGATATGAAGCACAATCCACTTAGTGTAAGTCAAACGTGTGATCAAGGACATAAACTTTTGATTGAATCAGAAAAATGTGAGATAGGTAAAGAAGGATCAGGCAGGTTGGTGGCTACAACTATAAGAACACCAAAAAACATATATGTCCTGAATGAAATTGGAAAGGAAAGATGTTGTTTAGGAAAGAAAACTAAAAGCTAGATCTGGCATAGAAGGATGGGTCACATGAACTTTGATAATATTGAGAAAGTTAGCATAAGGGAAGCAGTAAGAGAAATTCATGAGAATGAATACTTTATGTAAGCATTGTCTACAGGGAAAACAAACCATGACCAGTTTCAAGTCAAAAGAGTACTCTATGGCAAAACCATTGGAAATTGTGCATACTTTCCTATGTGGACCAACGAGAACAAAGGGATTGAATGAAGAAAAATACTTTATCGTACTAGTTGATGAATACACAAGAATGAATGCAATTAGATTTCTCAAGAATAAGTCAGAGGCATTCAAAAACTTCAAGATATATAAATAAATGGTTGAAACTGAGATAGACTTGAAAATAAAATGTTTGAGATCAGTTAATGGTGGATATTTTACATCAAAAGAATTTATAGATTTCTGTTGAACATGGATTAAAAAGCCAATTTTCAACAGCCAGAACACCTCAACAAGATGGAGTTGTGGAAAGAAAGAATAGAAGCATACAACAAATGGGCATAACCATGTTGAAATATTCCAATTTGGGTGACGTCTTTTGGGTACAAATAGTTCATACAACAATTCATATTTATAATAAAGGAATGATCAAAAGAAGCAACGATAAGACTCCCTACGAGCTATGGAAAGGAAGAGAAACAAATTTGAAGCATTTTAGAGTATTTGGAAGCAAGTTCTATCAAAAGAGAAGATGGAAGGATTGGAAAATTTGACTCCTGAGTTGACAAAGGCATATTTGTCAGGTACCCAAGAAAGAGTATGGAATATAAATTCTTTACTATAAGAATCAACAGAATCATGGAAATAATCAATGTAACAATTGACGAGAAATATGTATGAAAGGTTGAAGAAGGAACTAAAGGTTTGGAAGAGAAGAATGATGAAGAATATCTAAAAGAAGAAGAAGAAGAAGAAGAGGAGCATCCAGAAGTAGAGCAAGAGGAATATGAGAAACAAATACCTCCCAAGACACCTAGCCGACAAGTGCCGAAAAATCATCCACTAGAACAGATCATTGGGAATAAATATGCAAGAGTTGAAACCCAAAGAAAAATATGTTCACCAAAACAACAACACCTAGCACTGTTATCCATATTCGAACCAATCAGTTTCAAAGAATCTAGCAAAGGTGAACACTGGATCAAGGCTATGGATGAAGAAATAGATTAGATAGAAAAGAATGATACATGGGAATTGGTTCCAAGGCCAAAGAACAAGAATGTGATCAACACAAAATGGATATATAGAAACAAGTTGAATGAAGATGGATATGTAACCAGAAATAAAGCAAGATTAGTATGCAAAGGATATACTCAGGTTGAAGGCATATATTTTGAATAAACCTTTTCCTTAGTTTCAAGGATGTAAGCAATCAAATTGATATTATCTTATGCATGTTACAAAATATTCAAGGTGTATTAGAGGTATTTTAAGTCACCCTTTCTCAATGGAAAATTAGAAGAAGAAGTCTACATCAAATAGGCATAATGATTTCTACTATCAGAGAAGAAAGACTATGTGTGCAGGCTGGAAGAAGCACTCTATGGACTTAAGAAGACCCCCAAAGCATGGTATTCAACAATGGACATGTATCTTCAGCAACAAGGATTCAGGAAGGGAAATGAAGAAAACAATCTCTACATAAAACTGGATCGATAAATTATATTGATAATTGAGGTCTATGCAGATGATATTAGTTTTGGTAGCAATGACGACATGATGAGTCAAAAGTTTTCCAAAGACATGCATAATGAGTTAAAAATGTCTCTACTTGATGAGTTGAACTTATTTTCGTGATTACATATGTGTCAATGTGACAAAGGGTATTTTCATCTCTCATACCAAGTATATCACAAAAATGCTAAAGAAATTTGGAATGGAATATTGCAAACACATGAGTACTCCTATGTAGACCAATTGTAATTTAAGAAAGGATGATGATTATAAGGATGAAGATAAGAGACTTTATAGATCAATGATTGGAAACTTATTTTATGTGACATCGTCTAGACCTAATGTGATGCAAGTAGTTGGACAGGTTGTGATATTTAAAGCAGCACCAAAAGAAACACATTTCATGGAAGTAAAGATGATATTCACATATCTCAAAGGAACAAAAGTGTTTGGGTTATGGTATCCAAAAGGGAATGATATATCTTTGGTATCATACATAGATGCACATTGGGAAGGTTGTATTGACGATAGAATAAGTACAAGTGGAGCATGTTTCTACTTAGGTGATTCTCTAGTATCATAGCTGAGCAAGAAATAGTCATCAATATCTTTGTCCACAACATAGCCACAATATATCATAGCAGCAACATGTTGCACTCAAGTTATTTGCATGAAGAAAATGTTGCAAGATATACAAGTGAATTATGATGAGCCCATTTCAATACTGTGTGATAAAAAAAGTGCTATCAGTATCTATAAGATTCCATTGATGCATTCCAAGATGAAGCATATTTCGATCAAGTTTCACTTTCTACGGGAACATGTTATAGAGAAGAACATCAATTTAGAGTACACTCGAACAAAAGAGAAGATTGCAAATATCTTCACCAAACCCCTTCCGAGGGAGACCTTTGAGTTTTGAGTATCTTCGAAAAAAACTTAGAGTAGTTTCTTCCCCTTGGTGATCCACATAGCATCAGACACAATCAGACAGGGGGAGATAAGTAAGAAACTTGAAGAATACAAGTAAAGAATATTTTGAATTATTTTCATACAAATCAAAGTATTACATGAGGAAGCACCATTAAGAGAAAGCAAAGGATTGTAGATAGGGGGAGAGAAAGAAAAAATAAGAATTACCCTTTTCCATTGATGTCAAAGGGGGAGAGAGAACAAAGGCATGGAAATAGAGAATACATGCATGAATACAGGGGGAGAAATGGTCACATGGGGAGCATGAGCAGGAATGTGAGTGTTACCATTCCATTAGTGTTTCCATCAATTACAAAGGGTGATATTGTTGAAATATTGGTTGTCATTGATGGAAACCCTTGAACAATTACAGTAGCCCCAAAGGAATGGGTATGGAACCCGTAGTTTATTGAGGGAAAAGGTCATAAAGTATGGTATAAATGAAAGTAACTCACCCATGGATGGATATTCCTCGTCGTGTTGTTTCCATTGATATGTGGTATGCCATGTGGTTCCTCATGGTTGAGGAGTTATGACCTTGTAAAGTTAGAAGCCCTGAAGAATGGTTAATAAGCCCCTATTCAGTTACAAGTCTTTAATGAAAAGGAAAAGTGCTTGTAACAAGAAAGTATATAAGCCCCTAAGATTAATGAGAGAGGTTACTTATAAAAAGTATAAACAGACCTAAAGGAGTCATTCACAAGCACATTCACTCACTAATTATATTGAACATCTTCTAGTGAACTAGTGATCTATATGGAAAGTTAGCAATAGAGAAATATGCGGTAGTGACAAAGGAGCAGTGTGGGAGTTTCAGGGTTGTCAAGGAGATCAAATTTCACAGAGGAAACCCTAGTCTGGTTGGCCTCCATGGGTCAAACCACTACTATCTCATGAGGCACCCCCGCGGGTTCCTTAGAGCTCGTCATGTGAGGCCCCACATGACAAGATGTCATAGTTCTGCAAGGACAAGAAAAAATTGGGGGTTATGCTAATACCAGATCCCATAAGTCAGAAGTGATATTACATGTTATATATGTCGTGTATTAGGTAAGATGGAGAGGTATTGGTATGATTATGTGTTTGTTGTGATGGTTTTACTTGGTCATGGTATGATACATGCTTGAGGTATTGTTGGTTTGGCACATGATTGAGGTACATATTGGATACATGGTTGATAGATGTATACTCTTGTATCTGGTTATGGAATTACTGTTGTGGTTCATCTTTGAGTTGCGGATGTATGGTTGAGGTATACACTTGATGTATGGTGGTATATGCATGTGGCACATTACTTCGTTCTTTGAGGATCTTTATTAATGATATGGTACATGTTTATACATGATTGATGCTATTGTATATGGTACTGGTTTTATATGCGTTTTTTCTTCTAGTACATTATTTATGATGTCATGGTATCTTTTCATATTATGATGTTATGATATTATGGACCTAGAAATGGGTCACACCTACAATTTTCTCTCTCCTAAGTGGACCAACAATCCACCCCCTAGAATTCAACAATGTCAAATTGGTTGACATGGTAACCTAAAACAAACTCTTCCCATGATTTTCTAATGAAATACATATGCACCTCTCTATTATTGTGAGTTTTTCCAAATACCATAAACCACCTATCAATCCAATTGTCTAAAAATGGTTGGTAGGTGTACTAATCCATAAAAATGCATCTGTTTGTGACTGATTCCTATCATCCAATTCTCAGGTCAATAAACAATGTCATCAAATTATGTTTTGAAATGTTGAGGTCTATAAATTGGTTTTTATCTTGGCCCGTGACAATAGTGTCTAGGAACATGGATAGTGACAACCATGAGGGCTCTATGATATTTCTTAAGTCTTTTATAAAGATTCTTAGATACCCTTATCCTGCATCGATTTCAATATTTATGTTTGTTGGTTTTGAGTTGAGGTTTGATGTGTCTTCATGTGGTGATGTTGGGTTTGAGTTTTCTCCCATGTTAATTCTGTATGTTGCAATTTAATAAAGGGAAAATTAAATTTTTATTTATCTTTTATAATTAAAACAAATTATGAAATATATAAAAAAAACAAATTCAATCAAAATACTTACCTAGAACCAATTGATGACCACATCAACACACACTGGTAGTGTTTTGTCAATCTCTCCCCAGTTTTCACTCTCAAAGTTGTTGAATAACTTTCTCCACAATTTTTGCTCTTAAATTTGCTCAATAAATCTTAAAATGCATGGTGTGGTTTGTTGGTGAAATGGACCATCCACTGGCTTTTAAAAAAATTGTCCCACAAGAACATGCTCCCTTTTCTATAGTGAAAATGTGCATACATGTTTAAGAATGCCTACATGGCGAGTATGCTTAGTAGCGTTTTGAAGAAGATTGAAAATGGAATCTCACGAACACGTGCATATTTCTGAAAACTCCATTGCCACTTTTTCAACCATCATCTTTGTGCGAACCGCCTTAACTAAATACTTTAACATACTTAAAATTTTATTTTTAAAGATAAACAAAAATTTATTTTATGCATTGAAATCTATTTAAATGTTTAAATTTCATGTTTTGATTAAAATAACTAATTCTCAAGTTGTAATTTAATTTTTAACAATTTATTAATTATTTATATGAATAAAATTAAAACAACACCATATCCAATGATAACTCATATTATTAGTAATTTTACCATCATAATTTGATGCGCACAAAATATTATATTTTTCATATAAATAAATATAAACTCAAATTACAACACAAAATAAAAAAATGAATACACAAAAATATATGAATCTAAAATAAAAAATAAAAAATAATAAGTGTTTAACATAAAATTACAAATTAAAGAATATGATATATAGATGAATTTTAAATTATAAGTTAAAACTATGGGATAATGGTTCCAATGTTTAAATTTTTTTTAAGATTGATTAACTAAGTGTGCGACTTCAATGTTCATTCAAAAGATTACATGGAACAATAAAAAATAAAATGAAAGATTACATGGAACCATAAAAAATAAAATGAAACGATTCATATATTTTTGTGTATTCATTTTTTTATTTTGTGTTGTAATTTGAGTTTATATTTATTTATATGAAAAATATAATATTTTGTGCGCATCAAATTATGATGGTAAAATTACTAATAATATGAGTTATCATTGGATATGGTGTTGTTTTAATTTTATTCATATAAATAATTAATAAATTGTTAAAAATTAAATTACAACTTGAAAAATAAAAAATAATCTTTCATTTTATTTTTTATTGTTCCATGTAATCTTTTGAATGAACATTGAAGTCGCACACTTAGTTAATCAATCTTAAAAAAAAATTAAACATTGGAACCATTATCCCATAGTTTTAACTTATAATTTAAAATTCATCTATATATCATATTCTTTAATTTGTAATTTTATGTTAAACACTTATTATTTTTTATTTTATTTGTGATGTTGTTTTATTTTGTTTATAATTTTGTGTTAAACACTTACTAAATTCTATTTTTTGGCCATAATTTTTATGAGATTGGTGAAGGAATGAGGTATGACATCTCTAACTAACACATGTGTGAGAGAAATAAACTTGTGACTTTTAAACTTTATTTTTTTGGCACTAGTAATTTTCCTGAGATTGATGAAAGAATGAGGATGATTAGATCATGTATTCTTTTGTGTAATCAAATAATGTGTATGTGTGATGTTTTTATTTAATAAATTCTATTTGAAATTGAGATATGTTTTGAGTTGTTTATAATGAGTATGATGTTATTATATTATATGTTTAAAGTTTTTTTTATAAAAATGAATGAATATTACTTTAAATTTTGAATGAATTTATTATTATTTTTAAATTTTTTTAAATTTGAAAAAAATAGATATTTTTGTATGTATAAGATTTATATTTATATATTTTAATAATATTTATATATATATATATATATTTTTCTTACAAATTAATAATATTAGATTTTTATTTTTATTTTTTCTTTACAAAATTATGTTTTTATCAAGTGTAAAGAAAAAAATAAGCATTACTAAGATAAGAACAAATTCTCATTAGCTTCATAGTAAAAGTGGGATGAAAAAAAAATTAATTTCAAAATAAATAATTATGACGGGACAAATAGATATGATAAATAAATTGAATTTTTTTATTTTAAAATAGATATGATAAATAAATTGAAAAATAAATTTTTAAAATGCAATTATTGAAAAGAGACAAACAAAAATTAAATACCTGCACTCATATTTTCCATCATTGCAAGAAGTCTTAATTCTTTCAAAAAACATATTTTCATAAATCATTATGGAGTAATATTTCCCACAACCATAATACTTTGTAATATATGATGATGATGATGATGATTAAAGTCCATTAAGATCAAATTGGTCTATCGAACCTTAAGAGGGTAAATGATTACTTGTGATTCTTTAGAATTTTGTTTCTGTGCCTGAAACGAATTAAGAGAAGCTTTCCAAGATCACCATACTTTTGCTGAGTTAAGAGGTTAGGAAGGTTGGTAGTGTGACAAGATTTTGAAAATTAGATCTAATATGGGTATAGGATTGAAAATATAAGAGAAAGTGCTTTTCATCTTCAACCTTCTTAGTGTCATAAATGTGACACACGCTTTCATCCCATGGCGTCTTATGAATTGGTCAATGCCCAATTTCACTATGGAGATCATGAGAATTTGTTCTTATCTTAGCAATCCTTATCTTTTTCTTTACACTTGGAAAAAATGATAGATAATTTTGATCTTCTATATTAGGGTTGATTACATCCTTATAATACCTTAATTTTCTTTTTTCCTCTAACTCTTTATCACACCACATTTTCTCCTTAAATTTTGATTTTTTTTTTTTAATAGTATCTTTATTATCCAAAATGGTGTCTTCCATGATTTCCCAATAGTTTATTCAAGATCGGACATCTTTATGCCATCTCGCTTAAGTCGATGGTGGTTATGATTCGATTTTGAAGCAATTTTAGGAAGCCTCTTATCTTCCATGTTGTTTAACTTGTTCTTATACATTAGGTATCTAGTCATAGCCATGATCTCAATGGGGGAGAGGATTGTTTCTAAGAGGAGGATAGGATAGGGTGCATTTCATTTAATTTTGAGATTATAGGTTATAAAATTATTCTTTGTTTTCTCTATCTTTCTCTAGGATTCACGAGAGATACTACAGCCCCAGAATTCACATCCATAAAGAATAACAGGTGTAACAAGAGTCTCAAAGAGGAGTTTCTTCTTATCCCAACTCAAACGATCAGTTGCTTTACAATTGTTTTCAAGCCATAATAAGATTTCCATCCCCAATAATCATTTTCTCAATGTTATAATTCCAATTGAGTTTGCGGTGAATATCAATTCCAAGATATTTGTATGAAGTCACTTCCTCCAAGTTGTTGTTGTCATATACAAAGGTATCATAAGGGATCTTATTGGGTTTAATAATCATGACCTTAGTCTTATCAGTATTAACAGTCATACCCATATTGGAGAAAAAATCCTTGAGGATTCTTAGTTGGTTTTCAAGATCATGGGGCCTCTTTTTGTAGTGTCCCCAAGACTGAGCCCTTGTAAATCTAGTTTATGAAATGAATTGTAAATATGTGTTATAGGTTGTTGAGCCAATTTTTTATAAGCTGGTGGGCTTATGTGATTATTAGGCCAGAGAGCCTAAGGGTTGCAGGCCAAGGGCCTGATTTTGTACCTGTATGTATGCAACACATTAATAAAATATAAACACCGCCGCATGCAGGCCGACATGATGAATGAGTGATGGGGGACTAAGAATCCATAGAGAGGGCAAGGGATTAGGGGATAGAAGGTGGGAAAAGGATCTAAGTGTTAAGCCTAGGGGGCTTAAACCTTGGGAATAATAATTTAATATTATTCCAAAAGACATGTGAATAATATGTTTTATCCTAAGTTCTTTTGGAAAGACAAGAAACTTCCAAATGGAAGGAATGTATGCAGTTACATGGGTGGCAAATGTCGATCCTGGCCCATGCAAATAAAGGGTTGATATGAGCCGTGATGGGGGTTCTCCTCCATTCTACCCGTCCTTCTGAACCGTACATCCGATCCGACCTATGCAAGAGACCTCGTGCAATTCTGGATTTCGGGGGGGGGGAATAGTCTGTGGTGATTTCTAGAAAAGTGGAGACATCTTCTGTCTAAACAGATCGAGATTGAGTGTGGAATCTCTATCCCAAATCCATAACCATGAGACCATTATGCCATTTTTGAACCTGTTGGAAAAACCGTGTTTGTTTTCCCATTGGTTGTTGTGGCCATGTAGTCCTATACTGCGTGGGGCTTGTTGGCCAGTTGTACAACACTATCTCCAGGTGAGAGAGGTGATTGAGGTTGTAAGAACATGTTGTTGGCCTATGAGATATTCTCTCCAGGTGAGAGAGTGCGCAGAGGAAGGAGAGAACTCCTGGAAGGAACTCGATAGCTTCCATAGAGCTCAGAGACATCCGGTCCGGTCTGTTGCTGAAAACCAAGGCAAGGGAGGTTAGCAGCCGAAGGACTGTCTAGGTGACAGAGAAGGTGTATACTCCTGGGGTGGAACAGGCATGTGGGGAAAGAGAGTCTGTGGGTAGTGATTATGAGTGGTTCCTGGGAGAGAATTCCTTCCTTGTGACTGTGTGTTTTTCCCTGTAACCTCAGCCTAGCCTAGGATTCCTCGCCTTGGAGGTGGAGCTTAGTCCCAGCTCAGGGGTGACCTACTACTGAGCTTGATGAGCACTGTGGTCTAAGACTGGGAGGTTCATGGAAGGCCTGCACCTGGTTGGTGGAACTACTATTGTTTCCAAGATAAGTACCAGATGATGTTTTAATTTATGTTTCTGCATGTCTGTGTATTTATAATTATCATGTATTCTGCTATGCATATGAATTAATGCTAATTCCATGTTTAAAATTCTGATAGCAGTAATTTTTAAGACTTACTCTGAGCTCTAAATGTGTTTCATTTCTTAAATGCATGTTGTTTCATAATGAATGAGTGGCGTTACAATTTGGTATCACAGCCAAGGTTTTGAAACTGAGCCTAGATGGGCTAGTTGAGTGGTCTTTGGACTGAGGGTGTGAGGAGAAATTGTGTCTGGAGGACAAATTCCAGACCCTGGAATGATCCGGAGTGTTAACGAGTTACTTGACCATGCCGACAAGCTCAAGAGGTATAGCGGTGTTGTGAAACTACAGTCGGTGTGGTCTATGGCCAAAGGGAGAGAGGACTCCACACCAGAAGTGTTGGAGCCTTAGGATTTGTTTGGGAGGGAAGGTGAACCCTCGTGATTGTCGGATCTGGAAAGTGTGCTCAAGATTTAAAAACCCTTTGGAGTTGCACAAAAGCATGGGAATCCCAATACGCAAACTCCTGAAAACCCAAGAATATCTACATTGTAGATCTGGGAGGAAGGCTTGATCGTTAGATCTGGCGGAGTTGTGCTTGAGTTAGTCACGAAAAGCATTCGGATTTCACAAATTCAGGAGATGGGAAGTGAGGGAGGGGAACACCTCCGAAACCCAAAACCTAAAATCCCGAAACAATCTACATCATAGATTGTAGGAAGGGAGTTGATCGTCGGATCAAGTTGACAAGTAAACTGTAGTTTTAGGATTTCAACAAATGGAAGTTCGAGATATGGGATACACGGAATCTCGATGCCTGAAACCCCAAAACGTCAAAAAGATCTGTGCCGTAGATCTGAGAGGGGACCTAACCGTTGGATTTTTGCTTGAAATGGGCGTGGGTGCATGGATGTGTACCACATGCTAGAGAATTGAAAGGACATGCGAGAGTGGTAGGACCTAAAGACGTCACCGATGGAGACATAGATCCTCCAAAATGTGCCATGTGCCACTGAGGTTAAGGTGACAACTATGTTATGGGCCTAGAGAATAAAGTAAATCAGAATTTTGGATTTCGGGGATTGTAGTGGCAAGGAGTTAGGAGTCACTGCATAGTGAAATCCTGGGTACCGAAAACCTGAAGTCTCGAAGTCCCAAATCCATCGGAGACTGAAGAACTGTAACATGTTTTAAGGGCGACAGTTGTGTTGTGGGCCCGGAGAGAAAGGAAACTGAAATTTTGGATTTCAGGGATTATAGCGATAACAAGTTAGGAGTCACTGCATAGTGAACTCCTGGGTACCGAAAACCTGAAGTCCCGAAGTCCCAAAATTTGCAGAGTCAATCAGAGCTCAGAAAACTTTGTGAAGTCAAAACATTTTTCTTGTTCACGTTGGCTTATGACTATTGTAAGTTTTCTTGAAGGTTTAAGGGCCTGAAAAACTTCATATTGATTGCACATTGTGTGTGTAGATTTCAACAAGTGTCAGGACAACCAAGAATAAACGTCGAGTAAGGAAATGGAAGAGGTGCAGAGTGCCTCCATTTCAGAGGACGAAAGAGAAAGAAAGGATGTCAACTTGGGAGTCGAAGGAACAAACTCTAATGGGCACAAAAAAGAGATAGACAAAGAAGGATGTATGATGAAACTCATTGAAAAATTGCAGAAAGATGCCTAGGCTCACCGAGATGATAGCCGAAAGCTCATGAAAATCAGGGATCGACATGGTGAATTCAACTTAAAAATGTTGAAGATCCTAGAAAGAATAGAAAAGAAATTGGAAAAAGAGAGTGACACAAGAAGATCAAGAAGTGTCAGAACCCCTAAGAGGAGAAGAAGATCGAGGAGTGGTAGCAGACATTACCATCTCTCCCTGAAGCATTCTGGCAGGGAAACACACAGTAGTTCAAACCTGTCCCCTACCAGAAAACATCGAAAATATAGAAAGGATGAATTGAAAGGGGAGATGAACAAGATCAAGCCTCCAACGTTTGATGGCGAACATAAGAAGGAGGAAGATGATGAGACATGGTTGCTTGGCATGAAGAAATATTTCCAACTACAAAACTACTCCGTTCATGCAGAAGGAAGAATTGCGATGCACCAACTAAAAGGAAAAGAATCCATGTGGTGGGATCAATTTGTGCAAGTGCAACACATCAGAGAGAAAGATATCACTTGGAAGGAGTTTAAGAGGTATTTCGATAGGAAATACCTGACCAAAAGATATTATGACAAAAAGATGAAGGAGTTCTTCGAACTCAAGCTAGGCAACATGACCATTGATGAGTACGAACGAAGTTTCTTGGAACTGCTGAAGTATGTTCGATTCATCAAAGATGAGATTGTCAAGATTCAGAGGTATCTGAGTGGACTGCCACCTTCCATCGATGATAAGATTCAGTATGATGATCTTAAGACTATGGAAGAAATGATAAGAAGGGAAAAATGCTTATATGAACAACAAAGAGAAAGGCCTACTTTTTGGAAGGCTTGGGATGACCAAAAGAGGTTTAAGAAGGAACAGAGGCAGAAGGGAAACAAGCCTCCCTTTTTCAAGAACAGTCCTTGGGGACAGTTATCTTTTAGAGAGCCCAGGAAAGTTGAACGAAGTGATAAAATGCCAAGACCGCCACCTATGGAGTGTTGGGGCTATAAAGGGAACCATAGGTACAAAGACTGCCCCCACAAAAAAGATAAAGTGAGAACTGTCCATACTGTTCAGCAAGCTAAAACAGTGGAGGATATGGGTAGCAGAATGCCAAGGATCTACGCAGCCCTAGACAACAAGCAAGAATAATTTCAATCGCATATGATTGAAGTGGAAGGTATTATTAACAACCGACCACTCATTATTTTAATTGATTTAGGATCTAGCCATATTTATGTAGATCCTAGGGTGGTGGAAAGTTTGCATTTAACAAGAAGAAAACATGAAAAGTATTGGCTAGTACAGTTAGCCAAAGGAACCAAAAGGAAGGTCATTGAACTGGTTAAGTCCTATTTAGTTGACATGAAAGGATTGAGCACTAAGGATGAATTGAATATTCTGCCTTTAGGCTCTTAAGACTGCTTAATTGGGATGGACTGGTTGGACCAACACCATGCCCTTCTGGACTGCCATAACAAGAGGTTTACATGCCTGAATGAAGAGGGAAATCAGGTAATATTCCAAGGAATTTCTAGAGGCATGGCTGTTAGAGAAATCTCATCCATGCAGCTGAAGAAGTGTTACAGGAAAGGTTGTCAATTATTTGCAGCCCGTGTGGGAGAAGCATCCAGAGATGTAGTCTTGAAGCTGGAAGACCATGAGGTGCTCAAAGAGCTCAAGGACATATTTTAGGAGGTACTTGGACTACCTCCGAAGAGGGACATCGATTTTTCTATAAATTTGATGCCTGGAGCAGCTCCAATTTCGAAGGCTCCTTATAGAATGAGTACGCCAGAGCTGAAAGAGTTGCACTTGTAGCTTGAAGAGATTTTGAAGACGGGGTACATTCTCCCAAGTGTGTAACCTTGGGGTTCCCTAGACCTATTCGTGAAGAAGAAAGATGGGACGTTGAGGCTGTGCATTGATTTCCGACAGTTGAATAAGGTAACTGTCAAGAACAAGTATCCTTTTCCAAGGATCGATGATCTTTTCGATTAGTTGAGGGGTGCGGAAATATTTTCAAAGATATATCTCAGATCTGGATATCACCAAGTGAGAATAAATGATGAGGACATCAACAAGACCGCCTTTAGAACAAGGTACAGTCATTATGAGTTCATGGTGGTGCCGTTTGGATTGTCAAACGCACTTGTTGTTTTCATGTGCTTAATGAATGGTGTATTCAGGGACTATTTAGACAAGTTTGTCATAGTCTTCCTGGACAACATCTTGGTGTATTCCAAGTCAGAGGAAGAGCATGAGAAACACCTGAGAAGGGTGTTGCAAGTGTTGAGAGAACACCAGTTGTATGCCAAGTTGAGCAAATGCTCATTTTATCAAAGGCAGATCCATTACTTGGGACATATTATTTCAGAAGAGGGGATTGTTATGGATCCTGAAAAGGTAGAGGCCATCCGAGAATGGTCAACGCCAAGGAATGTGGAAAAATTTAGATATTTTATGGGTTTGGAAGGCTACTACAGAAGGTTTATAACTAGATTCTCAAAGTTAGCTCACCCTATTACTTCCTTGCAAAGGAAGGAGAAGAAGTTTCAGTGGACTGAAGAGTGTGAGAACAATTTCCAGCGATTGAAGCAACAGTTAGACAGCGCTCCAATCCTGAGGATTGTAGATCCAAATATGGATTTCGTGGTGTGCATAGATGCATGTAAGGAGGGGTTGGGAGGAGTTATCAACCAAGAGGGATTTTTAATCTGTTATGAGTCCAAGAAGCTGAAAGAGAATGAAAGGAATTATTCCACTCACGATTTGGGGCTGGAAGAAATCGTCCACGCTCTGAGAAAATGGAGACATTACCTCATGGGAAGGAGATTCGAATTGAAAACATACCACAATAGTCTGAAGTATTTATTTGACCAGCCGACTTTAAACGATAGGCAAACCATATGGCTAGAGTTTCTGTGCGAATATGACTTTGATATCAAGCATATCAAGGGTAAGGAAAATAAGGTGGCTGATGCACTCTGTAGAAAAGTGCATGACTTACATGCTACAACCATTAGCATGTACAGGACTGATATCAGGGATAGAGTTCTGGAAGCTACAAATGTTGATTTGCAGTTCAGAGATTTGGTAGCAAAGCTACAACAGCGTGAGAGACCACAGACCCAAGGAAGTTACACCTTGGGAACTAATGGCTTACTTTTGTATAAAAACAAAGTGTGTGTACCCAATGTCCAAGAATTGAAGCTGGAAATTATAAAAGAAATGCATAACGTGGCTTATGCTAGACATCCTGGATATCAGAAGACTGTGGCAGCAGTCAAAATCCATTACTGTTGGCCGGGTCTAAAGAAATAAATCGTTGAATACATCGCCAGATGTATGGAGTGCCAGAAAGTTAAGGCTGAGCATAGGCACCCAGTAGGGTTGCTGCAGCCTTTACCCATTCTGGAATGGAAGTGGGAAGTGGTGACCATAGATTTTATTACAGGATTGCCTAGAACAAGCAAGAAACATGATTCGATCATGGTTGTGGTGGACAAGATTACAAAAGATACCCATTTTATTCCACTAAAAACCACTCAGAAGGTAGCAGATGTTGTTGATATCTTCTTAAAAGAAGTGGCATGCTTGCACGGAATTCCTAAGACAATTGTGTCTGATAAGGACCTGAAATTCACCTCAAATTTCTGGAAAGGACGGTTCAAAGGATTTGGAACAAATCTGAACTTTAGTACAACGTATCATCCTGAGTCTGATGGATAGACAAAGAGAGTGAATAGAGTAATAGAAGACATGTTGAGAATGTATGTGATGGACAAACCATCAAGATGGGAAGACTACCTGCATTTGGTAGAATTCGCCTACAATAATGTGTATCATGCATTGTTGAAGATGAGCCCATTTAAAGCACTTTATGGAAGAAAGTGAAACACTCCAGTGAGCTGGGATAATCCAGCTGATAGAGAAATAGTTGGGCCTGAGCTGCTCAAAGAGATGGAAGACCAAATGATAATAATTAAACAGAATTTGAAAGCTACCCAGGACAGGCAGAAGAGTTATGATGATAAGAACAAAACCCACAGAGAATACAAAGTGGGTGATCATGTTTTCCTAAAAGAAAAAACTAACAGGAGTTCCCTGAAGCTGGGAAGTTGCGCCAAGTTGGCAGCAAGATTTTGTGGGCCATTTGAGATCCTGGAAAGGATTGGGCCAATTGCATACATGCTTACATTACCTGCATCTATGACTGTACATAATGTGTTTCATGTTTCATTGCTTAAGAGATATATACCTGATGTTAATCATGTTATCGATTAGAATGTGATTCAGGTGGAACCAGAAGGTGTCCTGCAAGTGCATCATGCGAGCATATTGGATAGGAAAAGAAAACAGATCCAGAATCGAGTCATAGAGATTGTAAAGGTCTAGTGGACCTGGTACGGTATTGAGGATGCGACATGGGAGCATGAAGACGTTATGCGGGTAGAGTACCTGGATCTTTTTGAAAATTTTGAAAGGCTTGCAGAGACAGTGTAAGGTTGCACTCAAGACACTGCAGAAATAAGGGTAGGGGGGATTGTAGTGTCCCCAAGACCGAGCCCTTGTAAATGTGGTTTATGAAATGAATTGTAAATATGTGTTATAGGCTGGTGAGCCAAGTTTGTATAAGCTAGTGGGCTTATGTTATTATTAGTCCAGAGAGCCTAAGGGTTGTAGGCCAAGGGCCTGATTTTGTACCTGTATGTATGAAAAAAATTAATAAAATATAAACACTTCCGCGTGCACGCCGACATAATGAATGAGTGATGGGGGACTAAGCATACATAGAGAAGGCAAGGGATTAGGGGCTGGGAGGTGGGAAAAGGGGCTAAGTGTTAAGCCTAGGGGGCTTAAACCTTGGGAATAATAATTTAATATTATTCCAAAAGACATGTGAATAATATGTATTATCCTAAGTTCTTTTTTAAAGACAAACAACTTCCAAATGGAAGGAACACATGCTGAAGGAACGCATGCAGTTGCATGGGTGACAAATGTCAATCCTGGCCCATGTAAATAAAGGGCTGAGATGAGCCATGATGGGGGTTCTCCTACATTCTACCCGACCTTCTAAACTGTATGTCTGATCCAACCTCTACAAGAGATCTCATGCTATTCTGGATTCCTTGGGGGGGGAATAGTCTATGTTGATTCCTGGAAAAGCGGAGACATCCTCTGTCTAAACAGATCGAGCCTATGTGTGGAATATTTGTCCCAAATCCATAACCGTGAGACCATTATGCCATTGTTGAACCCGTTGGAAAGCTCGTTTCTATTTTCCCATTGGTTGTTGTGGCCACACAGTGCTGGACTGCGTGGGGCTTGTTGGCCATTTGTACAACACTCTCTCCAGGTGAGAGAGGTGATTGAGGCTGTAAGAATAGGTTGTTGGCCTGTGAGCGATTCTCTCCAGGTGTAACAACCTGTTTCCCCCAGTCTGTAAAAGTAATTATGCTGGCCAAGAACTCTGGCAAACTCAAAGATGTGAATGTGTGACTTTGAATGGACCCTAATG
>ML781891.1:769071-783548 GCA_009831015.1 Picea engelmannii | reverse complement strand
TCTATTCCTCTAGATCTCCAAGCGATCATTGATAAGCATTCCAAAGTATTTGAAGATATTCCCAAAGGTCTTCCACCCACTCGAAATCAGGATCATGATATTCACCTAATTCCTGGGAGTGTTCCTACTAACATCAGGCCATACTGATACCCTTATGCCCATAAGAGTGAAATTGAGCACATGTTTGAAGAAATGTTAGAGGCTGGCATTATTAGACCTAGCCAAAGTTCTTACTCTGCACGAGTGGGAATGGTATTCAAGAAAGATGGCTCATGGGATATGTGTCAAGATTATAGAGATCTCAACAAGATCACTATTAAAGATAAGTTTCCCATTCCCGTCATTGATGAATTGTTAGATGAACTACAGGGAGCAATCTATTTCAAAAAGTTGGATCTTCGTTCAGGGTATCATCAAATTAGAATGAAGGAACAAGATATCCCAAAAAAAGCATTCCAAACTCATGAAGGCCATTATGAATTTTTGGTCACACCTTTTGGCCTTACAAATGCACCTTCCACATTCCAAGGGTTGATGAATTCCATTTTCAAGCCCTTCCTTCGAAAATTTGTGTGAGTATTTTTTGATGATATACTAATCTATAGCAAGTCTTGGGAGGAACATGTGCAACATGTTGACAAGGTGCTACAACTACTAAAGGAGCAACAACTATATGCCACACCATCCAAATGTTTCTTTGGAGTGAAAGAGGTAGAGTATTTGGGTCATATTGTATCTCATGAAGGTGTTAAGGTAGACCCTAACAAGATTAAGGCCATGATGGACTGGCCGTTTCCAAAAACATTAAATAACCTTAGAGGATTTTTGGGTTTGACAGGTTACTACCGCAAGTTTGTGTGACACTATGGAAGAATAACAACACCTTTAACGACACTAACTAAGAAGGATGCATTTTCATGGACTCCAGAGGCAACTGAAGCTTTTGAACAACTTAAAGAGGTGATGTGCAAAGATCCTGTCTTGACCACTCCATATTTCACAATAACCTTTATTATGGAATGTGATGCCTCAGGAAATGGAATTGGTGTTGTCCTAATGCAAGAAGGAAGGCCCCTGGATTTTGAAAGTCAACCACTCAAGGGAAAGGACTTAAACAAACCCATTTATGAGAAGGAAATGATGGAAATACTACATGCATTGAAGAAATGGTGTCCTTACCTAATAGGTAGGCACTTTAAGGTCAAAACATATCATGATACTCTTAAATACTTCTTGGAACAAAGACTATCTTCAGAAGAAAAACAAAAATGGGTAACCAAGATATTGGATTATGATTTTGAAATCATCTATAAAAAAGGGAAGCAAAATGTTGTGGTAGATGCACTCTCAAGGAAGGATGAAGATGTTGAGGCCTTTCTCTATGCTATCTCGATCATCCAACCTGATTGGATAATAGAAGCAAGGGATGAATGGAAGAATGACGAAAAAGTGTGGACTCTCATTCAAAGTTTGTAGTAGGATTCCAATACATCAGATACATTTACATGGAAAAATGATTCACTATGGTACACATAGCGCTTATATTTATGTAAGAAATCCCAACTCAAACAAAAGGTACTATTGGAATTGCACACCTCTCCAGTAGGAGGGCACTCGGGATTTTTAAAAACCTACCATAGGGTAAAGAAGAAATGTTTTTGGGATGGCCTTAAAAATGATGTTCAAAGTTTTGTGGCAGAATGTTTGGTTTGCCAACAAAATAAGGTAGAAACAATTAAGACCCCAGGTCTTTTACAACCATTAGCCATCCCAAGTCAGTGCTAGGAGGAGGTTTCCATGGATTTCATCACAGGGTTACCGAAGTCTGAAGGAAAGAGTGTTATCATGGTGATTGTTGATATATTGACCAAGTATGCACACTTTTGTGCACTCTCCCATCCCTTCAAATCTAGTATAGTTTCCACCGCATTCATAGAGACAGTTCAAAAGCTACATGGCAGCCCAAAGATTATTGTAAGTGACAGAGATCCTATCTTCACTGGACATTTTTGGACATAATTATTTTCTTGTTTGGGTACTCAATTGGCTCAGAGCTCATCCTATCATCCTCAATCTGATGGACAAATAGAGATAGTGAAAAAATGTCTGGAAGGCTACCTTCGTTGCTTTGTCTCTGATAAACAAACACAATGGTTCAAATGGTTACCCTTGGCAGAATGGTGGTATAACACTTCCTTTCATATTGCAACAAAAATAACACCATTTATGGCACTCTATGGATACCACCCTCCTTACATCACTTCTTCTCTAAAAGAAAAATCTAAGGTTCAAGTAGTGGAAGGTCACATCGAGCATCAACAACAAATTCTCCAAATATTAAAGGACAACCTGACCATGGCACATAATCGCATGAAACAACAAGCATATCAACATCATAGTGAAATAAGTTTTGAAGTAGGGGATTGGGTGTTTTTAAGACTACAACCATACAAACAGATGTCCCTCAAGTAAGCCAAGAAGGACAATAAATTATCACCAAAGTACTATGGCCCTTATAAGGTGTTGAAACAGATTTGTACTATGGCATACAAATTAGATTTGACTGCATCTTCACGAGTACAGCCAGTTTTCCATGTTTCATGCTTAAACAGGGTTATAGGTGACAAGATCCCAATTCAAACTGTATTTCCAGAACTTGACGAGGAAGGAAAAATCATATTGGAGCCTGAAGCCATCACTGACACAAGAATTCGCTAGTTGAGGAATAGATCCATTTCAGAGTATCTCATTAAATGGAGGAAACTATCAGCTGAAGATTCCACTTGCGAAGATGAGTCTTTTATACAAAAGCATCCAGAGTTACTCAAGCATTGTGGACAACACTTGTCTCAAGGGGAGGGGCATGTTAAGCCCTAAATAGTGGCTCATTACCCCTTAATTGGGGCATATTATATTAGCAATGTTATTTTATTTATGTTGGTTTTAGGCCATTAGTTGTAATTATATCTCCTAGTCTCCTATATATACCAAGGAGACATTTTCATTTTGAATCATTTTGTAATTGTACATTTATGTGGGAATAAGGAGGTTTCCCCCTTGAAGAGGCTTATTATCTAAATTTATCTCTTTTTCAAGCCGTTGAGTACTTATTCTGAGGTTTTTCTATGCTATATTGATATTTGGTTCTTAACATATTTGACGACCATTTTTTTCGACCGCATGGCATAATCCTCTCCTTCCCTATGCAGTTAGAGGGAAAAATGTGTGTCAAGGTCAAAGTATTCGACGTGCCTCTCAAATACAATTGTTTGTTAGGTTGAAGTTGGACTTATGCAATGACACCAATTGTATCCTTTGTATTTTAGGTATTATGCTTTCCTCACGAAGGTAGGATAGTAATCGTTGATCAATTTTCCTTCTCTCTTCCTGACCCTTCATCGGGGGCATCCACGGTCTCGATGATTGATAACTCACATCAAGGTACCGTCAACTTAGGTGTTGGACTATTTCCATATTTTATGGGTAATTTTGATTTTCCACCACCTTTGAATGATGTTAAGTTCATTTTGGTTGTCCTTGATCAGCTTAAGGCTGCGATTTTCCAAATAGCATCGTTTTGAATGATGTATTTCAACGATCTATGGACTTTACCTTCCCCGTAGACTTCAATGGAAGGGGTAGGGAATCATGGCATGAATATGCCCCTATTTGCAAACAAGGTCGTGTATAGTATTATTCATCAAACCTCGACCAACTATGATCTAGCTTCCCCTCAAGAGCTAGATCATGTTCTAGAGCCTATTTGGGCTCAAGAGTCTCTTACTTCACATGATCCTTTGGACTTGGTCTTGTCCTCTGAAGAGGTGATTTTAGAGACAATGATGGGTCCAGACAGACCTTGTGATGATATTCATCATAGATCATAATTTTTACTTGATCTTAAGAGAGTGGAAGCAGGAGAGTTTACTTCGACCATGAATGGAGATATCACTCGCCTTGTCAACCCTTTGGTAACGTAGGGAATACATTCCAAAGGAAACATGGAAAATAAATGAGATGATTCCAATTAACATATCCAAAACCCCTGGCATCGTTGAAAATGTCTTCATCGGAGCAGATCATTCCCCCAAGGAGACTCAAGTGTATACTAAGTTATCTAAATAATTTCGCAATGTTTTTTCATGGTCTTATGAGGAAATGCTAGGCATTGACCCTCGTATTGTTGAACATTAGATTATAACTTATCCTGATGCTAAGACTGTTTGAAAAAGGCTTCACCTGGTCAACCCTTGAAAGGTAACGACCATTAAAGCTAAGGTAGAGAAATTAATTAAGGTTGGTTTCATCTACCCAGTTCAATTGACGGAATGGGTGTCAAACCATGTTCCTGTCAATAAAAAGCAAGGTACAATTCGTGTGTGCATGGATTTTGAACAAGGCCTGCTCGAAGGATAACTTTCATGCCCCATTCATTGATCATATTATCGATGAATGTGTGGGATGTGAATTTTTTTATTTTATGGACAATTTATCAGGGTACAATCAAATTCAAAGCAAGCCCAAGGATCAACATAAGACTGCTTTTATATGTCCTTCGGGTTCTTTTTCATATAATAAAATTCCTTTTCACCTAAAAAATGTTGGAGCTGCTTTCTAGTGGGTCATGTAATTTTCTTTTCATGACCTCAAACATATATTCGGAGCATATCTTGATGAACTTGCGTCATGTTCTCGCAATATATCTAATCATCCCGCTCACCTTCGACTTGTTTTTGAGAGGTGTCGCTACAACTAGATTCGCCTAAATCCAAACAAGTATAGTTTTTTTGTTACATAGGGACGTTTATTGGGTTTTATCATGTCCACCAAAGGCATCATGGTCGATCCTCTTAAGGTTGAGGCAATATTTTGATTTCCCCCCCCCCCCGATGCACAGTCCCCCAATTTTAGAGTCTCCAGGGGAAAGCTAATTTATTACGGTGATTTATTGCTAACTATGTTGAAATAAATAAAGGGTTCATGCATCTTTTGAAGAAATGGGTCCCATTATTTTGGGATGAATCGACTTAGCTCTCTTTTGAGGCATCGAAAAGTGCCCTAACGTCTTCCCCTCTGCTCAACCCACCTGATTATGGGAAATATTTCATGTTATACTTGGTTTCATTAGAGTCCACAATCGGTATGGTCTTGGTTTAGGAGGATGGCGCCCTCTTGGAACACATTATGTACTACCTCAGTCAAGGCTTAGTTGGACCAGAACTCAATTATACCCACATTGAGAAATTGGCTTTGGTAGTTGTCCATGTTGTCCAAAGGTTCCATCATTATATTCTACTCCATAAGACCATCGTCGTAGTCGTCGTTATGTGTTGACACGACAGGTCATCGAAGGGAATATTAGTCGATGGATTTTTATTCTTCAAGAAATCGATTTAGACTTTTTGTCGGCAAAATCCAAGAAATATTTGGTCTTTGTGGAGTTAATTTTGGAACTTACATTTGAGAGTGGAAAATATGTGCCCGAAGATTCATTGATCAATGAGGATCTCTTCCTTATCGCATCTTCTGACCCTTGGTATGGAGATATGCTTGTGTATCATCAGACTCTGAAGTGTCCTCCCTCTTCTTCTCGTGATGAGCATCGACAGATACGCCACCAAGCATGAAATTATCTTATCATCGATGACACTTTGTATCGTTGAGGAGTTTACTACATTCTTCGTCGTTTTCTGACTCATGAGGAAGAAAAGATTGTGCTAAATGACTACCACAATGGAGCATGTGGAGGTCACTTGTATGGGTTGGAAACAACTCAGAAAATCCTTCATGCTGGATACTTTTGGACCTCGTTAATCAAATATTGTATAGATGCGGTGAAGAAGTGTCACCTATTTCATATCTTCTCTTGGAAAACATGGGCACACCCTGCTCCTATGTTTCCTATTATTGTTGTTGGTCCCTTCACTAAGTGGGGAATTGATTTCACTACATGCCACCCAGCTTCTTATAAGGGCATCGTTATATCATTGTGGTAGTAGAATACTTCACCAAGAGGGTCAAATCCATGCCAACATTTAGCAATGACGGGGAAACGATGACACTCTTCATTTTCAACCAAATCTTTGCTAGGTTCGGTATACCGAAAGAGATTGTCATGGACCATGGTAGTCACTTTAAAAATAAGATGATGATTGAATTAATTTTAAACCTAGGGTTCAAACAAGAACATTTTTCACCCTATTATCCACAAGTGAATGGTCAAGTGGAGGCGGTCAATAAGTCTCTTAAGACTATTCTCCAATGGACAATCAATTTGACCAAGTCAAATTGGCATTTGATTTTGTATTCAACACTTTGGGAATATCGAACTTCCATCAAGACTACTACATGATTCTCACATTTCCAAATTGTTTATGGGATGGAGGTAGTCTTGTCTATAGAGTATCAGATTCCTTCTCTGAAGTTGGCAATGGAACTACTGCCCAACACAACTGCGCTTGAAGAGCGTCTTCTCTATCTCTAGCATCTTGATGAACAACGTCGGGATGCAACCTTGACTAACGAGGATCATAAATTTCACGTGAAGTGTCAGTACAATCGATCAGTCCTCCCTAGAGTTTTCTTCAAAGGTGATCTTGTCTTGGTCTATGATCAAGATAAAGATCCCTTGGGGGTAGGCAAGTTTAAACCCATGAGGTTCAAACAGTTTATTATAAAGAATTTTTTGGAAAATGACACTTATGAATTGGTTGAATTTGAAGGAAATATGTTTCCTAAGCCCAAAAACGTGCTTTATCTTAAGAAGTATTATGATTAGGTTGGTCACTGAGTGTGGCTTCTTGTAAATAGTGTATATATTTATTTGTATACTTTAAATGTCTTTTTGTCTTCTAGAAGTGTAGTTTATTGTGTTTCTACATTGTGGCAGATGTCAAGAGAATATGAGGTTTATGTTGGGTTCGCGGAAAGTGCCATCTGACACACTCGGAGGCTTGCTTCTGCATCTTGGGTAATATCCACGCCCACTGGTAATGTCATCGAGTATAGTTTTTTAATAGAATTACTACGTGATGTGTTGTCACATGGTATTTCTCACCTCTAGGTTCATTTAGATTCTCAACTGGTTGTGTCACAGTTAAATGGAGTGTACCGCGTCCACGATCCCACCCTTCACCGATGATTCCTTAAGGTATGTCTCTTGGAACATTATTTTGATTATATTACATATATTCATGTTCCTAGGCGATCTAATCAATTAACTTATACATTGAAAAATCATGTTTTAGATTGACATCTTTCACATACATAAATATAGAAGCATACACATATACACACATGTAAATATATTTGTACAAAATATATTTACTTCATAAGGAAAAAATATATGTATGTATATAACATGTCCAAAAAATGATGTCACAGTACAAAATGTGGGCTATAGACCTCAAAAGTGTCAAGAATAGATCGTTGGGCTCAAGCCCTCAATACATAAAAGAGATACCAAAATGGGTGCTCCAACATGCATGATGTCTAGTACTAATCTAATATCTAGGCCTATTGTCCCTACTATAATGTACTACGGTGTTGTCCAAACGTCAAAATAATTGGACCCATGCTCTGGGTACTCCTACTACATGAGGCTGCATAGATGGTGGCAGATCCTCGATCTCTTCCATCGACACGCTACGAGTGAGGGTCATCAAGTTCCTCTCTACCCGCCTCAGTTCTCTCTCAGCCTCTATTGACGATGTCCCTACTACTATTGCGGCTCCTCCTGGTTGGGTCTACTCTTGTGAATGGTGCCTAGTCTTAGGGAGTTTTTTTGGCCACACTGGTCCCACATCTGTACATAACATACTTTTTAGTTAGTACCATGACATTAACAAAAATATGTTTTCTTTCTCGTAAATAAAATAAAAAAATAAAAAATATATGGAAATGTTTGGGTCTCTTAAGAAGCTAATCCCCGCGTATGGATAATCCTCAATGGCTAGAATTTATCGTTTCCACCAGTAAAAGAACTCATCATCATATGAATCAGGTACCCCCCTGCACCCTTGTGAGCCATCAAATAATCCCATCTACACAGTGCTTGAAAGTGGCTATGTGACCTCGCACGCTCTCCTTCAGGCTTATTCACGACACTCTTTCAAAGAAGGATGCACATGGCACTGTCTCGAGTACGAAGTTCTTCTTCTTCCTCGGTTTACACTATGTCAATTGTATTTTCATACCGTTGAGCATCGTA
Source organism: Picea engelmannii (assembly GCA_009831015.1). Lineage (NCBI taxonomy): Eukaryota > Viridiplantae > Streptophyta > Pinopsida > Pinales > Pinaceae > Picea > Picea engelmannii. The sequence goes on along the minus strand of ML781891.1, from coordinate 775,339 downwards.
GTGCTCCAATCAAATATCACTGGTTGCAGACACTACATTGCACAATGCATCTGAGCACGAGAATCCTGATGTAGAGCAACAGATCTAGTAATCTTCCCAATCAAGTAAAGAACCACTCTCAAGCCGAGATTCTCAATCTTTTGTATAGGGACTTGAGAACCTTCCATGTTGTTTTAGAAGTGTCGTAATTAGGTGTTAGAGCCTTCCTCTACATGGATGCCCTATATATATATCCTTGTGCTGCATTCTAACATCCATGTTTTGAGTCTTATATAGGCTTGGGAGTCCTTTTAGTCCCACCATGACTTTGTGTTGAATCCTCATCCTTCTTCTTCATCCTTTTATGGCCTATACTCGTGGGACTCCCCTAGAGCATGGTTTGTCTTCTTTCAATCTCACTTAAACTATGAAAGTGACATCTGGAGAGAGATTATTTATCATTTTTGGCCTCACTTATTTTACATAAGAAAATGAGCCCCCTGAGAGTCTTCTTTAATCTCTTTTCAGTGTTCGACAACATAGGTATTCCAACAGAGGAAAAACACCTTCAGTAACCACCCACATAACCAGATCAAAGATCAACACACCGATTTTTTCACATGGTAAACCCCTACGGGGAAACATCCACGGCCCCAACCAACGCGACCACTTGGAGTAGTTTATTAATGCAAAGAAAAATATTACAGAGATATTTTACAAGAGAGTTTCTCACAATCGATCATTAGCAAATGACCCTCCATGCTCTTTAAATAAAGATCATGGACTAATCGTGTAAATTCTAACCTTGTACAATGTCTACTATAAACATATATTCAGAAAAGAATAGAAAAGATACAATGGCAAATGAAAACATTACACAGAGATTTTTCCCCTGGAAACCCAAACCGGGAAAACCAACATATATTATATTCATACATTGTGTTACATTGTTTACAATACAATATACATATAGGAGCCAGCGGCATCCAAAACCCTAACCCAATGACCTAGATTAGTCCAAAACCCTAATTCCTTAACCAGAAATAGAAAACCATCGGCAAAAAACCATGTGCCGAAAAACCACTTAAATATCATGTGGTCCCGGAAATATGCCATCCCAGTAATATGTCATCCCGAAAATATGTCGTCCCGATGTGAAATTTTTTTTCGGGGGTGCTGCCCCCGAACCCCTCTAACCCCCCTGCGCACCCAACGTAGATGCTTAGACACTGCTACTCGTGTAAAGAATATAACACATACCCAACAAATTGGGTGTTAAGCCATAAATCAATGGTCATTAAGATCAAGGAGAGTATGAATCATCGGATCACTCTATGCCGGGAACATATCGTGACTGTCAGATTTCCTAACTACAAATGTAATCTAATGCATACTAAAGAAACACACTAGGAAACACACTTTTACCTAACAACACATTAGACCAAGTAGATCTTAACTAACTCCTAAGTGTATAAATATCCTAACATCCCCCCTTAAGAAAAACTTGGGTTAGGATTGAAGGATTTACAATAGTGACACAATAGGAGAAGGAAGGAGGCATTAGAGTGTATCCCCCCTTAATGAGAACTTCCTGAACACCTAACATAGATCGAAGTTTGGAAATTTTTTCTTATGTAAGAGACTTTGTGAAAATGTCTGCAACTTGATCTTTTGAAGGGAAAAAGAGAACTTCAATAACTCGATCATGAATCAGCTTTCTAATGAAGTGCATGTGTAGCTTGATGTGTTTTCTATGTTGATGTTGAATTGGGTCTTTGGTGATCTTGATGGAACTTTTATTGTCGCACCAAAGGTTGGTTGGATGTTGTTGTTGGAATCAAAACTCTGAAAGGATCTGTCGAAGCCACAAGGCTTCCTAACTTGCATTTACCATTGCTCGATACTCTTCTTCTACTAAAAAAAGTGCAATAGCTTGTTGTTTCTTACAAGCCCGAGTGACAGAACCTGAACCGAGGCTGAAAACATAACATGCAGTAGACTTCCAATCATTAGGGTCGTCGGCCCAATCTGAATCAGTGAAACCAACCAATAAAGGATTCCCCCCTGAACTGTAATGTATCTCGAATTGAACGATACCATAGACATATCGAAGTATCATTTTACCTTCTTTCCATTGGCTTTCATGGGGTGTTTGCATATATCGTGCAACAAGACCAACAAAAAAGGAAAGGTCAGGATGGATATGAGTCAAGTATAAGAGGCTACCAACTAACTGACGATACAGGGTGGAATCAACTTCGGGAGAAGGGTTTGGTTTACAATCATGCATGTGAAAGCGACGAAGAAGGTCACAAGCATACTTAGACTGGGAAAGAAAAATTCCTTCATTGGTTTGCAAAACTTGGAGGCCAAGAAAATAGTGCAAAAATCCTAAGTCTGTCATTTCAAATTTCTTCTTAAGGCTGGTTTTCACATGGTTTAAAAGTTTTGGGTCATTACCAGTAAGGATAAGGTCATCAACATAAAGGACAAGGATTATGATATGACTTCCTACTTTCTTGGTATATACATTAGGATCAGAATGGCATCTAGAGAATCCAGTGGCAATAAGAAAGATGTCCATTTTGGCATACCAAGATTGGGGAGCTTGCTTGAGACCATAAGAGATTTCTTAAGGCGACAAACAAGGCTAGATTCATTTTGGACATAGCTAGGAGGTTGTTCCATGTAAATTTCTTCTTGCAAATATCCATGCAAGAAGGCAGATTTAACATCCATATGATGGACCTCCCATTTATGTGAGGCAACAAGGGAAAGAACAAGTCGGATGGAATTCATTTTTTCTACAGGGGAAAAGGTTTCATTATAGTCAATTCCTTCAACTTGGGAAAATCCTTTGGCAACTAACCTAGCCTTGTGTCTTTCAACACTTCCATCCGATGCATACTTAGTTCTATAGACCCATTTACATTTGACAAGTTTTATTCCTTTTGGAATAGGTACAAGATCCCAAGTATCATTTTCCATTAAAGAACGATACTCTTCATTCATTTTTGTAATCCCAATATGGATGATAATGGCAGAAGTGTCCTCAGACACACACTTTTATTAAATAGGAAAATGAATTACATAAGATACTTTGCAAGAGTTTACACCTGAACAACACAATACTCTTGCAATGAGCTATATATAAGCTAAATGTCCTAACAAACTCTAGATATGGATCACTTATTAAATAAACAAGTGTCCATTTACAATAAATGCTATCTTAACAATCTTATAACAATACTCCTAATTTAGAGCCTAAGATACGACACCTCTCTAGAGTCATATCTTTTACAACAATAATGTATTTCTAAAAGTATACATTTATTAATCAAATATTCTAGATTCTTAATTTAATATTCTAAATTAATAATCATTTTATTCTAACTTTATAAAATATGATATTTGTATTTTGGATTATCTAACATTCCCCCCTATGATCCAAAGATACATTACAACAGATACCAAGTTCATCCCTGAACTTAGTAAATTTTATTCTGCCAAGAGGTTTCATGAAAATGTCAGATATCTGATCTTTTGAAGGACAATAAATTGGCTTGATGACATCCTTTGCAATGAGTTATCTGATATGATGATACTTGGTGTCCACATGCTTTGTCTTTGAATGAAAAGCTGGATTCTTAGCAATATTAATGGCTGACTGGCTGTCGATGAATAATGATGTAGCTTCTACTTGAGAAATGCCCAAGTCCTGTAAAATCCTGCATAACCAAACAATTTCACATGTTGCTTCCCATGCTGAGATGTATTCTGCTTCTGTTGTAGAAGTAGCAACTGTAGCTTGTTTCTTACAATTCCAAGACACTACTGTTGAACCCATGTTCATTAAATAACTTGATGTTGATGCTCGATCATCAATACTTCCGGCAAAGTTGGCATCTGAAAATCCACCAAGCACAAAATTTTTAGTCTTTTTGTAAAGAAGACCAAAATATTTTGTTCCTTGGATATATCGAAGAACTCTTTTGGCTACATTCCAGTGGCTGTCCTGTGGTTGTTTCATAAAGCGAGAAAGAATATTGACTGCATAAGATAGATCTGGGCGAGTGTTTGTCAAATAAATCAAGCTGCCAATAAACTGTCTATAAATAGTGTTGTCTACCAGTTCCCCCCCTTCAAATTTTGAAAGTTTCAAGTTTTGTTCCATAGGGGTAAGAGATGGTTTACAATCCTGCATGCCAAACCGTTGAATAATTTCTGCTGCATACTTACTTTGAGAAATGAAAATATGATGTGGACGTTGGAATACTTCAACGCCAAGATAGTAGTGAAGGAGTCCCAAATATGTCATCTTAAAACTTGCATGTAACTCCTTTTTCACCTGTGCAATATGATCATCATTGTTTCTTGTAATGAGCAAATCATCTACAAACATAATAAGAATCACCAGATAAGGACCCTGTTGATGGATATACAAAGTATCATCAGATTCACTTCGTTGAAAACCAACCTTCCTAAGGTATTCATCCATTTTGGTATACCAAGCTCGGGGAGCTTGCTTTAACCCATATAAAGCCTTAATTAATTTGCAGACTTTATGTTCTTGCCCTGCAATTTCAAAACCTGGCGGTTGTTGCATATATACATCTTCCTATAAATCTCCGTTGAGAAAAGCACTTTTTACATCCATTTGATGAACTTTCCAACCTTTCTGAGCGGTCAATGCAAGTGTTAAGTGGATGGTATTCCATTTAGCTGTAGGAGCAAAAGTTTCCTCATAATCAATGCCTTCATGCTGCGTAAAACCTTTAGCCACAAGTCAGGATTTATACTTGTCAATTTCTCCATGTTGGTTGTATTTAATTCTGTAAACCCATTTGCATCTTATGGGTTTAACACCTGTAGGACAATCAACAAGTTTCCAAGTGTTGTTATCAATTACTGCTTGATATTCCTCAACCATAGCCTGTTTCCATTCTGTATGTTTTACTGCTTCTTTGTAGGTGGAAGGTTCAGTATAATCATGTGCTACTAAGGAAAAATTCCCTTCATTGTTGTGTGATCCCCTTGTTCCTATTTTATTTTACTCATCAGGCCTTACATATTTCAAAAGTTGAACTGCCCATTTTGGTAGTTGATGTTCACTGGTTTGGGGATCTGAATTACCATTATTGTAAATTGGATTAATGTAAACTGATGTTCATCGATCAGTTGAAGATTCTGGAGGTGGAGAATCATTGTTAGATGAACTGTCGTTGCTAGGAGATTCAGATGAATTGTTGGAAGACCCAGATGATGTTGTCGAAGTAACTGGACTGGATGTAACATCTTCAGATGAAGGAAAATCAAGTTCATACCAATTATGTGAATTTGGCTGACTTTGAACTTTATCTTTTCTTTGATTTCCTTTAGTTTCTAAAATTTGAAGAAGACTTTCTATTTCGTCAGCACTTTTACTTCCAGTTTCATAAAAAATGACATCCCTGCTCACAATAAATTTACCATTGGACAAAAGTCGATACCCTTTCTTCTCAACAGAATACCCAATCATTGTGCATCTGAAGCTTCTTGAGTCAAGATTTGTTCGTTTTTCTTTAGGAACTAAGGCATAACATACTGATCCAAAAACTCTAAGATGTTTAACTCAAGGTTTGAAACCAAACCATGCTTCATAAGGTGTGATTCCATCCAAAGAAGCAGTTGGAGATCTGTTCCTTAAGTAGATAGTTGTATGGATTGCTTCTGCCCAATATGTAGAACTTAACCTTTTAAAACTTAACATGGATCTTGCCATTCCTAACAAAGTGCGATTCATTCGTTCTGCGACTCCATTTTGCTGAGGAGTGTAGAAATTAGTAAGATATCTTCTTATCCCATTGTTTGTGCAATAAGTGTTGAATTCATTAGAAGTGAATTCTCCGTGATTATCTGTCCTAAGTGTACCTATCTTTTCTTTAACTTCGTTTTCAACAAGGTGTCGAAAAATCTTAAAATTTTCAAATACTTCTGACTTTTGCTTCAAGAAGTAAACCCAAGTGATTCTACTAAAATAATCAACAAAGATTAAAAAATATTTGCAACCATTGAAAGAAGTTTCTAGGGGTCCACAAACATCACTGTGAACTAGTTGCAACCATCGATTTGCACGCCATGAACTTGTTGAAAAACTTTCTCGACTCTGTTTTCCATAAATGCATGCTTCACATTTTGAAATGTCCTTTTTGAAAGTGGGAAGTCCCTTAACCATCCCTTGTTTTTGCAGTTGAGACAGACTATCAAAGTTGAGATGTCCATATCTCACATGCCACAATCTGATAGGGGA
>ML781891.1:729919-766696 GCA_009831015.1 Picea engelmannii | reverse complement strand
TAACAATCTTATAACAATACTCCTAATTTAGAGCCTAAGATATGACACCTCTCTAGAGTCATATCTTTTACAACAATAATGTATTTTTAAAAGTCTACATTTATTAATCGAATATTCTAGATTATTAATTTAATATTCTAAATTAATAATCATTTTATTCTAACTTTATAAACTATGATATTTGTATTTTGGATTATCTAACAGATGACCTGAAGCTTCTGCAAATGTCTCTAGATCACGAGTTTTTGAAAATTGAAACAAAATAGAAGAGGCTCGCTGGAATTGTGAATGTGTCTGACGCTGATCTGAAGGATCACTGACAAGATCACCAACTGCATCTCGTGTTGAACACAACCATCTAGGAAGATGTGGAGCTGGTGTTGGTTCAGGTTCAAAGGACTCATTTGGAGGAAGGTAAGCAGGCAGAGGTGGATTTTCATCCTCACTGTCATCATCTGAAGAAGAAAATAGAACAAAAGAAGGCACAAACTCCGAATATGGTTCACAGGACAAAGAAGGCACAACCTATGAATTAGGATCGCAAGCCAAAGAAGGCACAAATGCTGAATTAGGGTCGCAGGCCAAGACATTTTCATCAAATTCAACATCTCTTCTAATAATAATTTCATTACAATGTGGTTGAAGAAGTTTGTAACCTTTGACATCTTCAGAATAACTTCTCACTTTTAGGCTGCAATGCTTTCCTTTTCTCATCGGGAATGTGAGCCCATGTTATATTGCCAAATACATGGAAGTGACTTACATCCGGTTTAATTTTAGTCCAAACTTCTTCCGGTGTTATAGTTTTAAAAGCCTTTGTGGTAGTGTGATTTACTATGTAATTTTCATAGTTGATTGCTTTCGCCCAATACTTTAGACTTAATCCCTTATATTGGATCATACAATTAGCCATTTCTTTTAATGTGTGGTTCTTTCTCTCAACAACACCATTTTGTTGTGGTGTATATGGAACAATGTGTTGCATTTGGATTCCATGTGTTGTGCAATAACTTGTAAAATTATTGTTCACATATTTGCCTCCATTATCTGTTTTTAACCTTTGAATTTGATGTCCAAATTGCCTTTGTACAAGGGCCTTGTAGGCCAAAAACTTGTCAAAACCTTCGCTCTTAAATTTTAAGAAGTAAACCCAAGTACATATGGAAAAGTTTTCAATGAAAGTTAAGAAATACTTGCACCCAGGAAAAGAAGGAGAATAAAGTGGACCACACAAATCACTGTGAACAAGCTGCAAAGGACCCGAGGTGTGCCAAGAGGCACGTTTTTCAAAACTGTCCCGATGATGTTTGTCGAGAACACAACCGACACAAACACCATCTCTGTATGAAACAAGAGGAAAAACAGTCACCATCTTTTGATTACATAGTTGTTGCAATGAGCGATAGTTTAGATGACCAAACTGCTCATGCCAAAGTTTTCTCAAGTCATCGCTATGAGAAACAAACACCGATGAAAAATATGATGACCCAAAGTTGTAAAATTTGTACAACCTGGTAATATCATTAGCAATTCCAGTTGCAAGAACATACATCGTTGAAATGACCATTTTATACTTGAACTGTTCATTGTTGCTTCTAAAGTTGCCATCTTCTTGAAACATTTGGACTCATCATGACCATCTTTATCACAAAAGTTGTAATGTTTGTCAGTCTTATTATTTTTATATTTTTCTCCTTTGTCTCCATTAGGAGCAGAAGCTGTTTGAGTGGGTTTGGGACCCTTATATTGCTTGTTTTTGTGGTGAGGATGTTGCTTCTTGGGATACTTGGGTTTATCTTTCTTCTCGGCAACTGAGGATTTTTTGGAGGTGCCTGCAGTACTGATCACTCCAAGTTGTAAAAGCTTATCTTGCTCTCTAATCAAAGCATCACAAAATTTCTCAAGACTGGGTTTTTTATAAGTGTCCCTAGAGCCTTTTGCATGGCATAAAAGGTAGATATAAACACAGAATATGCACTACCTAGCTTAGAAAGAATAATATAGATGCAACGATCTTCTTCTATATTTATCTTACATTCTTCACATAAAGTTCTAAGTGTTTTAAACTTAAATAGATAGTCTTCAATGTAAGAAAAATCATTTGGACTTAAAGTCGGTACTTGATTTTCTAACTGTTGTGCATAATATTGTTCTTACCAAACACAGATTCAATCTTGTCCCAAGATTCTTTGGGTTGATCAATTGATTAAAGGTGGAACCTTAAATCAGGAGAGATGGGCATTCCGATTAATCCACGTGCTTCGTCATTCCTATTATCCCATTTGGCTTTCTTATCAGCACTAGTGGGTGTTAATGTTTCCTTTCCCAAGGTAATATGATACAAGCCTTTACTTCTTAATAAATCCTCCATATGGGATTTCCATTGAAAGTAGTTGGTGCTGGTAAGTAAGAGATTACTTGTAGAATCCATATTAAATATGCAGATAATACAGATTTAAAAACTAAAACTGATGATCTGAATGGAAAGAGCTTGAAAAGTTATGCGGTTTAAAAAAAAAAACGACACTGAAAATGGACTTCGGATATGAGAGTTATGGCATTTAAAAAAAAGGAATAAACAGTAACCAAATGACCACGTGATAGTGTAAGTTTCTTTATGAAGTGACCCAATTTTATAAAGAGAAGTGGGGATCAGTTTTATAATGAAGTTACTTTATAACAGAAAAGATGCATGCAAAATAAATAACCCTAAACTAAAATATTAAGGCTACTTATAGTGATTCACTTTTATACTTGAAGTGAAATACACTTTACAGTTTTAGAATGAACTTTTTCAAAAAAAGTAACAAAAGAGAGTCTTGAACTCAAGACCTCTTACTTAATAAGGAAAATTTTAACCAAATGGTCTAGCAAAACATATTGTAATGTTCAGAAGGAGGATTGGGGGTGTTTTTGTTGTTGTTGAACATGGCCTTGGAGAGCGTGATAAAAAAAAACTCTTTTCACAAAAGAAATAAATTTTGCTTCTCGATGAAAACAAGGGTTAGATCTCGGCTAGCTTACCCAGAAGATGCACCTTTTCCTATCTATTTCTAATTTGTCGAGATCGTACAGGGCATGGGGAAAAGAGCATACACATATCTAAAAGAGTAGTAACCCGGAAATAAATAATACAAAAATGAAATAAAACCAAAATACTACTCTGTAAAAAATTTAAAAAATGCGTATTCAAGCTTTATACCTCTAGATCTGACTGTAATGGTCATATCTTGGGAAAAAATAAACCTTTGCGAGTGAAATGAAAAGTGTTCCTGGATGAATTGAGTGCTCTAGACATAATGGAACAGTCCTCTTAGCCCAGAAATGTGCAGAAATGACAGAAAATGTATATGAGGCAACTTGGCTTCACGATATTGATCTACAACATGAGTGGGTCTTAAAACATGCTTTGATACCATGTTCGACAACACAGGTATTCCAATAGAGGATGAACACCGTCAGTAACCACTCACATAACTAGATCAAATATCAACACATCGGTGTTTTCATGTGGTAAAACCCCTACGGGGAAACATCCACATCCACAACCAACGCGGCCACTTGGAGCAGTTTATTAATGCAAATAAAACGATTAAAGAGAGATTTTACAAGAGAGTTTCTCACAATCGATCATCGGAAAATGACCCTCCATGCTCTTTAAATAGAGATCATGGACCAATCGGGTGTTAAGCCACATATCAATGGCCATTAAGATCAAGGAGAGTATGAATTGTTGTATCATTCTATGTTGAGAACATATCATGATCATCGGATTTCCTAACTACAAATGCAAATTAATGCATACTAAATAAACACACTAAGAAACACACTTTTACCTAACGAGACATTAGACCAAGTAGATATTAACTAACTCCTAAGTGTCTAAATATCCTAACATTCAGATTCTTTAAAATTGAAAAGATTGTTGAGTGATCTTGTTTCCCTTCACGCTCGTCAAAGTGAAATTTGAAGGCACATCTGTCCGACGATAGTTTACCCCTTTTTTGGTCCGGATGACTAATTTTACGAAAAAGGTACTCCCTAGGGGCTACAGTTTGCTAGGAGAGTATTTTCAGGTATAAGTTTAACCCTTTTTCGGGCCTGAGGGACTAAAATTGTGAAAAAGGGTCATTCTCCCTGATTTTGGATTATCACTTTTTTAGGACTTGGATATTATTTATGAAAAAGGAAACCCCCTGGAGTCTTCTTTAAGCCCTTTTTCAAACTCAATAAACAGGTGATACAAATGGATCTAGGAAGGCCTAAAAATCAAATTTCGCAAATTCTCAATAAAATGACATGATCATGAAGTGCTCGTCGCAATATTTTCGACGATGCAAATGGTTTCGAAAATGGACATCATATGTGAAAGTTATCACATTCGGAAGTTATGCATAAACAGTAAAAAAAAATTCAAACTAGTCAAAGGGTGATGTGTCAGTGGCAGAGTTGCACATGTGGAATTTTGTGGGAAGGACATGTAGAAATGGCAGCATGACATGTGGAAGGTGATGTGGTTTCATATTACTAGTTAAAATTGATGCAGGAGAATCACTCCACCTCAACAAATGCGTCAACACGCAAACACACAATGGAGAAAGGGAGAGGCACCGACCCTCCCTTTTTTTAAATTTGAAATATGATCCTATACAAATTTCGTGTTGTATGGTTGATAAATTCCAGTCCATGCCTTTGTATAGGTAGTGGATAGGGTTACCTTAAATGGTCGCATGTAGCAGGTCCAGATCATAGTTAGGTATGGACATTCATTTATGGAATGTAGCCATAGAGGTATGGTGCCATAACTGAGACAGTGATGGAACTAAGGCGGTGAAGAGAATAAGCTCATAGAGCCCTCGTTTTGTAATTAGGAGACTTAGGAGGTGGAATAGTTCGAGGGAGAGCTTGAGAGAACTGGGACTCTGTTGCAGTCCAATTTTTATGTAAACATCTGTATAGACACATAGAGATAATAGGAAAGCAATTTTTCCTTCATATGGTCACTCATGTGTTTATGTATTTCATGAATGAATGTTGTAGATGTATGATAAGTTTCATTTACAGTAGGAATATATGTTTCTTTATCTTTGTTTGAGTTTGTTGTATCATTCTGAGTTATTTAGGCTGTGGAAGGAGTGCACAACATAACATCGGAAGTTCTGTAGCCAGCACAAGGAGTGCGCATATGAACTCTATGGAGTCAGGGAAGAACGTGCCAAGGGGTCGCACTAGAGTGATCACAAATTCAAAGAGGAGCCTCAAGGTTGTTGAACACCTTGGAGGTAAGACTGTGTAGAGAAGGCACATAGAGACATAACTACTAAAGGTTTTGTAGAGCTCTTCCTGGTGGGCATCGAACGAGTGCAAGGAGTGCACCAAGGAACTCTATTTCAAGTTAAGTGAGAAGAGAAGTGTCAAGGAGAATACACTCACATAGTTACTGAATACTCTCCAATCTCAACAAGGAGTGGTTGAGTGGAAGTGTCTAAGAGGGCATTTGCATCTCTTCAAGGGATAGAAGGGAAAGCGTAAGTTGAGACCCAAAGTCACAAGGATCGTAGGAGGTAGATCGAAGGCCGAGACCTTCGAAGCATCGAAATATTCCAAGTTGGGGAAGAAATCCAAAGTTCAGGAGGAGGAGCAACAACTATCGTTGGATCAGCTGCAGAGGAGCTATCCGGACCCTTGAAAATACGTCCAGACAACAGAAGCGAGCATAGGAGAAGATCATATCTGAGTCGTTGGATCTGAGCGTGTGGATCAACAACCCTTGATCTAAAGGTAAGGTGAACGCATATTAACCATTTGAGACTGAACATGAGAGTGGACTTTGCGAAGTCCCGAGTTTCGAAATCATCAAGACCGTCCATCATCAAGAGGACAGGTGGAAGCAGATCTGAGAGTTTGAGGACTCGGAACTCGAAAGATTTGCAAGGAGGACAGGAAAGAACCTCTGAGGCATGAAATCGTGAAGTGTGAACTCATGATTTGATCCTATCTATCCATCAGGAGAGGACACATGGCGGGATCTCTGCACTTCGTTGACTCGCGACTCTAGCGTGATTTCAATTTCTGAAGTCAAAGGAAGGGATATAAGGGACCTCACGACAACGCAATGTGCGAACTCGTGACTTAATCACTGTCGTCGGATCATGAAGGAGTATTGGAAGGACGAGCAAGCAAGCTTTTAGGAGATGCGAAGCACAAAATCCCGAAGCACTTGGAAGGTTGGCCCTAGCACATAGCGAGGGGTCACATTGGTTAAGGTTGAGGGAGGATCTAGCGCAAGCTAGACTCTAACTCAGAGTTCAGGATTTCAGAGGTCGGGAGAATCAAGGTGACTCACCTGTAAAGAGCCGAAACATGAAGTCGCGACGTGCCTCTTGATTAGGTGAGAGTTCACAGCCGTGGTCACGTAAAGGAAAGGGCTGAGAAGAGATAACACATGTTTGGTGTTGAGGTTTGAACAACGCTCAGGAGAGGGCTCGTGGGTCTCATACGACCTGTGTCGCTGCATAAAAAGGCCTGTGTAAATGGTTTTGGGGTCTAGCAGAGACCCAAAGAGTCGATCCGAATCAGTTTCTTGATCGATCCTAGACCAGGAGGTCATGCATCCCTTAGGAGAGAAGGGGGGTATGCATCAAGTGGTATTAGAGTTGGTTTTTATTTGTAGATTTCAAGCGAAAGCGAAAGAGGAGGAGGCTATTATTTTTTTTGTAGATAGCAGACAAAGGGGAGGTAATAAAAGGAGATAATCTGATAACATCAAATGATATCAGAGGTTCAAATTTTCCTGTAGATAGTAGATGAAAAGAAGGTAGAGTACCGATGCTCTATGAGAATATTTTTGCATGCACAAAACAACAACAAAAATTTAAACAACCAGGTGAGCTGTAAAAGAATATGGATATGCTCTCAGATGTAGAGTGATCCATAGACTTTCTAGGAGGGTAGGTAGAAGGTGGAAATGGTTACTGAAGTCCATGAGTGTGGTCAAAGATAAGGTCGCAAGAAGAAAAGAAATCCAGAGATGGATCTGGAGCTCAATGAAATAAGAGCAAGGATGGAGAAGATGACATTAAAAATGCAGTGAGATGCTAAAGCACATTGGGTGTATGAGTGGCCCATGAAGAAGAAGGTGAAGTGGCCAGTCAAGATATTTTTAGCCAGAGGAAAACAACAGTTGTTAAAGAGGTGGATGAGGTATGTCAAAATCCTCATAGATGAATAAGAAGTGATTCACATCTGTGAACCAGAAGTTGGGAGACACCTCAGTGCCGAGGAGGAGGTGAGATCAGATAAAGATCTCATAAACCGCCAGGAGAGCAAAGATGGATTTTCACATTGCTAGGTGGGCAATGAAATGAGATCATTGGACGATCTTATATAATGTTAGGAGGACAACAATGGAAATTCATATTTTCGGGTGGGCAATGATATGAGATTAACAGAGGATTTCATAAACTGCCAAGTGGGCAGAAATGGACTTTCAAGTTGCCAGGTGGGCAATGGAAAGAGATCAGTGGAAGGTCTCGTATATTTCTAGAGGAGCAGTGCTGAAAGTTCAAATTTCTAGGTGGGCAATGAGATGGGATAGGTTGATCTCATAGACTTCCAGGTGGGTAGGAGAGAAGTCCCAAATTGCTAGGTGGGCAGGAGGAAAGAGATGAGACAGTCTGAGAGTCTCACGAACTCTGTTGAGAGTTCATATCAGCAAGGAGTGTTGATGGGTGAAGATTCATGTGGGTTTGCAGAGCATGTGAATGAAGATGATGATAATTTAAATACTCTCACCATCCAGGAGGAGGATCAGAGGAGCATTCATATCATTGGTGGAATTCAGATATTCCTACCAGATAGCCCAGTTGAGGCTAGAGCATGTGAAGAAGGATAGCTAGCGGTGAATGTCATGATGAAGGAACAGAGATCAGAAGTTGCTCAAGGAGAAGATGAAGAAATGGAGCAGACATTGATGTCTACCCCAGTAGAGGAGAGGAGCATTCAGAAGAATGACCCAAATCTTTCAGCCAGGAAGCTGAACATGAGATGACTGCAACATTGGAGCTTACGAAAGAGGAGGAAGAAGAAAACATGGATTTTGTTGATCTGTATGCAGAATTGGAAGCCCTAGAGAGAAGGGTAATAGTGCAAAGATTTAACATCCAACAAGTCAAGTTGGAAGCAAATGGAGGAGCATACCAGCCAGGAGATAAATTAAAGGAAGCTGGAGATATGCCAACAGAAGAACTGGCATAAGAAAATCTGTTAGAAGGAAGAGCTAAAAAACAACTCAATGATGGGACTGTGGAATTGGAGTCTGCAACCGATTGGAAATCTAGTGCCACAAGGGGAAGTAAAGACAACATGGGGGATCAAGATGATCTACCCACTGATAAGGTAGAGTTTCAACCGAGAAGACTGCATAAGAAGAGCCGACCATTGGAGCATCTAGACAGGGCGATAGAGGAGATCAGGAAGTTGATGATGATGTTAGTGCAAGAAGCAGTCAACAAAGGAGAGTTGAACAGAAGAGAACCTACAACAACAGCAGGGAAGAAGAAAAAGAAGAAGCAATAACAACAACAAGAACATAACTGGAGAGGAGCAAGAGGAAATCTCCAAGGGACAGTTTGGAATCCAGGAGGATTTCAAAACTGGAGAAGAGGAGCTCATGAGTAGGAGCTCATGATTTTCCCAGCAGTGGAGTATGATGCAGGAGCATCAATCCACCTCAGAAAATGCACTAGCATGCAAACATGCAATGGATAAAGGGAGAGGCACCGACCCTCCAATTTTAAAAATTTCAAATATGATCCTATACGGATTTTGTGTTGTAAGGTTGATAAATGCCAGGCCATGCCTTTTTACATGTAGTGGATAGGGTTACCTTAGATGGTAACCTCTAGAAGGTCTAGATCGTAGTCAATTCTGTACATTCATTTATGGAATGTAGTTGTAGAGGTATGGTGTCGTAACTGATACAATGATGTCACTAAGGCGGTGAAGAGGATAAGCTCGTAGAGCCCCCGTTTTGTAATTAGGAGACCTAGGAGGTAGAATAGTTCGGGGGAGAGCTTGAGAGAACTGGGACTCTATTGCAGTCCAGTTTTTATGTAAGCATCTGTATAGACACACAGAGATAATAGAAAATCAGTTTTTCCTACATATGGTCGCTCATGTGTTTATGTATTTCATGAATGAATGTTTTATATGTATGATAAGTTTCATTTACAGTAGGAATATAGGTTTCTCTATATTTGTTTGAGTTTGTTGTATCATTCTGATTTCTTTAGGTTGTGCAAGGAGTGCACAACAAAACATTTGAAGTTCTGTAACCAATGCAAGGAGTGTGCATCTGAACTCTGCGGAGTTAGGGAAGAACATGCTAGGAGGGTGCACCAGAGTGATCGCAAATTCAAAGAGGAGCCTCAAGGTTATTGAACACCTTAGAGGTAATATTGTGTAGAGAAGGCACAAAGAGACAAAACTATAGAAGGTTCTCTAGAGCTCTGCCTGGTGGGCATTGAACGAGTGCAAGGAGTGCACCAAGGAACTTTGTTTCGAGTTCAGTGATAAGAGAAGTGTCAAGGAGAAGACACTCACAAAGTTACCGAATACTCTGCAAGCTCAGCAAGGAGTGTTTGAGTATAAGTTTCCAAGAGGGCACTTGCATCTCTTCGAGGGATAGAAGGGACATATACCTTTGAGGTCCGAACAGTTGAAGCTCAAGAATGAGACAAAATTGTTGAACACTCTAGAGGAAGACCTGTGCAAGGAGTGCACCAGGCCAACACTCAAATGAAGTGTTGAAATACATCTAGTTGAAGGTCAGTCAAATCGCAAGGAATGCACACAGAGAGAACTTGTTTTAAGTTCCAAATCTTAGGAGGTTGAGCATAGAGTGTGCCAAGAGGAGCACCAAAATTATTCTAAGGAAGACACAGAAGGGCCGAGTCCCTTAGATATTGAGCAAGGTCAACAAGCTCATAAGAGGTAGCATGAAGCTATGTGCAAAGCACAAGGAATATGCTAGGGCCGAGGTCAAGTTTCATTGACAAAAGATCGGGAGGGAAAGAAGAAGTTGAGACCCAAATTCACAGGGTTGGCATGAGGTAGATCGAAGGGTGAGACCTTCGAAGCATCGAAATATTCCAAGTCGGGGAAGAAATCCTCTTCCAAGTCAGGGAAGAAAGCCAAAGTTCAGGAGGAGGAGCGACAACTATCGTTGGATTAGCTGCAGAGGAGTGATCTGGACCATCGAAACTACGTCTAGACAGGAGAAGCGAGTGCAGGAGAAGATTAGATCTAAGTCGTTGGATCTGAGCGCGTGGATCAACAACCGTTGATCTAGAGGTAAGGTGCATGCACATTAACCATTTGAGAGTGCACATGAGAGTGGACTTTGCGAAGTCTTGAGTTCTGAAATCATCGGGACTGTCCATCGTGAGGTGGACAAGTGGTAGAAGATCTGAGAGTTCAAGGAATCAAAACTTGAAATATTGCAAGGAGGACAGGAGAGAACTTCTGAGGCACGAAATCGTGAAGTGCGAACATGTGATTTGATCCTAGTCGTCCATCAAGAGAGGACATGTGGCGGGAGATCAACACTTTGCTGACTCACAACTCAGGGGAGTCAAAGGGCAGAGTTATAAGAACTTACGAAGTCTGAGTTCGTGATTTGATCGTATTTGTCGATCAAGGAGAAAGTGTGGATCGTTGATTGTCCAAGGATAATTTTGAGATATTGGGGATCGACAAAAGGGAGGTGAACGATCCCCCAACTTCATGAAACGCAAAGTCCCAATACACGAAAAGGAGATCAGGACCGTTGGATCACGGGGATTGTGAACCATTGATCTATCAAGAGGAAATCGCAAGTTCAGAGTTCAGAAGACGAGAGATGAGCTATCTTTCAACCTCGCGAAGCACGATGTCCTGATTCACGAAGGGGAGATCAAAGCCATTGGATCACGAAGATTGTAGACCGTTGATCTGACGTGATCGCAATTTCGGAAGTCGAAGGAAGGGAGATAAGGGACCTCACGATAATGTGAAGTGCGAAATCGTGACTTAATCACAGTCATCAGATCACGAAGGAGTGTGGGCCATCGATCTGACGCAAGCGGAGGTTGGACTTCAGAACTTTGGGTATCGGAAGGATGAGAAAGCAAGCTTTTGGGAGACGCGAAGCGCAAAATCTCGAAGCGCTAGAAAGGTTGGACCTAACACATAGCGAGGGGTCACATTGGTCAAGGTTGAGGGAGGAGCTAGCGCAAGCTAGGTTCTAACTCGGAGTTCAGGAGAATCAAGGTGACTCACCTACAAAGACGCAACACGTGAAGTCACAATGTGCCTCTTGATTAGGCGAGTGGTCACAGTCGTGGTCATGTAAAGGAAAGGGCTTAGCCAGAGAAGAGCTAACACCCATTTGGCGTTGAGGTTTGAACAATGCTCAGGAGAGGGCCCGCGGGTCTCATTCGACCTGCGCCACTGCATAAAAAGTGTTTGTGTAAATGGTTTTGGGGTCTAGCATAAACCCAAAGAGTCTATCCGACTCAGTTTCTTGATCAATCCTAGACTGGGAGGTCGTGCAACCCTTAGAAGAGAAGGGGGGTTTGCATCAAAAATCATGTGGCAAATTAATTAAAACCATGTGAAAATTATTTGATATAAGTTTAATGTGCAAAATATATGCCATATAAAAATTCATTACTTGATTTGTTGACATGGGGGTCACACATAATGGTTGTTATTAGTCCCTGCCTTTAAGCCAGGGATTATAGTAATCGGTACATCTATGTTTCATTAGTTCGTCATGCAGTTTAAAGTATTTTAACCTAAAGTTTCGATAAACATTGAACATTTGTTTTTATAGTATTTTATTTTTACTGTAAGTTTAAACTTTGAGGTCTTATTTGGCCTCTTTTCGAGGCAATGGGCAGTTTTATTAGTTTGAAACTTAGAAAATCAACTATAAATTTTGAAAACTTCATATTGTTTACAAAGAGGTGGATTAATGTTGGTTTCTTGACTTAGCATTAATTCCTTACATAAAATGTTATATACTTTTGCCAATGGTGTAGCCAAAGTTTCCACACACTCATATAATTTTCCTTACAACGTTACACCCAATCCAATTGACACGTACTCACTTAGACCTGTTTTGCATCCATGTAAGTTGTCAACGATAGCTATGCAAGTTGTCCACTCATTCTCAATTCAATTATGTAAGTTGTCACCTCATTTTCAATTCAATCAATTCATGCTCTTGTATCTTAATCTCTATAAGATAACCATTGTCATACCATCTCACTACTTTGCAAGTAAGATAACCATTAAGATAACCATTGTCATACCATCTCGCTACTCCACAAGAAGACATACATCCACTTGGGTTTCACTCTGCATACAAGTTTTCTTTATGCAACTAAGTTTGCAGGATCTACTATCACATAAATGCATTAGTGAGACACATAATATGTGTCTCTCCCCAACAAGACTAAGAATTCAGATGTTGATATATGCCCACTGAAAGCAGTGAATGAGCATGATCCATTTGGTTGGAGGAATTAGTAGAAAATGATTCAAATATAAACAACAATGCTCAAGAGAAGGAGCTTGATCCGTTCGGTTGGAGGTAGAAAATGATTCAAAGATAAACAATAGTGTCTGAGATTTCTTCATCGTTACCTTCTCCAAATTCATTAGAAGTGACAACAAAGAAGAGGAAGTTGCAAAAATCCGATCATTTTTACCCACTTATTTTGAGTTTCATAAATTCATTAGAAGTGACGACAGAGAAGAGGAAGTTGCAAAACTCTGATCATTTTTACCCACTTATTTTGAGTTTTGTTGTGCTTGATCTTGAAATTTTTTCCATTTCCTTTGGTCTTTTCCTTTTTTTGAGCTTGTAATTTTCTAGAAAAAAAATCCATAAACAAAGGTTGCACAAAAATGCTAGCCAGTTTTGAATCCTTCTTTAAGAGTAGCAAAAAACATAAACAAACATTAGACATAAATGGTAGCTAGTTTCGATTCCTACTCTAGAAAAAAACATAAACACAGGTTACACAAAAATGCTAGCCAGTTTTGAATCCTACTTTAAGAGTAGCAAAAACATAAACAAACTTTAGACATAAATGGTATCTAGTTTCGATTCCTGCTTAAAAAACTTCAAAGAGGTTTCCTTTCCTTTTATAAAGACTGCTTTATATTATATACATGGAGTATACTCTTATGTTTGTAACCAAACAAAAAATGAATTCATGGTCGTCCATTCCATACACCAACATGATACAAACCATGTTTTTCATTAGGGTTTCTGTGAATTTTCATATTTACAATAAATTATAAGTTTCTATGAATTTTCATATTTACAATAAATTATAAAATGTGTTTATAATTTTTAGTTTATAGAATGTGCGTGATATTTTTAGCGGAAGGTTTTGATATATCACCCTTTAGGTTTATTGTATTTTCATAAAAATGTTTGCTAACTATTCATGGGACTATTTCTATATTTAGTAAAGTTCTAGTTTAAGCCTCTCATGTAAAACAACCTAAGAGATTCTATAGAAACCACCATAAATCCAATTTGCTCAACGCTTGTGAATCATAGTTTGCATAGAAATTTTGCAATATCATGTTCTCTATTGAGAGTACACTTAAAAAACATCTAAAAAACATATTTCTCATTTATGTCATAACTCATAATAAGTTTGGTTGATTTGAAACTCCAGAACAATTTGGTTGATTTGAAACTCCAGAACAATTGCAAGGAAGTTTGGTTACTTTTGATTCACGATATCTGTTGCATTTCAATCACAAATAAAGCATACATTACATAATTATACAAAATTATGTTGTGGAGAGGCATCTTTCACACCAATGCGTAGATATTCTATGTATTTCAAAGGTTTGAATAATACTACAAACTTACCAGCTTCAAATTACAAAGACGTT
Source organism: Picea engelmannii (assembly GCA_009831015.1). Classification (NCBI taxonomy): domain Eukaryota; kingdom Viridiplantae; phylum Streptophyta; class Pinopsida; order Pinales; family Pinaceae; genus Picea; species Picea engelmannii. The sequence goes on along the minus strand of ML781891.1, from coordinate 752,734 downwards.
TGTCCCAAGAAAATTGAAAGTTAAATTGTGAACAAGATTTTGAACAACACTAGCTTGGAAACAAATGATTGTTGAATGGAATATTGATTACATAATATGAATTACATACAATACAACACTGCTCTAGTGAAAAGAAAACATATAAAATTGAGTGAAAAAAACATATAGAATTGAGTGAGGCTCCCACCCATGCACCATCAAATCACTACCATTCACTGACTTTCCCCTGATGAAGCATAGAGAACGACCAACCTTCCTGATCGATCTAACTTGTAGAATTGAGACAAGCTCTCATGGAAATAAAAATATAACGATGTGCATTCTTTCAACAATGGCCACGCTTCATAGTGCCTTCAATGGAAGTCTGGACAGTGGGATTTAATGGCCGTAGATTTCTTGGAGGGTTTCGATCCCACGAAGTTGCTTTTCTTCTTTCTTTCTTACCAGATAAATAAATAGACAAACCATTTAATTCCACGCATGATATGTTTTCTGCAGTCCTTATGTCTTTCATGTTCGTGTTCACACTCACAATGGATGTGGAGGCTTCTCCATTTCAAAATTGAATGTAGTTGCCTAAATTGCCACACGTTGCCACTGTGGTCCCTTAATTATCCTTGATATCGTACACACCATTTTTGTCTCTTAATTATCCACTTGTTCTCAACTTCTGATTTTACAAAAAAACACATGTCATGGTCAATGAGAGCTTTTCAAAATGATCAATAAATATATTTTTTAATGACAAAATACATACTTTTCATTCACATAGATATAATAAAAATAAGAACTATAAGTTTCATTTCTTAACATGATACCACATGAACTTTTATCTTCATGTTGAATTTATTTAACATTGAAAATATTAAAAAATATGAAAATTAAATAGTGTATTTTGAAAGCTCGAGGTCCAGATCCGGTCTCTAAGCTAGTAAAATAGGAACTAGGACCATATCCAGTTGATCAAACACTAATAAAAGCATAAGGGTGATCCTCGAGTTGATCCAACATGAGTAGCAACATAAGGGTTATCCTCCAGTAATAGGCTCGAGTAATAGATTACATAATGTATTTCCTCTTCCTAACATTTTATTACAAAAGGATCCAATCTTTGAAAGCATTCCCTGTGTTTTTGCAACTTTAGTCAGGCAACCAGTTTTTGCAACTTTAGCCACACAACAACCTTAGATGAAGAGTTTTGCAAAGCTACTACGACCCCTCTCCTCTCCCTTTTAGGTGCATGCTTTATATTAAATTTGAGAATGATATTATGTTTTTATTTGTGGAAAGAATTCAGTATTAGAATTCAATATTTCACCATATAGTAAATATAATTCAATCTTGAGAACTTCTAATAATCCACTAAAATAAAATATTACACCAGTAAATCTTGATCTAACAACTGATCTTAGTTACCATGTCAAACACAACCACATACATATTAAAAACTAAAGTGACCTTGCACTGGAACTGCAATTCACGACTAGTAACAATCTCTTTGTATCAAATACTTTGAACTCAAACCCTTGAACTCTAACTACAACTCAAACAACTACTACATAATCTCTTCTTCTTGTCAAACTTGGCAGAGACTTGTTGCTATGCAACCATCTTGTTAGTCCCTGCCTGGGCAAGGGACTCTAGCAATCGCTTGGCGGTCAACGATCGTTGACCGCCTATTACTTGGTGTTTTTTTGGGTATTAATTGGTGCGCTTTGCTATGCCTTTTATACAATTTTCCAATCTTTCCTAAAATCATTTATTATTATTTTTTTTAAATTAAAATTCTTATTTATATTTTTTTTAAATTGTTATTCCTAATTTTCCATTGGTCCATCCCATATTGATGGGACTAAATAACCATGGTGAAGCTAAATATTATTTATGCTTTTGTCATGGTTTAAAATTGATTTAAAAATAAATAAAATTAGACCAAAGGATGTACTCGTGTCTACCAAAAGGTGTATGCTTGTTGTGCTCATCTATTACTCACCTCCTTGACATGGAAACATGTTGCAATGAAACCAGACTCTTCTCTTCTCTCCTTTTGGAGCCCAACAGAACCTCCACAAAGTCCTTCACTACTAGGGGAGATTTTTTCCTTCACTACCAGGAATATCTATAGAAAAGAGGGCTACAAGCAACCCCTTCACGCAAAAAGGAGGATTAGCTGCCATAGCCCAAGCAACAGCTGAACATAATTCTATGACTTGGGAAAGACCACTCTTTCAAACATTCTGCTGGTATATTATTTATACCCTTTGCCATACAACTCTATATCAATGACTGCATGAGAGAACAATGCAGTAGACATGTTTTATTTATGTCTTTGTTTGAGTCACATTTAATTTTTTTTGCATATATTTTGATTTATTTTTACATTGTTGTGCACCCTATTCGGAATCCTTCCTATTACGGTAAACCACACATTAATTAATATTATCCATCAAGATGCAAAAATATTTTGATGCTAACTATTTTTGTAAGAGGATTTGAGGAGGTAACCAGAGGCTGTTGCGGAATTTGACCCGTCGAAGTTGGACAACAGTGTCGTCAGGCTGCTCATTTATCTTGTCCAGATGCAAACAGATTCATATATTGGGATTCTGTACATCCAACACATAGAGGACATAAGAAATTATTGCAAACGTTTGGACGTTGCTTAATTAATTAGAGAGTATGGCAAAGGAAATGAAGAAATATTTTATTTATGAAGAATAAATATGACAGTTTTGACATGTATTGGTTGTATTGAACATCTTAGTAATTAAATTCTTCGGAGCAAACAATTGTGTTGTGCCAAATTCTTGGTGGGAAACAATTGTGTTGTTTGTTCATTTTTATGCAGAATTTCATTTCATAAGCATATTATTCAACCCATGGAATTAGCAAGAAACCCATGAATTTCATGCAGAATTCCATTTCTAAAGTTGGCGATGAATTAGTTGTCTTTCACGATGTGTTTTTGGAAGATAAGGTAGCTCTATGTGATTTCCATATTGAGTTATTCACTCCACATAGCTAAATGGTTAAATTACATATTATACAGGTGGTCCCTCGAAGGAACAATATGTCATATCTCTACATGAATAATGTGTCATATTTCTAGATGTAATGATACTACCCAGTACCCCTTTGTCACTGTAATTTTCACTGTAGTTGATTGTAAACCCTCTGTATGATGATGTATTTTCCTATGTTTAATCCAATTGTTCGATATTCAATTCACCTATGTGTAGTGTTCTATTGTAACTGATAAAATGATAATATAAACAATAGTAAGGGATATATGTATACGTACCTTTCTTAGATTCCACGGTGAGATTGTTGTACCTGGTGTTGTGTGAAGAAATTAAATAGTGGCACCCTCAGCCAGAGCTAAGAAGCATAGTGCATGAGATAAGTTTTGTAAGGAAGTTAAATAGTATCACCCTCAAGATGTTGGGAAGTTTTGATACTTACGGGAATGATATGAATTCATGGAGACCTCATGGGAAATCCAAATTTCAAGATGTAATTAAGCCAAGCTCCACCCTGGTCTTCGAACTTGCAACATTGCTATTACAATATGTCATTTCCCGCCGCCAAGTGTTGGGATACAAGTCGTCCTTCCCTGCGGCCAAGTGTTGCCTTCAATAGATTACCTAACACATGTTGAAGATGGTGAGTAGGGAGGTAGGTGTATTGAAAATCAAAACCGAAGCATGGGAAGAGCACCTTGCATGAATTTTAAAAGAAAGAGAAGCCACGTTGTTAGCACTCTTTCATATGAGGCAAAAGTTGTTGGACGTTGTTCGATGAAAAACAATTGACGTGTAAGCACTCTATGATAAATGAGGTAATCCATGTTACCATGGAGCTGAGGTTGAGAGCGGTGTTCCTGGATCAAGTCCCGCTAAGTTACCACATCCACCAGACCCTCGTCTTGAGTCATCTCTTTAGGTGAAAGATTCTGTAATGGCTTCCTAAGTGAAAGAAATTCGAGATTCAAATTTGAGTTTGATTTGGTAATGTCTTCTGAAGAGAAAAATAATGTTCCACTTATTGTAATATTGAGATTGATTTTGATTTATTTGGTAGGTGAGTTGGAGTGGTTGAACTTATAACTACGAAGTCTTTGATTTTGTAATATCTTTGATCGAAGTTCTGTATATCACTGTGAAGTTTTGTTGAAGGTTAATGGTAAATTATTCGATCCAATGCTAAACGATTGCCTTCCTCAATCATGCCATTGCATTAACTATAAAAATAAAATTAATTCGTGGTTTTACCCTCAGATATGGTCAGAGTTTTTCCATTCCAGTTATAGTTTTCTCCATCGTTGAATTAAAAGTTTCGTAACGTGAAGGGACCTTTGTTTTTCTGGTGTACATTACAGAACAATATGGTACGTTTAGTCTATTTTACGTCCAACAATATTGAAGTGAATTATGAACAATAACGAAACATAACAAATTGAATTATTAGAGATAATGCATAGAATAGAGCAAGATTGAAATGCATGAATGACGATAGATTGAAACAATGTCAATTAATTGTAGATATTACTAATATCTACCGTCTGGATTAATTTAATTCATCTCCATAATGCTACATTCCAAGTGCAAAGGCTTATAAATAGCTTCAGAAAGACACTGAAATCGAACCGCATCTTCAAAAAGAGCGAAAGATTTGAATTCCTTGTGAGGGAGATGATGATAATGGTTGTGAACATTAATACATGGTTTCTGCGTCTGACGATGCTCACGATGATGAGCAAAAATTATCTCTTGTCCTGTTCTTAGGTAGCCACAACACCCTTGGGTAAGATCACAGGATGATATTGAAGTGACGTGCCATTAAATAGTTGATGAGATGAGATAGATTCACAAACTAGCGGTTCATAAGTAAATTTCCTATACTTGGGTAGGTGGGTGATTATCCGTCTTGGGTAAGTGATTGCATTCATCCATTCAGTGAACTGTAGAAATGACTGTTCTCCATAAGTTCAAGGAGCTTCCTAGTTGCATCCATTCAAGGAGTTGATCCACGATGTTGTTTAATTGTAGAATGCATGCATAGACTTTCAAGAACATGTGCTTGCCTTCTTTATTAATGTTGTCTACCTACCCATTTCGCTTTCCACCCTCTCCAACGTATGTACTCATTGTTGAAATTCTAATAAATTGATATATGTCCCGCAAGTGGCGATCATGTTGCCTTTAAAAATTCGTATGCCTAATCGTTAGTTATATATAATATTTATTTACTTCACAATATTCAAACTTTAAAGAATTCACTCTTCTTTCTTAGTCCAAATATGTTCACTAGGTCACATTTAATTACTCTTCCTTATAATAATATCATTTGTCAATTAAGCAATTCAATTTTCAAACCAATTCATATTAATTACTCATCCTTGTAATAATATTATTTGTCAATTAAACAATTTAATTTTCAAACTAGTTATAGTTATCGAGTAAAGGATATTGGATGTGCAACCTTCTATTTAAATTTTGGGATTGCCGTTGTGCCAACTATTATATATTTAATTAATTATTATTTTCTAATGTTGTGAAACAAATATTTTGTAACGTTGTGAAACAAATATTGATAATATATTTACAATGCTTTAATCAACCTTCCATAACTATATGGTAAAGTAAAACCATGAGTTTTGTCATAACTATATGGTAAAGTAAAACCATGACTTTTGCCATATATGTGACGGTTGTAAAATGTAATTTAATATATATATATATATATATATATATATATATATATATATATATAAACAAATTGCATTTATAAAGTTTAAATGCCACGTAAAACTCCATATACATTTATTTGCTTTTAATAAATGACGCGATTTTTTATTATTAATATATGATTATTATTTATTAAAATTAATTTTTTATATTAGATTTATAAAAATAAATTAATTATTTTGTATTTATTATATTTTAATATTTATTTTATTTTTTGAATTAATTTAGATTTCTTTATAATAAACAAACAAATTACCTATGATAAATTGTCCCTACAAAATCTATAAAAAATCATATGTTCACAAGCTCATTATATTCTGTTTGGATATCCAACTTCTTATTTTAATTAAGCTTATTTGATGAAATAAACTTAAATAAAATAATATCTAAATTTTAATATAATATATTTTGATATATTAATTGTTTTATATTTTTGATATATTAAATATTTTATATAAAACATATTGCATTATGCAGGGACTAGCAGCTTCGCTGCTATAGATCTTGTTAAACTAGCATTCAAATCCCTTTACTAAAGGGTCGAATCACACCATATCTCAAAATTTATGTCATATAATATGGTTATTAAAAACCATATCGTATCATTCCAAGATTTATGTCACTTTAAAATATTTGAATCACCCATATGGAGGACTTTAAAAGATTAAAGTGGATTTAATATGTGTTGTAATATAAAAATGGGTCACATACTTTGTAAAATGGTTATTTTAACCATATTTAATATCCCTTGCCATATAATATGGATATTTCACCCATATATGCACTTGTTTTCAAATGTTTATGCCAAGTGGATGGTAAATCATATAATATGGTTTTTAAAACCATATTACAAGGAACTAAGATATGCGTTGTGTAAAGTTTTTATAGGCCACGAATGTCATATGCGCTCCAAGTGGATTTAAAGTTAGGATATGGTTTATTTAAAATTATATTTAAAGATTTGACCCAAGATTGTATGCACAATGATGCCAAGAATTGGGGTTATGTTGGGATTCGATCCCTGGACCAGCTCTTTAATAACCAAAATATTTACCACTGTACTACAGGCCAAACTATTTACCACTGTACTACAGGCCAAACTGATGAAAAACATAGCAGGACAGTTCATTTTATCTAGAAAAAAACAGTAAGCCAAACAAGCTTTGGAGGCCATTTCCGAGAGCTACACTAAGTCTTTTTTAGTGCCATTAGTTGTATTGGATTCTTGAGGTCGAGAAGAACGCAGTCAGATTAGTTTGTAATCCAATTGATGTATTTCTGATGTATTGTTTAAGCATTGCAGATTAATAAGAAATCATTCCCCACTGAGACAAAAGGCCCAGAGACGTAGGCAAACTTGTGTTCAACTCCATTATCAAGCTTGGCATTATGGTTTGTTTCTTTTTATGTTTAATTTTTGATCTACATTCTTTATGATGGTTGCAACATTCTTTCATTAAAATCTTCTTCTTCTTTTAAATTTCAAATGGTAAAATTTCCATGCAACATACTTAACCAAGTCTTTAAAAGATCATTTTCGGATCAAGTGGTATCAAAGAAGGTTGATATTGGTTGTTTGAGTTTGCATGATTACCAGGGAAAAGCTAAGTCGTGGTGACGTTGATCTTGTTGAAGGAGATCTTAAGATTGGATCAAGAAAGAGGGCATATCAAAGTGAGAAGATGGCATCAGAAGAAGGAATGTCTCAGAACGAGATAGAGTTGCAAAAGACTTTATTCACTATGTTAGAGATGGCAAATGTATTATATGATGATTACTTGGAATGGAAGAGGCCTTTTCAAGGGGAATATTCAAAACGAGACAAAAGAAAAGAAGGAGAGGACCCTCCTAAAACTCCTCCTTCACCTCCTTCATTGATCCAGGAGGATATTCATAGTCGACACATTTTCAGTCGGCTTCAAATACTGCCAACATTGTCCACTCAACAAAGATCTCACATTGAAATTTCCGATGCATTTCGAATGAATTCAATTGGATTTCACATGCTAGAGATATGTCTTGCTGATATTTAGGGGGAAAATGACATTTGTAAAATGTTTAATACATGAGATAGGGTTCTTATAATTATGTTTTTTTCATTATTTAAAAGGGATTATTTGGTGCAAAGCCATGTTGGATTTCAATCCCTAATCTCAAGGAGAGTCCTAAGGAGAGTTGAGATCTTCATGGATGGTTGAGAGATATTCTCAAACCAATCCCTTAAGATATGCCAAGATCCTAATTTAGGGGATCTTGAGAGATATTATCTCCATGAAAATCTTGATGTGGTTGAGATGGAGATGTTATATAAACCCTTCTTGGGGGTCAAGAAGGAGGAGGAGAGAAAGGAAAGAGCTTGTGGAAAGCTTATTGAGAGCTTATTGATTCAGAGGATGTCTTTGTAAAGGAGAAACATGTTGTAGGCTTGTTTATGTAGCCCTTTTGAAGCAGAATCAATAAAGCAGGTTCATGGGATTCATGAATCCAGAGACGTAGCCAGGGGGTCTGGTGAACTCCATTATCATATGGTTGTTAATGTTGCATGCGTGATTTTGATGCATTCACACTTGGTTAAGTAGAGTTTTATTTGCATAAACATGCACAATACTTTTAACAATTTGATGCTTTCATGTTAATGTATTCATTAATGAGGCATTTTTAATTAACCCTATTGTCCTTATTCACATGAAAATCACGTCAGTAAAATATCTTATTTTGAATATTTTGATGTAGGAAGATTCTCACCAAAATTTCAGATCAAGTGGTATCAGAGTTGGTCTGACCAGTTTTGAAAATTGTGAATATCACCATGGGCAAAGGAGCGAAGAAAGCAGAAAGACTCAAAGAATTAGAAGAGATAAATCACAGCATTCAAGCCGAAAATGCAGAGTTGAGGAGACTATTGCAGGTTGCATAAGAAGAGAAACAAGAGCTTCAAGAGATGTCTCGCTTCATGGAGAAGTTCTTAACAGAATTATTGAAGAATTGCAACTTGAATTGCAAACCAAGGATGATCTCTTGCCTAAGTTGCAGCTTGGTAAACGAAAGGAAGACAAAGATCCTTCTACCGTGGATACACAAACTCAAACCGAGGTATGCGATGTTTCTTTATGTTCAATGTTTTCTCAGTATGAAGCTAACGTGGGCATGAAGCTCCTCACGAAGATGGGATACAAAGGTGAGTCACTCATATGTTGGAGGTAGTACCAAGAACACCATTTGAAGGTTTGGGTTATGGTAAGGAAGAGAATGGAGAATGCTCAAAGGTTGTTGAAGAAAAAACCATCTCTTCACCATTGGATTCCAAGAAAGGAATCAAGTTACCTATTCCTCCCCAGAACAAGAATAAGAACCAATCATGAAAGTATAAAGGGCATTTCAATTCTTTTATTGCATATAAGAAAAATGATTTATGTTTTAGATCTTCTAACCGTGATGTAGCCAAGAATCAAATGAATAAATTTTGGGTTAAGAAGACAAATGTGTCCAAGGGAAGTGAGACAAAGAAAAAACTACACCTTCCAAGTCCTTTTGTCAATGCACAGTTGAATGGAAAGCAAAGGAATTTTTGCAGTTACTACAAAATCTATGGCCATTGGGAGAAGAAGTGTTGGAAGTTACATCCCAAAATTCGCCACAAACCAAGCAGCAGCAGGCAGATTGTGAAATATCCCGTGAAGAAGGAGGCTCCTTAAACCATTGTAAACGCATGATTACATGAAGAAAATACTTGGTTTCGGTTGGATAAGAAGTTGATGATATTTATGCAAACTATAATTCTGTTGTTTTCCAAGTTTCCAGTGTACATGGGGACAGATATCCTAGTTAATGAAGAAAATGGTCAAAATTTTTATGTCTCGAATTCTGGAACTAACTATGCCAGATCGAAGCGCTTGTGGAGACGATTCCAAAGACGCTTGAATCACGTGAGTCCGGATTGAAAAAAAGTTTATGTGTTTGGAACAAAGGAAGTAAAAGATGACCCTCATATTCATGTTGTGGCATCAACCAGTTCAGAGGGAGCCTGGAGGAAGTTGTTACCGGTTTCGATGAATCCGGTCTCCATCGAACATGGATAAAGGTGGTGGAGATGAAGAACTCCCTGGAACATAACAACATGCTCGAAAATATGTGCTGGAGGATATGGCACCTGGCATGTCGATAGAAATAGATCGAGTGGGACAATGCACAAAGGCTGGTTAAAAGGCATATCGAGCGTGAGAAAGGGCGAAGAGATGCAATGGAGGACATGTCGGAGGATTTGTCTGAGGGAGAAAAAAATCGATGTTGTGACTCCCAACGAAAAGCCTAAGCGTGCTTTTACGCGGAACTTTTCTGACTTGCAGGTCTGGTTTGATGACGATAAGGGAAAGCGCCTATACATTGTGCTCATAAGCGTGTGTAGAGTAATTTAATCTTAAAAAGAATGGTAGGGAATGATTGGATAAACGGATATCTCAAAGAAATATTGGACACTGGCACCGGATTTGCAGAGGCTGAGACTCGACCTGCGCTTACTGTTCGTGATGGTGAAGATTTTAATCCGACTAAGTATTTTGTGGCATGAAAGTCGATTGCTGGTGGAATACCTATCTTTAGTGCTGCAAATCTCGTATTTGCATCACGGTTGCAAAACTCGTGGCCAAAATCCTTGCAAATTCCGTGGATCTACCAGTTTTGTGTATCGTGCATCTCAAGCATTTGTGGGTTGAGTGGCATGATAACTGGTCTAACATAAGCAATGGATTTGCAGGCCTGCTAATCGATATTTTGAGAATGCATGTCGAGAAAATTCCAAACTTATTCACAGTTTAATCATGCATCTGACTCCACAGGTGCCACGTTGAGCGTGCCAATTACAAAAGGAGGATTTGCATGGATGTTGACCTGCCATCAACAGAAAGCAGATTTCGAGGGGTAGTATATCCGTGGAAAGAATTAAGTCTATGCATGAAGGCTATGGGGTCAAAAATTTGGCAATTTTGTTGCCTCGTTCATGGAGGTCGCGATTTTGAAATTCGTGGCACTCAAACTGAAGCCAAATATTTGTGGCACTCTTCGATTGTGCGAGAGAAGAAAAATGTGCAAAACATATCGATTGGGACATTGTGTCATTACAATGTTTTGGAGATTGCATTTGCATTTGGTGGAATTTTGTTGGTGAACCCGACCTGAAACGAACACACAATTTTGTTGGTGAACCTTGTAGTGTTGAGCTCTGCAACAATAACCTTTCATAATGCAGGCCTTGAAGTTTTTCAGGATGTGCATCCATTGAAGGAACATATATTCAAAAGTTCAATCACTCCAGTGGCATTTTTTTTGGCTATATTATGTGCCAGCTAGTTGACAAAACTAACTGGGACCATTGGGGGGCAAGTTTCTTCGGAAGTTTTCCTTGGTATTAATACATATGTGGTTTAATAGAATTTTAATGAAAACATGTGTGATTGCCCTAGTCATGATTTATGTATGGAATTCAGGGACTGCGGATATTTATCATTTGCTAACATTTTCTCAGGTCATGTTGGCTATGCAACTTCCAGCTACTGTAATACCTCTTTTTAGAGTGGCATCTTCAAGTTCAATAATGGGTGCTCATCAAATCTCTCATTTTGTGAAATTTTTGGCCTGGTTATCCTTAATATATCACTCGTGTTAGAAATGTCTTTTGGAGATAGCAAGTGGATAGGTTCCTTGAGAAATATAGGCACTAAACATCTTGTTTCGAGACAAACGACCCCATACGGCATTAATTCTGAAGCTAATCCAACGACAGTCTCGCATTGGAGTCGTGACTGGGAAACATCTTGCTCAGATTTGTGGCGAGGAGTACTCTCGATCTGTGTGCATATTCCTGTGGCTACAATGTGACGCCTCTCTGATGGTTCTGGATTTAACGATGATTCTAGGAACAACTATTTGAATGAATCTTCTACTGGAGCTGGATATGTTTGTGTGTGTGATCCTGAGCACAGTTGATGCACTTTTATTTCTTCTTATTTTACCTCTCCTGGGAAGGTGCCATGCTGAAGTATTATCTATAAGCATAACAAGACTGGTGCTTCTATTCTTTGCACCCAACACTTTATCCACCGACTCTAGTGATGTCTCTATAGTGAATGGAATGATTCCAAGAGTGAAGCATGAAAGTATGTATACAACTGTGAGCCTTCTTGGTGCAAATATCATACCTCACGATTTTTACGTCCTCTTCTTTGATCGATGGAAGATCTCACGTATACGATTTTGAGTTCTTATATAGCCCAAAAGACTTGCAGTCAATCTGCAAAGAGATATAATTTGTAGAGTTTGAGGGACTGGTCTCAATGGAGTTCATCGGAATCATTCCAAGTCGTGGTTATGACATCAAACTTTGAACTAAAATTTCATTAGTAGATTCCTCCATGGAATCACAGGTGTTCGGGCATCGTTGTTGGCATTGATTTCCACTGATTTCCATTGTACATACTGTCCCTCCGTGACATGACGAAAAAGAGAAGTTGGAGGACAGTGATATCATGCAGACGATGAAAACATATAATTTCTTCGTAGGTCGCGATAGAGATGAAGGAGGTTGAGATTTCTAATCCCGTGATCCATGGATCGAAGAGATTGTTGGGCTATTGAACAAATTTGTACACATGCATGTAGACTGCAGATATCATTTTGGACACCAGAATGACAATCATTGCACCTACAAGAGTTTTAATCATGGCAGGGCCACTTTTCATCTTGAACCTATCGAAGGCCTTCATCAACATGGGGGTATGTTTATCACCAAAAGCATTGTGGTGAGTTTGAAAAAGTCCTTTGATCAACTTAAAACATCCACTAAAATGGTCAAGAAATGTATGGTCACTATAAGTGCACTAACCCTTTAAGTTTTTGGCAATTGACCATTTTGTTTGTAAAGAAATCCATTGATACATGGTTTGGGAGTTGGGCATTTGAAGTGCACATATTTTTTAGTGGGTTTTTGCACTACTAGTGCATATATTACTCCACCTTTTGTAATGGGTAGATAGGACCATAGGTTTTTCCTAATTTGTGCACCTTCTGGTATATTAAAGAGCCTTGTAAAATTGATGATTATGAAGCATTGTAATGGTTGTTTAAGCCACTCTTGAGTGAGGAGAGTGAGAGGTGTTATTTTTGTGCCTTAAGATTTTATTAGCTTCTTTGTAATCATGATGTAAACAGTGGGTTGAGGCGATTTGTCTACGCCATTTTGGCGATTCATTGTAAATTTGACCAAGAGTGTAGTTATAAACTCTTGGCAAGTAAGAAACTTATACAGGTATCATAAGTTACAGGTTGCAAATTTATGCAGAAGTGGGCTTCGACATTTCATCTCCAAAGAACAAGAGGTGAAGGAGACATGGAATGTGCCTTTTAGAACATTTTCTTGGCATCAGTTGCAAGTGTTTGAGTTACATTTTGATTCTAAAGTATAGGGAATGAAGACATTTGCATGCAGTTGATGATGGATTGCAGGTCAAAGTTGATACTTTTGGAGGTCCAAAAGTTTTTCTCTATGGGGAGGTGTGATCCAGGAGGATCTTCACAGTCAACACATTTTCAGTCGGCTTCAAATACTGCCAACATTTTCCACTCAACAAAGAGATCACATTGAGCTTTCCAATGCATTTCGAATGAAGTCAATTGGACTTCACATGCTAGAGATATGTCTTGTTTATATTTAGGGGGAAAATGGCATTTGTAAAATGTTTAATACATGAGATAGGGTTCTCATAATTATGTATTTTTTATTATTTAAAAGGGATTATTTAGTGCAAAGCCATGTTGGCTTTCAATCCCTAGTCTCAAGGAGAGTCCTAAGGAGAGTTGAGATCTTCATGGATGGTTGAGAGATATTCTCAAACCAATCCCTTGAGATATGCCAAGATCCTAATTTAGGGAATCTTGAGAGATATTATCTCCATGAAAATCTTGATGTGGTTGAGATGGAGATGTTATATAAACCCTTCTTCGGGGTCAAGAAGGAGGAGGAGAGAAAGGAAAGAGCTTGTGGAAAGCTTATTGAGAGCTTATTGATTCAGAGGATGTCTTTGTAAAGGAGAAACATGTTGTAGGCTTGTTTATGTAGCCCTTTTGAAGCAGAATCAATAAAGCAGGTTCATGGGATTCATGAATCCAAAGACGTAGCCGAGGGGTCTGGTGAACTCCGTTATCATATGGTTTTAAATGTTGTATGTGTGATTTTGATGCATTCTCACTTGGTTAAGTAGAGTTTTATTTGCATAAACATGCACAATAATTTTGACAATTTGATGCTTACATGTTAATGTATTCATTAATGATGCATTTTTAATTAACCCTATTTCCCTTATTCACATGCAAATCACGTCAGTAAAAGATCTTATTTTGAATATTTGGATGTAAGAAGATTCTCACCAAGTTTTCAGATCATTCATCTCCATATTCTTCTTCTTCAAGTACAATTTCAACTTTTACCGCAAGAAAATATTCTCATAAACATAAGCATGATATGTCATTACTTAAGCTTGATGTAAAATTTGAATTGCCCATGTATGATGGTGAAGTCAATGCTGAGAGGATTGATAACTAGGCTAGATAGATGGAAGTTTATTGCAATGTGCAACAAATCAAAGATGAGGAAACCCAAGTCAAATTGGCATCGCTTCGTCTTGCAGGCACAACACTCATCTGGTGGCAAAGTAAGTTGCAACATGATACTCAACAAGTTGGTAATGTATTTCCATCATGGCAAGATTTATTTTTGCACTTAGAAAGCAATTTTATCCTTTGCATTATAAGGAAAATGATTTAATTGAATGGCAAAGTCTTAAACTAAGAAAATGAAAAATGGTGCAAGAATACATGGATAAGTTTCGTAATATGGTTTTAATGTTAAATATTCCATTACATACACAAGAAACTCTTATGAAGTACATAGGATATTTACTTGCACATATTTATAACACTGTATTTATGTTTGGACCTACTAATCTTGATGAGATTTATGTCCAAGCAACGTATATTGAAGCAGGGAAAACATGAGTTGGTGTATCAGGGGAATCATGTTCAAGGAAAGAAGACAAAAGAAAGGGGAATGGAAAGAAAGAAAATTCAACGACAATGAAGGAAGGGATGCTCTCTTGCAAGCATTACAATAAAGAAGGGCATGATGATGACCATTGCTGGAAATTGCACCCAGAGAAGAGACCGAAGTGGTACAAAGAGAGGAAAGGGAGGAAATCAGTTGCAAAAACAACACGACCAACAGACTTGGGGTATGATTCAGGCGACAAGACTAAAATCACAACAATTGGTTTGACAGGTAAAATTAATGATGGTTATGATTCTAGAAGTAAATTGTTTCATATAAGGGTCATAATGAAACATACTAAGATCGATATATTGATAGATAGTGGATCTCAATCTAACTTAATTTCAGAGGAAGTGGTTACAAAATTGGGATTAAACATTAAGATGCATGAAAAACTCTATTCACTTAATTGGATAAGAAAATATCACAAATTGCCCATAACAAAGCAATATATCATAAAATTTGCAATTACATCTAAGTATGTGAATGAAGTAACATGTGATGTGGTGCCGCTAGAAACATGTGGAATGGTCTTAGGAAACCCTTATTTATATGATCGCAAAGAAATATTCTGCAGGGAACATAATCAATATCAATTAACTAAAAAAGGCAATGAATATGTTGTACATGCTCATCACATAAAAGCAAATCAATCTCTTCAAACAATGGAACAATTAAGGAAGACATCTTATGCAAGCAACACACCTATAGTTGTGCCAAGTAAAGCAATTGATCTTAAGCACGAACATGAGATGGTTGTAAAATGGAAGTTCAATCATATTTTGTTTCAAGATAAGTTAACGTTATGCAAGCACATCAAACATATTGGTTCAGTTTCAGTCATATTTTTTATTTTATCGTTGCTAATTTTTCTACATGAATGGTAGTGGCTTCAGTAAGATGTGAACGATTTCAAATGGCTAACAATATGCTTTCAGTTGTCATGGTTATTATGCAATTGATTATGATGTGACAGGTGCATAGGATAGATTTTCAGAACAAATGACAAGTGGGGAGGCCTATCCCACACTTGATGACTGGTTAATATCCTTTTGGAGGACCAAAATGTCTCATTGGAGAGGCGTGATCCAAATGGATCCAAGAAGGCCTAACAATCATATTTCTCAAGTGCTCAATAAAATGACATGATCACGAAGTGCTCATCGCAAACTTTTCGTCGGTGCAAACGGTTTCGAAAATGGACATCGTATGCGAAAGTTATCACATTCGGAAGTTTTGCATAAACAATAAAAACAAAAAGTCGAACTAGTCAAAGGGTGACGTGGCAGTGGCATAGTTGGAAATGTGGAATTATGTGGACAGGACACGTGTCAGTGGAAGCATGACATGTGGCAGGTAATGTGGTTGCATATTACTAGTTAAAATCATGTGGCAAATTAATTAAAACAATATAAGTTTAATGTGCGGAATATATGTCATATAAAATGTCATTACTTGATTGGTTGACATGGGGGTCACACATAATGATTGTTATTAGTCCCTGCCAAAGCAGGACTATAACAATGAGTTTGCTATTGATTTGATATTAATTTGTCTTGTATTTTAAATTTATGTGTGTAGTGTAATGCTTAACTTAATAAATCAAATATATATTTTTTGATATAATAAAAAATATTTGTTTTTCTCATTTATTATTGGTTGATATATTTCAAGTCTTATTGTTGCCTTCACATATTTCAATATTTGAAATTAATTACATAATCAATAAACTTGGTTATAGTACATTTTATATAAAAAAAAATTAAAAAATGTAAAAATGTCATGTGTTCTCTCATTATTACTATCCATTTATTTCATTATTATTGCATTTCAATAAACTTGGTTATAAGTACATAGTACCTTTTTTTATCAAAAATTAAGAAAAAAAATTAAAATGCCACATGTTCTCTCATTATTACTATCCATTTATTTCATTATTATTGAATTTATGCTTTTCTCTTATCATTAATACAAAGTTTACTCCTACTAGATTAATACAAAATGATATACATATAATTATCTTTCATGACATAGGTGTAATTTCTTTTTAATAGTAACTTTGAATTTCTTTCTAAATGAAAATAAACTAGTAAAAATATAGTTAAAGATGAAAAACAAAATGATATATACAACTTATATATATATATATATATTTCCTTTTTAATAATGATTTTAATTTTTTTTTTAATAAAGACAAATAATAATTATAGCAAATTGAAAATGGTTTTACAATTGTTGGGACACTCTAATTAGTTCAATGATCCCATCTAGGTACACTCCATTTCCAAATTTACCTGGCAAGGACTAAACTACCATACATCCCTTATTAAACTAACATTCAAATCCCTGTACTAAAAGATCAAATCACACCCTATCTCAAAATTTATGGCATATAATATGGTTTTTAAAAACCATATCCTATCATTCCAAGATTTATGCCACTTTAAAATATTTGAATCACCCATATGGAGGACTTTAAAACATTAAAGTGGATTTAATATGTGTTGTCATATAAAAATGGGTCGAAGACTTTGTAAAATGGTTATTTTAACCATATTTAATATCCCTTACCATATAATATGGATATTTCAACCATATATGCACCCGTTTTCAAATGTTTATGCCAAGAGGATGGTAAACCATATAATATGGTTTTTAAAACCATATTACAAGGCACTAAGATATGCGTTGTGTAAAGTTTTTAAAGGCCACAAATGTCATATGCGCTCCAAGTGGGTTTAACGTTAGGATATGGTTTATTTAAAACCTTATTTAAAAATTTAACTCAAGATTGTATGCACAATATTTGCAATGCGATGCCAAGAATTCGGGGTCGTTGGAATTCGATCCGTGGACCAGCTCTTTTATAACCAAGGATATTTCAACCATATATGCACCCGTTTTCAACAGCTCTTTTATAACCAAGGATATTTCAACCATATATGCACTCGTTTTCAAATGTTTATGCCAAGTGGATGGTAAAACATATAACACGGTTTTTAAAACCATATTACAAGGCACTAAGATATGCGTTGTGTAAATTTTTTAAAGGCCACGAATGTCATATGCAATCCTAGTGGGTTTAAAGTTAGGATATGTTTTATTTAAAACCTTATTTAAATATTTAAGCCAAGATTGTATGCACAATATTTGCAATTCGATGCCAAGAATTGGGGGTCTGTTCCTGACCAGCTCTTTTATAACCAAAAGGTTTATCACTATACTATAGGTCGAATTTATGAAAAATAGAGTATAACAGTTCATTTTATGTAAGAAAAACCAGCAAGCCAAGCAAGTTTTGGAGGCTATTTATGGGAGCTATGCTCAATCTTTTTCAGTGTTGTCAGTTGTGTTGGATTCCCGAGGTCGAGTAGAACACAGTTAGAACAGTTTGTAATCCAATTGATGTATTTCTGATGTATTGTTGAAGCATTGAAGGTTAATAAGAAATCCTCCCCCACTGAGACAAAAGGTCCAGAGGCATAGGCAAACTTGTGTCGAACTCCGTTATCAAGCTTGGCGTTATGGTTTCCTGCTCTTATGTTTACTTTATGATATGCATTCTTTATGATGGATGCAACATTATTTCATTAAAATCTTCTTCTTCTTTTAAATTCCAAATGGTAAATTTTTCATGCAACATACTTAACCAAGTCTTTAAAAGATCATTTTCGGATCAACAGGAAAATATTCCCGAGTGACCTTATTTCTTTCACACTCATTAATTGGTCCAAAAAGAACATCTATTTGGCATAAGTTTAACCCTTTTTCCAGCCAATAGATTACCCAGGAAAAATGTATGCTTTGGGAGACATGTCTCACCTGGAGAGTTCTCCTAAGTTATGTTTTATACTTTTTCGTGCTCAGGGGATTAAATTTCGAAAAAGGATGAGGGAGTCCATAGTTAGGCTCTTTTCAAACTCCTTAAAATTAAAAAGATAGCCAAGTGATATTTTCTCTGTCACACGAGTTAAAATGGTTTTGAAGAGACGTCATTTCGGTATAAGTTTAACCATTTTTCAAACCGACTGGACTATATGCAAAAAAGGAATACTTCGGCCCCAGTGACCAGAAGATTTATCCTTGGTATGATTTTTTTATTTTTCGGACCCTGGAGACTAAATTTACGAAAAACACCACTTTGGATTCTTCTTTTACTGGTTTTTTAGACTCTCTAAACGTGAAAAACCGTCGAGCTTACCTTTTCTAGGATCGTAAAACTTTACATTGAAGGAAGCTCATTGTGTCAATCTGTAATAGCATTGCATGTCTCACTCTTGCATCTTTCGCCTAATGTCAGCTCCATTTTGTTGTTGCTAAAGTTTTGGAGCATTCCTTAGGTGCATGCCTTGCAACATTTTTTCCTTTGCATTCTGACACCTTGACCCATGGAGGAATTTTCCCAAGTGTCCATATCCTACACATGTCTCCTTGCACTGAGCATCAGTGTGTTCCATGTGCTTGGAACTAGTTTCCTTTCCCATGACACTCATTCCTCCTTTGTAACATAGCGTCCTTTTATTCCTTTTCAAGCTCATTAAATACATGAAAAAGACAAAAAAATCAAATATTCCAAAAATAGGGGATGAGAAAACATTCTCTTTCACTGGCAACAATCTATTCACCCTTGGACATAGTACATCCTTTAGTTTGTTCTGCAAAGCATTGGGATTTAGTATGGCCTTAGGAAGTTATTCTCATTACATAGAATTGTGTCCTCCTCCATTTGGTTACTCTTCCAAACACATGGAGAGTTTGTTTTGCCTCTTGTGCCACAAACTTATGTCAATAACATGTTGCCTAAGTCTTTTCATATGTCGTTCTATTTTCCAAGGGAGAGTCTTACAACCTACATCGACCATTCTATGATAAGTCTCTTAACCTTCATGAGTCGGCCATCTTAAGAGTCTTGTCAAGTTCACATTCATAATCAATGAAGTTTTGTGCATGATGATCGAGATTCTCCAGTCTTTCCATGATGTCTTGTCGAAGACCATAGGGTAGTGAGTCTTACACTCCTATTATACTCTTACCTGAGTTTTGAAGATCTTGAAGATATTTCTTGATTTATGAAATTATCATCTCCAACTACATGTATTGATGCCTCCTAAAGATTCATATGACATTTTATTTATATATCTTATGATGATTTTGAGATGTATATCTGTTGTGTATTATTAATGGCTACAATTTGTATTGGCATATGCATTAGTCATGTATCCATGATTACTTTATATGACATGGATTTGCAGTGTGCTTGATTGGCATCCATGCTTAGTTTGTCCCAAGCATGGGTATGCCTGCCTCGATGATTATTATTATTCTTTTGTAGATGGCACGCTCACGAATAATCGTCTGGGATCATGAATACTCAATGCCTTCCCACTTTATTAAATATGTTGTAATGTATTTCAA
Organism: Picea engelmannii; assembly: GCA_009831015.1. Classification (NCBI taxonomy): domain Eukaryota; kingdom Viridiplantae; phylum Streptophyta; class Pinopsida; order Pinales; family Pinaceae; genus Picea; species Picea engelmannii. The sequence goes on along the minus strand of ML781891.1, from coordinate 732,478 downwards.
CAATCAGTTTCTATTATGACCTCACACATTAGGGGGCATTCTTTATAGCTCAAAATGCCACTACTATGCATTTCTGACAATGGCCTACTCATTCACACATTTACCAACCATGTTTGTTGAGGTTCCTCTTAAAAAACACCTTTTTTCATGGTGTAGGTGTCCTGCTACATATGCAGTGCACGTACATACGCTAGTTCCATGCCTGACAACCCGCGTATACTCTTAAAAGTTGTAAAAAAAAAAGTTTCACGCTTTCGGGCGCGTTTTACGGGCTATGTCGGGTTGCATAACCATTTTACATTCTATAGCCCTTTTGAAAACCAATTAACCATATTTTATCCATATAAAAGGGCTCTAGGGGAGTCATTTGGATATATGAAAGAAGAGGCAAGTGAACTCTACCAAAATTTCTTCCTTGCATTCCAAGCCTTTTTCATCCCATTCTGAGTTTTCATTCTCATGATTCCCTACCATTCATCCTCCTTATAGAATCCATCCCTTTTCCCATATTGGCATGTTGGTTGTGAGGATATCACATTGGGAATGGTGCACTTGGAGTCAAAATAGAGGAACCCAGGTGAGGTTCGTGGAATGGCGTCGATAAGATTCGCATTGAAACTTTCCATCTTGTTATCAATAAAAGAGAAACTTCTTGTCCCCGGTCTCTATGTCTCTATGTTTATATTTATAAATGGTTTACATGAATATCTAGACCTTTAGATGATATTGGTAGTTATGCATATGTTTTTTATTGTGTTCTTTAAAGTTGTTTCAGGCTAGCATTGGGAGGAGGCCTACAATCCAGGAACGAACAACGAAAGGAAGGTATCTATTGCAGACGAAAGGAATTAAGGTATATACTTTGATCCTCTCTCCCTTCCCTTAATTATCATTAGGTGTTATTGGATTTGGGTAGAATATAATCATTTATGTCTTTTAAGGTGTCATGGCTCTGCCTAGTTGCTAGATCCAGATTAAGGGAATTTTTCCCCATAACAACATTAGAACTATTGGAAGAGAAAAACATTTATGCAAATCCTTCCAAGTGTTCCTTTGGGGTTAAAGAAGTGGAATATTTGGGTCATATTGTATCTCGTGAAGGTGTAAAAGTTGACCCTAACAAATTAAAGCTATGAGGGAATGGTCAATTCCCAAAACCTTAAAGAAACTTAGAGGATTCTTAGAATTGACAAGTTATTACCGCAATTTTTTCAAGAACTATGGTCAAATAGAAGCACCTCTAATGAAATTATTAAAGAAGGAATCATTTTCTTGGACTGAATAAGCAACCGAAGATTTTGAAAAAATTAAGGGGGTTTTGCGTACAACTCCCATCTTGGCCACATCTGACTATACAAAAACATTTATTGTGGAATGTGATACCTCAGGCCATGGAATTGATGCATTTTTAATGCAAGAAGGAAGGCCCCTTTCCTTTGAAAGAAACCAAATTAAAGGAAAAAACTTAGTCAAAACCATTTATGAAAAAAGAATTGTGGCCATACTATATGTCGTCCAAAAATGGTGCCTTTTCCTAATAGGAAGACACTTCAAAGTAAAAACAAATCATGATAGTTTGAAGTACTTCTTGGAGCAACGATTATCTTCAGAAGAACAACAAAAATGGGTTGCAAAGATGTTGGGTTATGACTTTGAAATTATCTACAAAAAAGGAAAACATAATGTTGTTTTAGATGCCCTTTCAAGGAAAGAATAAAAAACATAAGGTTCACTATGTGCTATTTCTATTTCACAATCTGATTGGGTGGAAGAAGCAAGGATAGAATGGAAGCAATGTCTAGAGGTATGCAAGATCATTCAACAACTAAATGAGGATCCCAGTTCAATTTATACTTTTGTATGGAAGAATGATTTGTTATGGTATCATGATCACCTATATTTATGTAATAATTCCCAACTCAAATAAAAGGTCCTTATGTAATTGCACACTTCTCCTATAGGGGGACATTCAGGATTCTTAAAAACATACCACATAAACAAGAACGATTTTTTTTTTGGAAGGTCTTAAAAAATGATGTTTAGAAGTTTGTGTTTGAATATTTGGTCTTTGAATAGAATAAGGGAGAGACAATCAAGACTCTAGGTCTCCTACAACCATTAGTTATACCAAGTCAATTTTGGAAAGAAATTTTAATGGATTTTATTACACGTTTATCTAAATCTGAAGGAAATACTGTCATCATGGTTGTAGTGGATCGACTAACAAAGTATGCCCATTTTTTCTCTCTTTCTCATCCTTTTAAAGAAATTATAGTAGCCGCAACATTCATGGAAACAATTCAAAAGCTACATGGAGTCCCCAAGATTATTGTATGTGACAGAGATCCAATTTTCACAGGATATTTTTGGACTGAATTATTTTCTTATTTGGGTACTCAATTGGCTCATAACTCATCTTACCACCCTCAATCCGATGGGAAAACTGAGATTGTGAATACATGTCTATAAGGATATCTTTGTTTCTTTGCATCTGATAAATATACACAATGGGTCAAGTGGTTTCCCTTGGCGGAATGGTGGTACAACACATCCTTCCAT
>ML781891.1:706645-729573 GCA_009831015.1 Picea engelmannii | reverse complement strand
CTGCATACCAACATGTGACACTTATACAAGTGAATGTGTAGCCTATTGTATGGTTTGTGCTTTGTATACTTGGTTGAGATTTGAAAGAGTGTTCTTGATGAGCCTTCCCAACTTCCTTCATAATTTGAAATATTTGTAGACCACTTTCTTTTCCATTGGGAAATAGGTTTAAACATGTTATTACTCAATGAATAAGGTTTACCAAGAGTAAGCAGGTGATCTGAAAATGATATTTAAATACTTGGTTGAGTTTTAAGCATGTGTTAAATTACTACTTAGGAATTAAGAAAAGAGAAAGATCTTAATGAAAGAATATTGCATCCATCATAAATGATGCATATTAGAAAGTAAAAAAAAGGAACAACAAACCATAACATCAAGCTTGATAACGGAGTTCGACACAAGTGTGCCTACATCTCCGGGCCTATCTCAGTGGGGAAGGCTTTTCTTATTAATACTCAATGCTGCAAAATTACATTAGAAGTATCTTAAAAGGATTACAAAATGTTCTGGTTGTGTTTTTCTCGACCTCAAGAATCCAACACAACTGACGACATTGAAAAATTTTGAGCGTAGCTCCTGAAAATGGCCTCCAAAGTTTGCTTCCTCAATGGCTTCCTTGCACAAAAATGGCTTGGACTTCAAGTTCTGAATTAATTCTCATGTTTTGAACTCCCAAAAATGCTTGGTTTATATAGGATTTTGGTTGGGGATCCTATCCCAACTTCCTCCCAAGATCTGGCCTCAAATCGGGCTCTAGATCCCCCAAAAATGGGCAAAATCCTCCAAAATCACTCTAAAATCAGCATAAAAAATCATATTATATAGTTAAAACCCCCACATTTGGTCAAATTTGGGTGCTAGACCCGCTTGCGTTGGGATCCTAGTCATATGGACTGCTTCCATATGTCCTTGGGTTCGGCACTAACCTTTGGCCCCCTAATCCTCTGGTCCATCCCTTTGATCTAGGTCGCATGGGATACCATGTGTTTGGGCTTAAGCTCCCTCACACCCTAACCATCCGGTCCAACTCCTGGTCTAGGGTCATGTGGTAGCCATATATCTAGGCGCCCTGGTCGATGGGTATCCCCCCACCAATTGAGCGCTACCCCAAAACATCCGCATGGAACCATAACAAAATGAAATTGTGTTGGTTAGGGGTTAAGTCCCAATGTGTAGTTCGGTCAGTCCGTCGGTGGTTGTGAAGACTCTAGCTAGGTGGAAGTTGGGTAGTCGAATCCTTTGGAGTGTAACAAATTTTTGACCTAGCCGTTATTGGCCAAATCTGGGGTTCCACATGGCTCCTTGTGACTGGGCCACGTGTCACCTCTGGATTGGCACGTACAATACAGTCAACGCAAAGGCATCTTCCCAGTCAACATGCATAGTCAGCCTGTACGCCACGTGTCGACCTGTCATCATGCCACAACATTGTCATTCATGCCACCTATCATGTTGTCGTTTGTTCCACATCACGTCCGTACATCCACGTGTCATACCTTGATCCTACCATGTGTTAGCATTTGTATGGTACCACATGTCAAAATCAGTATCGTGCCAACTCAACCTGCAAATGCCACAAATGAGTGACACATGTCACCTCCTCATGTTGCCACATGTCCATGTTGACATCATCATGATGTCATGCTAACATCACCTGACACGTCATTGTTGACATTAGCAGTACGACATGTTTGACTGTTGACTATTGACTTTGACTTTTTTTGCCTATTTGGGAAATCAATCAGAATGCCATAACTTTCACATATGGTGTCCATTTTCAAAAAACAAAATATGGAAGGAATCAACACGATGATCCCGATGCAATGATGTTAGTTTCTTTTGATTTTGAGAACTTTGATTTTTAGGCATTCCTGGATCCATTTGGATCATGCCTCCCCACTAAGACCTTTTGGTCCTTCAAAAGGATATTAACCAGTCATCAAGTGTGGGATAGGCCTCCCCACTTGTCCTTTGTCTTTAAACTCTGTCCTATGCACCTGTCGCATCATAATCAATTGAAAACAAACCATGACAATTGAAAGCATATTGTTATCCATTTGAACTCGTTCACATCTTTCTGAAGCCACTACCATCCATGTAGAAAACATTAATAGTGATAACATAAAAAATATGATTTAAATTGAACCAATATGTTTGATGTCCTTGCATGACATTAACTTATCTTGAAGCAAAGTATGATTGAACTTCCATTCTACAACCATCTCATGTCCATGCTTAAGATCAACTGCTTTACTTGGCATAATTATAGGTGTGTTTTTTGCATAAGTTGCCTTCCTTAACTGTTCCATTGTTTGAAGACATTGATTTACTTTTAAGGGATGAGCATGTATAACATATTCATTGCCTTCTTTAGTTAAGTGATATTGATTATGTTCCTTGTAGAATATTTCTTTGCGATCATATAAATAAGGGCTTCCTAAGACCATTCCACGTGTTTCTAGTGGCACCGCATCACATGTTAATTCATCCAGATACTTAGATGTAATTGCAAACTTTATGATACATTGATTTGTTATGGGAAATTTATGATCTTTGCTTATCCAATTTAGTGAATATGGTTTGTGATGTATCTCAATTTTTTATGCCAATTTCTTAACTACTTCTTCTTAAATAAGTTAGATTGTGATCCACTATCTATCAATGTGTTGATCTTAGTATGTTTCATTATGACCCTTATATGAAACAACTTACTTCTAGAATCGTAAACATCACCAATTTTACCTAACAAACCAATTGTTGTGATCTTAGTCTCATCACCTAAATCATACCCCAAGTCTGTTGGTCGTGTTGTTGTTGCAACTATTTGCCTCCCTTTCCTCTCTTTGAACCACTTTGGTCTCTTCTCTGGATGTAATTTCCATCAATCATCATCATCATGCCCTTCTTTCTTGAAATTCTTGCAAGAGAGCTTATCTTCCTTTCTTGTCGTTGAATTTGCTTTCTTTCCATTCCCCTTTCTTTTGTCTTCTTTCCTTGAAGACGATTCCCATGATACACCAACTCATGTTTTATTTGCTTCAATATACGTTACTTGAACATAAATCTCATCAATATTAGTAGGTCCAAACATAAATACAATGTTACGAATATGTGCAGGTAACCCTCCTATATACTTCATAAGTTTCTTGTGTATGTAATGAAATATTTAACATGAATGCCATCTTATGAAATTCATTTGTGTATTCTTGCATTGTTTGTCCTTTTCTTAGTTTAAGACTTTTCCATTCAATTAAATCATTTTCCTTATAACCCAAAGGATAAAACTGCTTTCTAAGTGCAAAAACAAAATCTTTCCATGATGGAAATATATTACCAACTTGTTGAGTACCATGTTGCAACTTACTCTGCCACTAGATGAGTGTTGTGCCTGCAAGGCGAAGTGATGCCAATTTGATTTGGGTTGCCTCATATTTGATTTGTTGCACATTGCAATAAAGTTCCATCTGTCTAACCCAGTTATCAAGCCTCTCAGCATTGACTTCACCATCATACATGGGAAATTCGAATTTTACATAAATCTTAAGTAATGACATATCATGCTTATGTTTATGAGAATGTTTTCTTGTAGCAGAAGTTGAACTTGTACTTGAAGAAGAAGAATATGGAGACGAAGGAGGTGAAGGAGGAGTTTTAGGAGGGTCATCTCCTTCTTCTCTTTTGTCTTTTTTTGAATATTCCCCTTGAAACAACCTCTTTTTTTTCTAATTAATCATCATATAAGACCTTTACCATCTCTGACATGGCTAATAAAGTCTTTTGAAACTCTATCTCGTTCTGAGACATTCCTTCTTCAGATGCCATCTTCTCACTTTGAGAAGTCCTCTTTCTTGATCCAATATCTGGATCTCCTTCTACAAGCTCTCCTTCAACATGACTTATCTTTTCCTTGGTAATCATGCAAAATCAAACAACCAACTATCAACCTGCTCTGATATCATTTGATCCAAAAATGATCTCTAAAGACTTGGTTGAGTTTTAAGCATGTGTTAAATGACCACTTAGGAATTAAGAAAAGAAGAAGATATTAATGAAAGAATATTGCAGCCATCATAAAGAATTCAGATCAAAAAGTAAACAAAAGGAACGATAAACCATAACATCAAGCTTTATAACAGAGTTCGTCACAAGTTTACCTACGTCTCTGGGCCTGTCTCAGTGGGGGAGGGTTTTCTTATTAATATTAAATGATGAAAAATTACATCAGAAGTATCTCAAGAGGATTAAAAACTGGTCTAGATATGTTTTTCTTGGCCTCAAGAATCCAACACAATTGACGACACTGAAAAAGGTTGAGTGTAGCTCCCGAAAATGGCCTCCAAAGTTTGTTTCCTCAATGGCTTCCCTACATAAAAATGGCTTGGACTTCAAGTTTTGCATTAATTCTCATGTTTTGAACTCCCAAAAATGTTGGGTTATATAGGATTTTGGTTGGGGATCCTATCCCAACTTCCTCCCAAGATCTAGGGTCAAATCAGGTTCCAGATCCCCCCAAAATGGGCAAAACCCTCTAAAATCATGTTAAAATCAACATAAAAATCATATTATATAGTTAAAAAACCCATATTTGGTCAAATTTGGATGCTAACCCCCTTTTCACTAGGATTTTGGTCGTATGGGATGTTTCCATATGTCCTTGGGTTCGGTGCTAACCTATGGGCCCATAATCCTCTACTCCAACCCTTTGATTTGGGTCGCATGGGATACCATGCGTCCGGGCTTAAGCTCCCTCGCACCCTAACCATCCATTCCAAATCCTGGTATAGGATCATGTGGCATCCATATATTTGGGATCCCTGGTCGACAGGTATCGCCCTACCAGTCGGGAGCTACCCCCAAACATCCGTACAGAACCACAACAAAACAAAATTGTGCCGGTTAGGGGTTAAGTCCCAACATGTAGTCTGGTTGGTTTGCCGGTGGTTGCAAAGACTCTGGCTAGGTGGAGGTTGGGTGGTCGAATCCTCTGGACTATAAAAAAAATTTGACCTAGTTGTTATTGGCCAAATTTGGGGTGCCACGTGGCACCCTGTGATTGGGCCACGTGTCACCTTTGGATTGGCCCATACAATCCAATCAGCGCATAGTCATCTTCCCAGTGAGCATGATAAACCCATATGCCACATGTCAACCTATCATCCTGCCACATCACTACCATACATATCATGTTTCATGCTGTCGTTGTTGCCATGTCATGTCCGTACAACCATGTTTTGTACCCTGAGCCTGCCACGTGTTAGCATCTGTACAGTGCCACGTGTCAAAATCTGTACCGTGCCAATTCAACTTGAAAATGCCAAAAATGAGTGACATGTGTCACCTCCTCATGCTGCCACGTGTCCCTGCTGAATTCATCTTGACATCACCTGACACATCATGTTGGCATACTGCTGACGTCAGCAGTACAACCTGTTTGACTTTGACTTTTTTTGCATGTTTAGGAAATCGATCAGAACATAACAAATTTCTCATACGGTGTCCATTTTCGGAAAAAAATATATGGCCGAAATCGATGCGACGATCCCAACGTAATGGTGTTGTTTTCATCCAATTCCAAGAAATTTTATTTTTAGGCCTTCTTGGATCCATTTGGATCAACAGGAAATGAAAATCTCTAAGTTATCATGTACAAATACAAGTGAGGTGGATTAGGATACTCTGGCCAGTCTAATGGAGGTAAATAAATGAACATAATTGGATGTTGTTGATTATGCATCAAAAAATTAGATATTCAATACATTAATCATTCTCCTCTGATCAGATGTCAAGAAATATGAAGGACAAGCCATAGGGTTCATGAGTTTTATATTCCAATCTTCCTTGAATTGTAAAGTATTTTACAACATGTACATGTTGAGCCTCGGGATCATACTCTTATGGTTAACTATTGTCCAGTTGTCAATGTTAGAGTGAATGCTACTAAAGCAAATGAATCTTTCAATTAAATAATCTCAAAGGATTCTTCACATAGTTTCCTCATGAAGATGAATGTAAACCAAAGTTAATCCAAGCTTTAAGTTAAAAAAAATGAAAGGCATCAATGAAAAGAGGAAATCTCTCATGAAAAAAGAAACTAGGACTAAAATAGCCATCCTGAGTTGCAACATAAACTAATAATAGTCGGTGACTTTTATTCAAGAAACCAAGATAAACCAAAATCTATACTACACAAGCAGAAATGGAAGCAAACATCTAAACTCTGCAAGCATAAAGGAAGTAAAAAGAACTATTCTACTGCTATTCCTAATATATCCTACACTAGCTAAAAAAGGACTGTGTGAAAGAATAGTGCCAATGCAACCATTCAAGCAACTCCAAACCTGCAACCATATGTTCATCAAAATTTAATAGAAGAGATTGGAGTAGTAGGGGACTAAAAAAAGAGGAATTGAATCAAGTAAACCTCTATCCAACATGTAAAATTTTGTAGCATTGTTATTTATGGGAAATGTAGATATGTAGGATCCCTCCAACCAAGATTCAATTCCATCATAAAATTTACAATGACCACCATAGAACTGTTGGAAGGAATTCAAAAATGAGTGGCATACCTGATGACAAGTTGTATGAAATTTGCGTGAAATGTACCTTGTGGGAGAGTCTTAATATTGTTGGTATCATTTAATCTAGAGGTCAAAGCAAGATAATGAGAACTTGACATAATGATCAGTTGAAACTGAAGTGCCTCATTATCTAGGCAAGTCTCCCTGGGCCCACATTTTACATAACCCACATGTGGAGAGGAATAATTGTACCTTCTACTATGATGAAAAGGTTGAAAAAAATATGACTCCAAGCCTTCTCCTATAACATCATCAAAATTATGTGAGGAATGTTGGAGTATCGAGACAAAAATAAAGGATGGGTGATGTGTCTTCCCCTGAAGATTAACTTGTGATTCTAGAGCATAATTAGGTGAAAATTTTCTTGGATCAGCTCGATGTTTCATGTGTCTTGCATGGTGATGGGTTGTCTAAGCAATGTTGTCTTCTCATAGGGGTCTGAAAATTCATTTTGATATTCATTCCTTATATCTTCTTCCATTAAAAACTATGCATCAGAAATTTCATATTGTATAGGTTCATGGGATGATACATTGATGCTCACATTCAATTCTAGAACAAAAAAATAGTCATCGAAAAGGTTATTGTGATCAAACTTTGTTTGAATGTGTTCCAGAAATTTAAATTGCAAAGGAATTCCAACATTGTTCATATTGGATGGACTATCATTAAGAAGGAATCTTTGACCAATCAAATATTGGAAATCTTGATGTTCTTGTTTATCATTCGGTATTTCATTATTGAAGGGAAAATGTAAAGATTTCACTGCATGATAAACAGGTGGATGCTCACATGAAATATCATCATCAAACAAATCCATATAAAGAGAAAAGAGATATGCAGATTCTGAAAATGACTGAATTTCCTTAGTGGGAGATTTGTTATAGACCAAAGTTTTTTCATGGTTCTCTAAAGGAGAGACACTAGTTTGTTCTCACACTTGTTCCAAGGGGTTTAATATTTCTGGTGAATATTCCCCCATAGTTGTGAGAGAGTGTTGATTAAAAATTGTGTACCCCATATCTTCGATTATGAGATCATAATTTTTCTTGAAGGGTGAAGGATATAGTCACTATGTTTCCCAGTGCTAAATTTTATTTTGAATCTACAAAAATTTCATGAATTGATTGTTCATTCGATACAGGTTTGAAATCATATTTTGAAATAATTCCCTCATATTGATTTTCAAAATCAGATTGCAAAGTATTAGATATCTGAGGATAAGCTAGCATGGTCTGTAGGTTTGAAAATATTTCTCTGAGATGGAAGGTGATTGAATATTCATTATGTGGATCTGAAACTTGTGAATTATAGATATTTTGATTATCCAGATTGTCCCCTTCAGGAATAGAGATGAAATATGAAAACCAATCAAAGATTTCTTGGTCTGATGGTTTGTCACTTTTAGGAAATCTACAATAAATTTGCATGACTCTTTGAAAGAAATCATCCATAGATTAATTTTTGAGCCTATATATTTCTTCAAGTTCATTAAAGAATTCGTCATAACCGTAATATACATGAGTAGTGATAAATACTTCCATGAATTGTTTCTAGCTATGTATCGATTTCACTGGTAATGTCCTAAACCAAGATTTAATCCATCCTTCTAATGTGAGGATAAACAATCGACAAATTTCATTATCCCGAAGAATTTTGAGATTGTGTCATGCAATGCTAAAATGATTGAGATGCGTGAATCAAAATACATGTCCTTCACCATGGAATTTTAAGTTCGATAAGAGATCAATTGTCTTGATTGAGATGCCCCTTGAGGGTTTCATAATACTCAAAGGGTTATCCCATATAGAGATACGGAGAGGAGCCATGGGCTAGTTAAAAACATTTAATGAAATGACTCCACATAGGCCCTCCTTAAAGCGCCAATTTTGTTAACGCGGGAAAAATTCCATTTATCAATAGGAGGGGTTACCGCCAATGAGAAGTCCCAATTATATCTATCATAATTTGGAGTAGGGAACCCATCCGAATTTTGGCTCGGTAGACATTTATAGTTTGGGGTTTACTGGTTGTGGCCCAGTCCACCATCTCTCTATAGGGAAATGCTACATCAAAATTCTAAACTCTGATACCAATTCAATTTACTGATATACTTTTCATATAAATAGGGTTACACAAAATAACAACAACTATATATATACAACACATATAGAAAAACCCATGAGAATAAATGAATAAATATGTATACATCATGTTGGAGCCGCCTTTGTTTTTTCTAGCCCGTCTCAAATTTCATGTCTTAATGCTCGAAATCGAAAGATGGTTTTCGTATTTTTCGTCTGTGGTTTCAAATCTATGAAGTCTTATCATGCAAGTAGCGATGATTATTGTACTCGCGAGGCAAGTTCTACCTTTCGGCAAGAGATTTTTCCCCCTTTTGTTCTACCTTGGGATTTCGCATGTTGGATGCTATAGATCACGTAGTTCACAAGTCCCGAGCAACGAAACAACGAAATCGCTTTAAAAATTTACCCCAGGTCAGTAACGGGAGTAAAGTTTTCCTAAATCATGATTGAACATCCTCAGGTTTTCATGCCTTGGTGTTCACTAAATCCAAAAATCTCATTATCGTATCCCCGATAGCTGAAACCGCGAGGTCTGGATGTTAGTAACCCGTGTCAAAGTAAAAGTAAAAGCTAAGCCATGGTAAAGTTCTGTCGACAATTTGCCACTCGACGTTTTCTTTTTAAAAAGTTACATTGTCTAAGCCCCGACTCGTGAAATCACGATAAGGATATGAACGTAATTAATTAATCACTTAATCCGAGTTTATCTTCCCTTTTAATTAAGTCGTATTATCGCGATCTTGCGGTTTCACAGCTCGGCAAGCAAACTTCTCGGAAACTTATCTTCGAAGCTCCGAGTTGCGATATGGCGAATATAATAATTACAAAATTAATTAAGCTCCTAATCACGATTGCATTTTTATTAATTGAAATCGATCATCTCAATCTCGGGTGTTAGAGGTTCAAAGTGTTAAAGCAAAATCCCCGATATAACGAGTACCGAAAGATTAATTAACTTCGGTAAAACCGGAGTAATTAAGCCAAATCATTATCTCCCGTGTTTTGATGCTTGCATAGTTCACGAGGTAGCCTTATTTCTTCCATATGCCAACTGACATTTCTAATCGCCAAAAATTTATGGCATTAATTAGAAAATAAGGCGAATCGACGAAAAAAGATCGGGTTTTTATGGCTAAATTTATTTCTAAACATGATTTGACAGATCTCTTCTAAAAAGCACCGAGTTTTTGAATATATATAGAAATGTTATTCATTATAACAAATGCATTTCTATATTACACAGAGCACACTTTCTCAGCGAGCTAACTTCTGTATGTATACGTATTTTTATCGCAGAAGAGCTAAAGCAGGATCTCCAGTCATGGCCTCGCGAAAAGCATCCAAAGCTAGTGTTGAGGTTTCGGGACAAGGCTCGGACAACATCACTGATACTTCACCTCGAAGTGTCGACTCTGTCCCAAACTGGTCGTTCGTTTCCGATGTTCTGTAGGCCGAATTAGTGGATTATTTCAATGATTCCAGTGACAATGAAAAGGACGACATAACCACCAAGTATAAGATTGTCATTCAATCTAGAATGCATAAAGTACTAGCCAGGCCACGACTACTGCCATATTATGATATGGTCTGATGGGAATTAGACCATGTGGACATACCAACCAGAACCATCATGAATGAGAAGAAGGTCACCATCGGGACTTTCGGGCCTGAACATTTGCAAGCCATGTATAAGTTGCCAACATCGTCCGACTTTACATATGGTGCCGAATTCTTGGACGAGTTCAAACAGAAGGAATGTGTGCAATATGATAAAACTATGTCTAGATTAATAAAAGATTGGGTTTCGCACCCTACGAAGTTTAGGGCAGACAGTCATGGTATATATTCAATAGCTTCCTTAGAACCGCAGTACAAGTACGTAGCTATGATGACATGCAGATTATACGGGAGAGAGGACACCTCACATTTCTTTCTTCCATGGGTGCCTCTAATGTTTCGAGTCATCGAAGGTTGTTCCTTCGACTGGGCGAAAATTCTGTCCGGTAGCTTGACCAGTCGGGTCACAGAGTATCGGGCGCAGAAAGAAAGCAGAAAAATTGCTTCGTTTTTTATGTCTACATACATTATGGACGCCATTTGCTTTCTAACACCTTTTCCATTAATGAGCTAGAGTTGGACTCCAGCAGAGGACGAGCCTATCCATGTCTATCATGTGAAATTATGGGAAAACAAAGAGACAGATTTCGTGTATGAAATCTTCAACTGGGTGATGGTGCCTCGGCATGTCACTATTTTCGGTCACCCGCCACCCAGGATCTCAGACAGTATAGTGACGAATCTGAGCAGCATAGATGACTAGTATGCAGAAGCCGAATTCTCATATCTCAGAGTTTTTGGGGCTTTTGTTCCCCCGCATGCATTGCCATTATTCATTCCCGACAAGATGGCTTGTCTCGAGGTTGCTAGACAAACAGTAATCGGTGGTATAAGCAAGGAGCTTAAAGGATACTCAAAGAAGGTATGGCCACCTTTTCCTGTTCATTTAAATTCATTTTCTTTATTAGATTTCGAGCATGCCAAAGCTGAAGCAGCAGCCCTGGAAGACCTAAATTTGGTCCTTATTGAATACAAGAAGCACGATCCGTAAAGGGTCGTGAGTAATCACTTGGCCAGTTGCGAACTCAAAATATTTGAACACGAAAATTCTCCCTTGGATGAAATTTTCTAAGGCGCAAGATCTTATGCCAATATTTTAGCTCGGATACAAAACTTGGCACCTGAAGAGAGGGCCGATGTTCTGAAATTCCAAGAACATCAACGCAGTTGTCTTCCCACATTATTAAGGGGTGAGAATTCGAGTACAGTGGAGGTGAAACAAAAAGATGCCGAGGGCTCCAAGGATGCAACTCCCGGTCAAGAAAAACACCAGGACGAGGGAGAGCAAACCAAGAGTCCGAAAGTAGAGATAAAGACTCCCGACCTGCCGAAGAAGCAGAGTCCGGTTACTACTTCGGGACCATCAGCGAAGCAAATCGGAGATCCTATCACATCGGTTACTCCCTTGCATTCAACTCAGGGAAATATTGACGCAGGGTAGATTTTCAATGAAGAGTTGAGGCCTATCAGGGTGGAAGAGCTCCCTCCAAATGAGTTATTCTTCGATAAGAAGAGAAAGGCAGTGGTAAAGAGAGAATTCTACTAGGAAGGGGAATTGACAGTCAAGAAATACGAAGTTATGATTGATGGGAAGGACAAGAAAATTGAACAGTTCGCGACAGAAATAGCTGGGACATTGGGTGCATATGCCACGGCGAACCAATTTTCAGTCGAGGTTTTGAAAAACCATCTTAAATGAAAAAATCGCCTCATCAAGACCCTAGAAGCCAGATTAGCCACAACAACGGAGACTGCCAAGGACTAGGTGAGTGTAGGTATAGAGCAAGCAAGGTTGGCCGATAAAAATGAGATAGAGCTGCTCAAGACTAAGATCGAACAAGCACAGCTGGTGGCTCAGGATGGTCAGATGAAAACGATCCAGCAAAAATATTTGATCGAACAGCTGCAAGCTAGGGTGGAAATCACCAAAAGCAAAGTAATAAATATCGGGATGTTCCAATCCTAGGCGATGGAGATTCGGAGCAGAGTCTCTGCGGCCCAACGAAATTTGCTCGCCAAGGTGGAGGTGATTCAGGACAACTGTTTGCTGGTTAATCAAGTGTTGGAGAATTTAACTGCTAGAGAAAGGGAAGCTGGAGCAACACGGGTCGCCTTCCAAGAGGCTGTGATAGCCACAAACAACAAAGATCTGGGAAGTACTCCCAGGTTCACCATTTTGGAGCAGACCAGAGGAAACATACTATTGAAAGAATGGGAGCACAACATCTCGGAAGGCAAGCTGCAAGCCAAGAGAGTAACGAAATCCTTAGAGGAGGCTTTTATCTCTATAGATGGTATTCTACTAAGAATGGATGGCGGAGGTAATGTCGAGGCATTGATTCAAATAAATATGCCAAAAATCTCACTTGATCTAAGTGAAAGAGAGGAAAGAGATTCAGCCAAGATCTCACAAGTGACTATGGTGGACATAGTCCAAATAGACAAATGTATGATTAAACCAAGCGTGCAATTATGCGCTATTGACATCATAGACAGACAGATGGAAGACAGGCTGCCACAATTAACCCGAGATTTATACTCTTTTGAAGTCAACTGTCAAGCAGAACTGTCAAGGCTGATATCTTAGTTGGTTGAAAGATGTGTCACCTATACCGATCACGCACGAGGACAAGCTTCTGGCACCAAGTAAAGATAGAGAAGAAGAAATGGAGCGATTTCTCTCCTCCCTATCATAACCGAAATTTTTTCAACGATTGAGATCCCATCTTATTGTAAAACTGTATAAATATACCATTGAAAGAAAGGAAAAAGGGCTGGACCTTTTTGTGTCGATTGTAACAAAGTTTTTACATTTTGAGAGTTAATACAAAGCAAATCTGAAGATTCTCAATTCTGTCACAACTGTGTTATGAGTTTGTTTTCTTGTATCTCATATTTCGTTTCTTTTCATGTTCGTATCTGATGAATGCTTCACTATAATTTAGTACAAACTCTACCATAACGAATGAATTTTGGTTTTCTATAATTGTTTACTGTTTTTCCTCTGTACCAGCTATCAGCAGGTGTAAGACCAGTCAACACTTTCAGAATTCTATATATATTTTATGCTTCATCGGGTTATTTCCTTACAGTTTTCCTCTTCTGTTTATACATGAGATTCTCCCTCGATAGGAGCCTTACTCAATAGAAAGCTAAATGTTTTCTCCCACCTCATACATTTTTTTATTAAAATATAACTCAGTTACGGGAAAGAGCCTTTGATTTGCACCCCGTTTTTATTTCTGAAACTGTAAACTCTCTTTTATACAATCGAATCGAGACAACACTTAATTTCCCTCTGAAGTTTTTCTTATTTTACTGCTCCTCCATGACTGTCCCTATACCAACACAGCCCAATATCGAACCCGAATTATCAAATCAAATGCACATTGCCTTAAACCTTTTCGATACAATTCTTAAAAAAGCTTCTACCCGGGTTGAACTCGAACGTTCATGGGCAGCGATTGAACAAGATATAACCATCGAGGAACAATTGGAAGCTAGACAACGCCAATGTAGAAATCTTCCCTAGTTTCCCTTGCCGAAGGTTGACGTTTCTCTCTTCTCCACCCTTTACCCACTTTCAGATGCCTAGACACTGTACTTCTAATCCTTAAGTACAGACTCTAGAACAACATCTTTCTAGCGCCGTTTCCAGGGAACGAAGTTACGAAATCTTTTTCCCTGGGAAAACAACATTTGTTTTTCGTTGAAAGTGTTACCCTTTGATGGTGAACAAAGAGTACACACCTTTTAAGGATTTTCAATCTTTCACTTGGCGACTCCACAAATAATAAACTAGCATCCGGTCAAAGGAATACCAGACAAAACCCGGATGGTAAGCAGATTATGCCCGTTACCGATCCCGAGAAGATTCTAAAGGCGAGAGGCTATCTTAAGACAATCGTTGTAGCCTCAAACTTCTCTCCTCCCATGACTTTCAAATTGAAGTATCACATAGAAATCAGACACAGACCATCTATACCAGAAAATATCCAACACTGGCATGTCTTTGAGGATGACGAACAAATTAAGAAATTTCTTGAAGTAGTGGGTGAATTCTCCGAAACTCATGCAGACCAAGAAAATCAAAATGACCCGATATGGATCATGCAAGAAGGGGAGGATCCTGAAGCTTTTTGAGAAAAAATCGCGGATCATCGTATGCTGGTCCTTAAAAACAACCAGATTCTGAAAGGATTGATTCCTTTAGAAAGACTTTTTGATCAAAACGACATACCTGTAAAATCCACCTTACAACCCCAACCGGAAGAAGTGGAGGAATGTGATATAGGAACCAAAGAAGAATCCAGGATAGTAAAAATATCCAAGTTCCTCCCTCCCGAAATAAAAAGTAAGTATAAATACCTACTCAGACATTATAAGGATGTTTTCGCCTGGTCTTATGATGAGTTAAAGACATACGACACTTCCGTAATTGATCACAAGATACCTCTAAAGCCTGGGGTCAAACCATTTAGGCAAAATATTAGACAGATCAACCCCATTTTGTTACCTATGATCGAAAAAGAAGTTAAGAAACTTTTAGATGCGAAAATAATAGTACCTCTAAGATATTCAGACTGGGTAGCAAACCTGGTCCTGGTCAAGAAAAAGAATGGGGAAATCAGACTGTGTGTGGATTTCAGAAATCTGAATAAGTTGTCTCTTAAGGACAACTACCCATTGCCCAAAATGGACCATGTGCTAGAAAAGGTAGTTGGAACCAACTGAATGTCTATGATTGACGGGTTCTCTGGCTATAATCAAATCGCCATGAATGAACAAGATAGAGAAAAAACCGCTTTCACCACACCATGGGGTACGTTCATGTATGATAAAATGCCTTTTGGTTTGATGAATGCAGGGGCCACGTTCCAGCACGCTATGGGCATTGATTTCATTGGTGAAAGGGATAAGTTCGTAGTCATTTATCTTGACGATTTGACAGTTTTCTCTAAAACCGACGAAGAACACTTGATACATCTTAAACAGACTTTCGAAAAATGTCGCAGGTTTGGTCTATCTTTAAATCCAAAGAAATCACATTTCACCATGTGGGAAGGTAAGCTTTTAGGTCATACCGTATCTAGGGATTGAATCAGGATTGATCCTAAAAGGATTGAAGCAATATATACTATAAATATTCCCAGAAATGTAAAAGAAATTCAATCTTTCTTAGGTAAAATAATTTTTTTACAAAGATTTATCCCGAATTTCGCTGAGATTGTAAAACTGATCACAGGTGTGTTGAAAAAGGACAGTGAAGTAAAATGGACAACTGAGGCCAAAGCATCGTTCACACATATTAATAAAGTCATAAGCGAGGCACCTGTGTTAGCGAGCCCCGACTATCTAAAATATTTTCTTATTTTCTCATTTGCCTCTGAACACACTGTTGTTCCAGAGTCTGTACTAAGGCTTAAAGTACAGTGTCAAGGCATCCGAAAGTATGTAAAATATAAATACAAAGATATATGTTAACCTTTGGCATAGGAAACTAATGAAGGTTTCTATGTTCTAGCTGTCTAGCTTTCAACTGCTCTTGAGCAGTTATATCACGCTCAATGACTGCCCATGAAAGTTCTAATTCCTCCCGGGTATTAGCAGTTTTAAGAATTGTATCGAAAAGATTTAAAGAGATATGATTTTGATTAGAAAGTCCGGGTTGAATATTAGGTTGAATAGCTGTCGGGACAGTCATTGAGGAACAGTACCCGTATGTGAACGATTGGGGAGAGATTTTAACGCTGTTTCAATTTGGTTTTTTAAATGGTATTTTTGCATGAAGAAAAAAATGGAAATGCAAACTGAAGGCCCTTTCCCGTAACTGTATTGCTTTTAGTAAAAGGTATGGAATGAGAGGAAAAACACTTAGCTGTGGGTAACGTAAGGTTCCTTTCAATAGAAACTCACATATACACAGAAGAAGAAATTAACATAAACATAATTGACATTGTGTAACAAAGTATAAAATTCTGTAAATGCAAATTGGTCTTACACCCGCTGATAGCTGGTGCAGAGGAAAGACAAGACGCAATTACAGAAAGATGAAATTCCTTCACTATAGTAGTGGTTGTACTAAATTATAGTGATACACATCAATTATGTAGAGCAAAATGAAAAGAAACAAAGAACATAACGAAACAAACTTGCAACACAGTCGTGACGGAATCAGGAATCTTCAAATTTGCTGTATTAACTCCTCCAATGCAAAAATTACATTACAAAGTTTTCCAAAAAGTCCCGCCTTGTGGTGTTATTTTTTTGATGTATTTATACAAAATTTGCCTTTCGGTTCAGAAGAGCGAAATCACTCCATCTGTCCAAGTGCCAGGTGTTTGTTTTTGCTTAGATTTAATGCATATAATACATTTGTACATAAAATGGAATACAAGTTGTAAGGTTCTGCTTGACAGCTGGGGGGAGAAAAATCACTCCATTTCACCTATTCTATCTTCAAGAAGCGCCAGGCGCTTGTCCTCGCATGGATTCAGTGTACATAATACACTTGTCTACAAACTGGGTCACAAGCTGTGAAGGCTCGGCTTGACAACTGGCTTCGGCAAAATCGCACTCTCGGGCTAGCTGTGGAAGTTTAACATCTATTTGTACATCGACAAGCTTAAGAGCGCCGAGTTGTGCACTAGGCTGAATCAAATGTATGTCGATCTGAGCCGGGTCTATCCTGTCCATCCTAGAGATTTATGCCGAATTCCTCTCATTCTTCTCTTTCATGTCGAGAGAAATTCGATCTATATTCATCTGTATCAGCGCCTCTGTGTTGCCTCCAATCTCCATTCCTAACAGCTCACCATTTATGGCATTGCAGGCTTCTGCTAACGAATTTGTCACTTTTTGAGCCTGCTCTTTGCTTGAAGTAATATCATGTTCCCAATTTTTTAACAAGATATTACCCCTAGTTTGTTCGGCAATGGTGAGCCCGGGAGGCCCTGAAAACCTGTTGTTGGTAGCGATCACCGCTTCTTGGAAAGCGACCCGAGCAGCTTCTGCGTTTCTTTCTTTGTTAATCAGATTCTCAGAGATCTGATGTATTAACAAGCAGTCTTCTCGAATCTCTACTACTTTGTTTAGCAGGATCTGTTGAGTAGAGGAGATCCTGCTCCAAATATCAGTTGCTCGGGATTTAACGATCTCGATGTCAATTGCCTTGCTTTCTGTGACCTCCAACTGAGCCTGCAGTTGTGTGATCGTATCCCTCTGCTGGCCCGATTGTACCCGACCATCTCGGATCGTAGAATTTGCTTGTTATAGCTTGGTCTTGAGGACTTCAATTTCTTTCTTATCGGCCAAGCGGGCCAGCTCTATTTCTCCGCTTGCTTGACTCTTAGCGCTTTCTGCTGCTGAAACCACTCTAGCCTCAAGAGTCTTGATCAGGCGGTTCTTTGCTTTGAGATGCTTTTTTAACATTTCGACCGTGAATTGATTTGTCGTCGCATACGCTCCTAGCGTTCCTGCAATTTCTGTGGCAAATTCATCTTTCCTTTTATTCATCCCATCGGTCATCACTTTGAATTTTTTAACAGTGGATTCTCCCTCCTGATAAAACTCTCGCTTCACTACAACTTTTCTCTTTTTGTCAAAAAAGAATTCATTAGGAGGGAGTTCCTCTGCCCTTATAGGTCTCAGTTCTTCATCAAAAATCCATTCTTCCTGTATGTTTCCTTGCGCTGACTGCAAGGGTGTGACAGAGGTGATGGGCTGCCCGATCTGCTTTGCAGCCTTCCCTGGTGTGCTAAGTGGATCTTTATCTTTAGGGGGATCAGAAATCTTCGTCCCCGCCTCCGGATTCTGAGTTTCTGGTTGGTCTGTGTCTTTTATTTCCACATGCTCCTTAGGAGGGTCAATAGTCTCTTTTTCTGTTTCGTGATTCTCCTCCCACTCAGGACTCTTCTCCTTGTCTGGATTCTTCTCCTTCTCAGGACTCTTCTCTTTGTCTGGATTCTTCTCCTGCTCAGGACTCTTCTCCCTTTGGGGATTTTTCTCTGTTTCGGGATTCTTCTCCTGCTCAAGATTCTTCTCCTTCTCCCCTTCCTGACGTTTTTCGGGGTTAGATGTTTTCCCCTTAGAAATTCCGGCCTCTTTTTCTTTATCCTTGGAAAGTCCCAAACCTCCCATCACCACGGGGAGACATTGTTTCCTATGCTCCTAAAATTTTAAAACTGAGGTCCTGTCTTCGAGTGCTAGGGATATGATTCGAAATTACACCTCCGAATAGGACCTCGCCCCTCAGAAAACATCGTCCGAGGGAAAACATTCATGTTTGAACCTATTTAATCCACAATTCCCCAAATGGGTGCTTACAATTCTCTGTGGATCATGCTTTTTGTACTCAACGAAGACTAGGCTCATGTCTTCTAAGGCCGCAGCCTCAGCCTTAGCATGTCCGAAATCTAATAAGGAATAAGAATTTAGCCAGACAGGGAAAGATGGCCATACCTTTTTTGATGACGCTTTGAGCTCTTTTCTCACTCCGTCGATCACCGTTTGTCGCGCAATCTCACGACAGGCCAGCTTGTCAGGAATGAAAAGAGGTAGCGCTAGAGGAGGGACAGTTGCTCCGAAAACTCTCAAATAGGAGAATTCTTCTTCCACGTACCAGTCTGCGATATGGCTCAGATTCCTAGCAATGCTATCTGAGATGCGGGGTGGCAAAAGAACAAAAAGGGTGACGTGCAGGGGCACCACCACCCAGTTAAAAATATCATAAATAAACTTGATTGCGTTATTTTCCCACAGCTTATCGTGGTACTCATGAACAGTTTTCTCTTGGGTTGGACTCCAAGCCCAATTCATCAAAGGAAAAGGCGTCATGGAGCATATCGCATCCATGATATACGCGGACATGAAGAATCCGGATGGTTTCCCGGCTGCCTTCTGCTCCCGGTACTTGGTGACCCCGTTGAACAAACTATCAGAGAGAATTTTTGCCCAATTGAATGAGGAACCTTCTGCTACCCGAAAGATGAGAGGTACCCACTGGACGTAAATATGCGCGGTATCCTCCCATACGAAAAGCCGACAAGTCATCATCGCCACATACATATAGTTTGGTTCCAACGAAGAAATCGAATACACACCCTTGTCGTTCACTCTGAATGTAGAGGAACGAGACACCCAATCTTTTATCAAGCCTGGCATGGTTTTGTCAAATTCTTCGCACTCCTTCTTTTTGAAGTCCGCCAGGAATTCTTTGCCATATGTGTATTCAGAGGTTGTTGGGAGATTATACATAGACTGGATATGCTCGGGCCTAAAAGTCCCAATCATGGCCTGTCGGTCATTTACGATAGTTCTGGAAGGCAGGTCGATGTGATCCAATGCCCATCGGATCATGTCGTAGTATGGGAGCAACCGAGGTCTGGCTGCAACCAGGTGCATTCCCGATTGAACAATTGTCTTGTACTTAGTGTTCAGGTCGTCCTTCACAATATCATAGTTATAGTCATCAGAGTCTGAACAGTTTACCAACTCGGATTGCAGGATATCTGAAATAGACGACCAGGTGGATACTGAGCCGCCCGTCCGAGGTGAAGTATCTGAGACGTTGTCCGGACCCTGTGCTGCAACTTAGACATTTGCTTTAGCTGCTCTCCTTGGCACCATAGCTGAAGCTTTCTTTTTTGCTCTTCTGCAGTAGACCTGTGTATACATGCGGAAATGAGTTTCCTTAGAGAAAAGTGAGTTTTATGCGCTTAAGAGAAATGTTTTTAGAGTAGGACGAAACTTTTGTATATATTTGAAAATCCTGTATCTTTGAAATAAGCCTGTCAAATCGCACATAAAACCAAATTAAATGCATAAATCCGATCTTATTTATTTGTGGATTTACCCTAAATCTTCATTAATGTCATCAATGTTCAGCGGCTTGATAGGCAATTCGGGTCATGGAGAGTAAGTAAATCCCTCGTGAAGTGTGCCAACCTTGATGCACGGGACGTATCTCGCTTAATTTCATTTTTCTAGAATTTCAAATCTTAACGATTTGAAGATTTTCTCGCCTTTCGCCACATCGTGAATTTCCCTTTAACGTTTTGACTTTATAGCTCGCGAGATTGCGAGTTCCGATTTTAGTTTAATCACCAATAACCGTGATTTGGCGGATCCTTAATTATATAATTAACTTAATCGCCATATCGCGACTCGGGAATTCGAAGACAAACCTTTGGGAGATTGATATGCCGAGTCTCGATGTCGCGATGTGGCGATAATTAAGGCTCGAATTAAGAGAAGGAAATTTAGATTAGGCGATTAATTAATCTTTCCATAATTATGTTGCAACTTCGCGAATCAGAGTCTTGGACACCTTCAATTTATGAAAGAAAATGCCGAGCGACGATGTGCTGAGAACCAAATTTGACCGTGGTTACCCTTTTTACCTTTGGTTCTGGACTAAGGTTATCAAAAATTTATCGCATTCTCGGCTCTCGGGGTTGTAAAAACAAAAATTTAGGCTCGAAGAATGCTGAGGCGCGAAATACCGATGATGTCTAATCAAGGGTTAAAGGTTTTACCATAGTCAATGCCTTGGGTGAAAAATCTGAAAAATGAGTTCGCAGTTTCGCGACTCGGGACTTGCGAATTCAAAAATTAAAATGTCCGACTTGCGATATTCCGAAATAAAACAAATAGGAAAACATATTTGCGAAAAATGGATCTTTTCTTTTGAAAGTGAAAAAGCATCGCTATTCAGGTGACAAGATTTCAGAGTCTTATGATTTCGGAAAGGAAAGAAAAACAACTTTAGATTTCAAGTATCAAACGTTGAGAATTGCGCGAGGTGAAAAAACAGGGGCGGCTCCAACATAGGCTCCAACTAGGGATCCCGCTTCCCTGTGAGGCGGGAAGAACAGTAGACCAGGTGCCAAAATTGGGTAAATGGAGTCATAGGCTAAAATCAAAAGAAAAATCCAAGGAAAAATATAGAAAGGGAAAAAACTTTCGTTTGATAACCCAAAAACTTTCTCGAAATCAGATACTCTTTCTAAACACTGTTGAAGTCACTTTCACAATTTTCCCTTTCTCGCTACTAAGTTTGGGGAACGCTTTAAGATAATCGTAATGCTCCTAGGATATTCAACAGGTCTTGTGATTCTTAGCTTGCATCAGAAGAATGATATTATATAATCTAAAATAGGGAAGTCCCATCGGAATTTGGGGAAATGATCAGGTTTTCAGAAAGTATTGATTACCGGAGTAGATTGAGTTTTATGTATAACAGCCTTACAGATCTCCCAGACATTGCTTCACTGCCAGTGAGCCTGTTCAGTACCCCGGTGAAATTGTCTAACCCTTTTCTACTGAATTTCTTTTCACCACTTCGGAAAATATTTACGCGTTTAAACGCTAAGACGAGGGCAATCATTTCTGAATTTCCTTTCATCGTCTTAATGGACTATGTGGGGGCAATCATTTCTGAATTTCCTTTCACCACCTGTCTTAGTATTTACTTTTAAAACACGAAGATGGGAGCAATTAGTTTATATCAGGGCTGAGATCTGTATAATATTTTTTATCAGGGGTCTGTCAACTTATTTTGATTACTCGGTATCAACCTTCCTTTGACCCTCACAAGACCTTTAGTTCTTAGGGAGACAAGGGAGAATGAATAAAACTTTTAAAGGACATCCTGTTCAAGCCAACTTTTGATTTTTTCGACACTGTTGAAAAACCTAGGAAAGTTAGGATCACTATAAACGTTCCTTAACTTAGCAGAAGATCAAGTAGTTGCGAGGACCAACTTTCTTATTAAGATCTGTTCCGAAATCCCCGAGGTTTAAAACGAAAAAATTTTACATCCTTTGTAAAAACTCGGGAAGATAGTGACTTGCTAAAGTTAGGCTCCAAATATAGATAGAAAACAAGGTAGCAATTCAATGGCTTAATACACAAAAGGTGACCACAGTTCGGGACTGGTTTTCGGATATATTTAGGAACAAAATTTATGACTGACTGTTTTTTGGATTTTAATATATTCACTCAAATTATTTGGTTTGAGGATTATGAAGTAAAAAATAACCCCATTATCTTCTTTTTATATTTCAATTTGAACAATATTACCTTAGATTGCTAAAACAACCTTTCATGACCAGAGTATTGAAAAACCTTACCTCTGTCTTTTCTTTTCAATTTCTTTGTGGGATACGAATTATCTTATGTATCACCTGTTTTATGTCGTCCTATTTCCCACACTGATCTGCACCTTATTTCTTCAGCTAGTTCATCTGCAGCTGGAATCCTGCAAAAATAAATACGAATTTGATTTAAAATGCGTTGAGAATTTAGGAAAGAAAACCAAAAAATTGAAAATAAATGCTTAAGAAAAAACATAAATATGTACAAAAACTTATAATAAAATTTATTTATTTACAATTATATATATACAATTTCTTATTTTTCATTTTATTTTATTTCCTTTTTCATCTGACGACTGTCAAGTCATGTAGTGCTTTAGATATCGCCCGTTGACAGGGGCATTGAGAACTTCTCCATCAATATTTTCCAGGAGAAAGGAATTTTTTCCTTCTGGAGCCGAGACCCTGAATGGTCCATACCAAAGGTAGTCAAATTTGCCATGCTTCGCGGCTTCTTCCCTTCTCGCATCCCATCTTAACACCAA
>ML781891.1:682346-704409 GCA_009831015.1 Picea engelmannii | reverse complement strand
GTTCCTATGTTGCAATCCTCCACTTCTTCTGGTTGGGGCTGTAAAGTGGATTTCACAGGTATGTCGTTCTGATCGAAGAGTCTTTCCAAAGGAATTAAGCCTTTCGGGATTTGGTTATTTTTGAGGACCAACATGCGATGATCGACTATTTTTTCTCGGAAAGTTTCAGGATCTTCATCTTCTTGCATAACCCACATCGGGTCATTTTGGTTTTCTTGATCTGGATGGGTTTCAAAGAACTCGCCTATTGCTATAAGAAATTTCTGAATTTATTTGTCATCTTCAAAAACCTGCCAGTGTCGGACATTGTCTGGGATAGAGGGTTTATATCTGATTTCAATATGATATTTCAATTTAACATTTGTGGGAGGGGAAAAGGTCGAGGCTGCCTTAGCCAATGCGTCAGCATGTAGATTCTCTGTGCGAGGAATAAAATGGACTTTTATAGATGAGAAAAAATTATCCATCAAATCCCAAGCGCAATTTCTGTATGTTCTTAGTTTGGGATGCTTGGCTTGGTATTATCGGTTTACTTGTTTTACTATTAATTCAGCGTCACCGTAAACCTCTAAGTTTTTTATATTCAACTTCTTTGCAACCTATAAAACTAATATTAATGCTTCATACTCACATACGTTATTGGTGTAATCTATGTCCCACTGCAAACGATATGAGAAAGGAACGATAAACTTACCTTCAGGTGCTACCAAAAGTATGCCAGCACCAGCTCCTTCAGAAGATGAAGCGCCATCGAAGTACATATTCCAGAGACCACTTTTGCATAGTTCTTCAGTCAAGGGGCTAAGCTCCTCTTGCTCCATATCAAGTTCTTCTGGACATCCACCTAAACCATCATCGAAAGACAATATGCAATTTCCCAGATCTTGGTCCGCAACATAAATGGGAAAATTATTTGGATTCTGAGGATCACTGACAGTATATGCCAATCTTGTTTCTCTGTACAATCGGGTAAACTGACCACCGAATACAGGAATTGTGGCATATGACATGTCCAATTGTAGAGAACCTCCCAACTTGGCTCCCCATGATCTGGATAACAGCATACCATATTTGGGAGGAATATCTGCAATAACCACATCCATCAAGACACTCTTGACTGGGACCTGAGCCAGGGTAACAACCAGATCTTTTATCATTCCCATACATTTAACCTTTATTGAATCGAAAGAGTATAGATCTCCATAGGGTCTAGTGATCTGGAGGCCCAGCCTCTCCATTATAATTTTGGGCATAACGTTATGTGAAGCCCCAGAGTCTAACATGCAGTTATGTAGCAATTGATCATGTATATTCAGGGTGATATAGAAAGGAGCGACGTTGTCCTTGGATCCCTCAAAATGGGGACCAAAGGTGATGTTAGGTCTGTCATCTTCTAGGTTGATAACGTCAGAGTGAATTTCGGACTCATAAACACTCATCACTTTGGCAATTTTCTTGCGATAAGTTGGGTTTTTTGCTAATTCTACCAAAGGAATCGATATCTTAATTTTATTTAATTCGTTTTCTAAATTGTAAGATGTATTGGCCTTGTCCGTCTCTTTGGTTAATACCTCCGAGATTTTTTCTTCCGGCTTGTTTGTCTGGATCGCTTTATCACTTGTGATCTTAGTCGCAGATGTAACTTTATTTATCAACCCTGTTTCCTTTGTTTGGGTTTTAGCTTTTTTCAACTCAGACTCTTGAGTCTTTGTTATCTTGTCTTTATTGTTGGATAACAATGTTTCTTCCAAAGGAAGTTCATGAGATTGATCCCTTGGCAGGATTTTCTTAGGTTGGTTATTTGAGGTGGGCTTATTTTTAGATCTCAGATTATATCTGGGTTGAAAATCGACCGCTATCATTTCTGTTTCTAGTTGAGATACGCAGAGGTCAGCATGATCACCTTCTTCTTCTTCATTAGACGGTTGAGGAGTATTTAAGGATTTCTCATAGTCTTCCCTAGTCAGAAATGGCCGTGAACACTCGTCACCGAAACATGCAACTTCATCTTCCGGATCTCCAAAATCTTGGAGGTCACTTGCTCCTATAAAATTTTTGTTCTTTAGTGGAGCTTGTATTTTTTGATCTTCATTCTTTATTTGCCTCTGTTGATTTTGGGGATTTGGGTTTCTCCTGAAGTCCCTTTTGTTAGAAGAATCAGCTTTACCCTGATCCAACTCCATCCTAGAGATTTTTTTAGACAGATCTTTAATTATTCGGGCCATATCATCCACTCTGTCGTCAGCGTATCTATTTGACCCGGAAGGACCTGTTGGTTCCCTATAGTGTCTATTATCGCGATTAGTTGTTTCTACTTTAGCCTTCAACTTATCTGAATCCATCATATTCGATTCTATTTCGACAACATCGTCTTGCATTCTATTTAGGGTAGCTCCTCTCCTTTCTCGCAAAAGCAATGCAAAATCAGGTTTGAAAGCTCCCGCAAAGGTTACTTTGGCTGAGGGTTCGGAAGGTTTAACAACGGTTGGAATTTTATTATACAGTTTGTTAAATCTCAGAATAAATTCCATTACTGTTTCTGAGTTCTTCTTCCTTAGGGACCCAAACTCGGTAAGGTAGTATAAGTGATCCTTTCGCTCTCCCCATTTTCTGAGGAAAGCGTCTTCCAAAGCGTTATATGTCCGAATAGAAGTTGCAGGAAGACTCCGAAACCAAGTTTGGAACTGTCCTTCGAAGGTTTGGACAAGTAGTCTCGAATAGACATCCTCGTGCTCATTACCGCATATATCTGCGAACTGGTCAAAGAAGTTTATATGCTCGGCTGCGGTTAGGTCTCCCTCCCCAGTGAACTTAGGAATATTTTTGATGTAGTTGTCAGGTAAATCATGGAGGTGAGCGGGTAAAACTAGGGAGCGTATCTCACTGCTACTTTTGCAAATACTCCGGGAGGAGGGACATTTGGTTGTCCTCCACCTCCTCCTCCAACGCCTGCCATCGAATTGGGAGTAAATAATGGGGGTGTAACACACTTTTTTGAATCAGGTGAAACTGGGAAGTTCTGATGAAGAAAGGATGGTATGTCAAATGATAATGATCTTTCCAAAGGACCTTTTCCTTTGTTTATAGATGGGAAAGTCTGATGTGGCTCACTCCTAAATTCCGAGTAGTTTGTTTCCGGATCTTTGGTATCAGACAGAGGGTTTTCGGAAGTAGGAGTTTTCGAAGGGCATATAGTCTTTAAAAGTGGGTTTTTGGGTTTATGAACGACAACAGTTGCCTCAGACGAGCCTCTCGCTTTTAAAATTTTCTCAGGATTATTAACAGGCGCAATCAGCTTGCCACCCGGGTTTTGTCTGGTATACCTTCTACCAGACGCTAGTTTGTGTTTCAGTGGAGTCGCCAAGTGAAAGATTTTAAACAAGCCTTAAGACGGTGTGCACTCTATGTTCACTATCAAAGAGTAACACTATCAACGAAATAGTTTGTCATTTTCCCAGGGAAAAGATTTCATAACTTCGTTCCCTGGCAACGGTGCCAGAAATATGTTGTTCCAGAGTCTGTACTAAGGCTTAAAGTACAGTGTCAAGGCATCCGAAAGTATGTAAAAGATAAATACGAATATATATGTTAACCTTCAACGTAGGAAACTAATGAAGGTTTCTACGTTCTAGCTGTCTAGCTTCCAACTGCTCTAGAGCAGTTATATCACGCTCAATGACTGCCCATGAAAGTTCTAATTCCTCCCGGGTATTAGCAGTTTTAAGGATTGTATCGAAAAGATTTAAAGCAATATGATTTTGATTAGAAAGTTCGGGTTGAATATTAGGTTGAATAGCCGCCGGGACAGTCATTGAGGAACAATACCCATATGTGAACGATTGGGAAGAGATTTTAACGTTGTTTCAATTTGGTTTTTTAAATGGTATTTTTGCATGAAGAACAAAATGGAAATGCAAACTGAAGGCCCTTTCCCGTAACTGTATTTCTTTTAGTAAAAGGTATGGAATGAGAGGAAAAACACTTAGCTGTGGGTAACGTAAGGTTCCTGTCAATAGAAACTCACATATACACATAAGAAGAAATTAACATAAACATAATTGACATTGTGTAACAAAGTATAAAATTCTGTAAATGCAAATTGGTCTTACACCCGCTAATAGTTGGTGCAGAGGAAAGACAAGATGCAATTACAGAAAGATGAAATTCCTTCACTATAGTAGTGGTCGTACTAAATTATAGTGATACACATCAATTATGTAGAGAAAAATGAAAAGAAACAAAGAACATAACGAAACAAACTTGCAACACAGTCGTGACGGAATCAGGAATCTTCAAATTTGTTGTATTAACTCCTCCAATGCAAAAATTATATTACAAAGTTTTCCAAAAAGTCCCGCTTTGTGGTGTTCTTTTTGTGATGTATTTATACAAAATTTACCTCTCGGTTCAGAAGAGCGAAATCACTCCATCTGTCCAAGTGCCAGGTGTTTGTTTTTGCTTAGATTTAATGCATATAATACATTTGTACATAAAATTGAATACAAGCTGTAAGGTTCTGCTTGACAGCTGGGGGGAGAAAAATCACTCCATTTCACCTATTCTATCTTCAAGAAGCGCCATGTGCTTGTCCTCGCATGGATTCAGTGTACATAATACACTTGTCTACAAATTGGGTCACAAGCTGTGAAGGCTCGGCTTGACAACTAGCTTCGGCAAAATAGCACTCTCGGGCTAATTGTGGAAGTTTAGCAACGAGCTTAAGAGCGCCGAGTTGTGCACTAGGCTGGATCAAATGTATGTCGATCTGAGTCGGGTCTATCCTGTCCATCCTAGAGATTTCTGCCGAATTCCTCTCATTCTTCTCTTTCATGTCGAGAGAAATTTGATCTATATTCATCTGTCTCAGCGCCTCTATGTTGCCTCCAATCTCCATTCCTAACAGCTCACCATTTATGGCATTGCAGACTTCTGCTAACGAATTTGTCGCTTTTTGAGCCTGCTCTTTGCTTGAAGTAATATCATGTTCCCAATTTTTTAACAAGATATTACCCCTAGTTTGTTCGGCAATGGTGAGCCCGAGAGGCCCTGAAAACCTGTTGTTGGTAGCGATCACCGCTTCTTGGAAAGTGACCCGAGCAGCTTCTGCATTTCTTTCTTTGTTAATCAGATTCTCAGAGATCTGATGTATTAACAAGCAGTCTTCTCGAATTTCTCCTACTTTGTTTAGCAGGCTCAGTTGAGTAGAGGAGATCCTGCTCTGAATATCAGTTGCTCGGGATTTAACGATCTCGATGTCAATTGCCTTGCTTTCTGCGACCTCCAACTGAGCCTGGAGCTATGTGATCATATCCCTCTGCTTGCCCGATTGTACCCGACCATCTCGGATCGTAGAATTTGCTTGTTCCAGCTTGGTCTTGAGGACTTCAATTTCTTTCTTATCGGCCAAGTGGGCCAGCTCTATTTCTCCGCTTGCTTGACTCTTAGCACTTTCTGCTGCTGAAGCCACTCTAGCCTCAAGAGTCTTGATCAGGTGGTTCTTTGCTTTGAGCTGCTTTTTTAACATTTCGACTGAGAATTGATTTGCCGCCGCATACGCTCCTAGCGTTCCTGCAATTTCCGTGGCAAATTCATCTTTCCTTTTATTCATCCCATCGGTCATCACTTTGAATTTTTTAATAGTGGATTCTCCCTCCTGATAAAACTCTCGCTTCACTACAACTTTTCTCTTTTTGTCAAAAAAGAATTCATTAGGAGGGAGTTCCTCTGCCCTTATAGGTCTCAGTTCTTCACCAAAAATCCATTCTTCCTGTATGTTTCCTTGCGCTGACTGCAAGGGTGTGACAGAGGTGATGGGCTGCCTGATCTGCTTCGCAGCCTTCCTTGGTGTGCTGAGTGGATATTGCTCTTTCGGGGGAACATAAATCTTCGTCCCCGCCTCTGGATTCTGAGTTTCTGGTGGGTATGTGTCTTTTATTTCCACCTCCAGATTATGCTCCTTAGGAGGGTCAGTAGTCTCTTTTTCTGTTTCTTGATTCTCCTCCCGCTCAGGACTCTTCTCCTTGTCTGGATTCTTCTCCTGCTCAGGACTCTTCTCTTTGTCTGGATTCTTCTCTTGCTCAAGACTCTTCTCCCTTTGGGGATTTTTCTCTGTTTCGTGATTCTTCTCCTGCTCAGGATTCTTCTCCAGCTCCCCTTCCTGACGTTTTTCGGGGTTAGATATTTTTCCCTCAGAACTTTCGGCCTCTTTTTATTTATCCTTGGAAAGTCCCAAACCTCCCAGCACCACGGGGAGACATTGTTTCCTATGCTCCTGAAATTTTAAAACTGAGGTCCTGTCTTCGGGTGCTAGGGATCTGATTCGAAATTGCACCTCTGAATAGGACCTCGCCCCTCAGAAAACATCGTCCAAGGGTGAACATTCATGTTCGAACCTCTTTAATCCACAATTCGCCAAATGGGTGCTTACAATTCTCTGCGGATCATGCTTTTTGTACTCAACAGAGACTAGGCTCAAGTCTTCTAAGGCCGCAGCCTCAGCCTTAGCATGTCCGAAATCTAATAAGGAATAGGAATTTAGCCGGACAAGGAAATATGGCCATACCTTTTTTGATGACGCTTTGAGCTCTTTTCTCACTCCGCCAATCACCGTTTGTCACGCAATCTCACGACAGGCCAACTTGTCAGGAATGAAAAGCGGTAGCGCCAGAGGAGGGACAGTTGCTCCAAAAACTCTCAAATAGGAGAATTCTTCTTCCAAGTACCAGTCTGCGATATGGCTCAGATTCCCAACAATGCT
Source organism: Picea engelmannii (assembly GCA_009831015.1). Classification (NCBI taxonomy): domain Eukaryota; kingdom Viridiplantae; phylum Streptophyta; class Pinopsida; order Pinales; family Pinaceae; genus Picea; species Picea engelmannii. The sequence goes on along the minus strand of ML781891.1, from coordinate 697,652 downwards.
ATCTGAGATGTTGGGTGGCAAAAGACCAAAAAGGGTGACGTACAGAGGCACCACCACCCAGTTAAAAATCTCATAAATAAACTTGTTCGCGTTATTTTCCCACAGCTTATCGTGGTACTCATGAACAGTCTTCTCTTGGGTTGGACTCCAAGCCCAATTCATCAAAGGAAAAGGCGTCATGGAGCATATCACATCCATGATATACGTGGACATGAAGAATCCGGATGGTTTCCCAGCTGCCTTCTGCTCCCGGTACTCGGTGACCCTGTTGAACAAACTATCAGAGAGCATTTTTGCCCAATTGAATGAGGAACCTTCTGCTACCCGAAAGATGAGAGGTACCCACTGGACTTAAAAATGTGCGGTATCCTCCCATCCGAAAAGCCAACAAGTCATCATCGCCACATACATATAGTTTGGTTCCAACGAAGAAATCGAATACACACCCTTGTCCTTCACTCTGAATGTAGAGGAACGAGACACCCAATCTTTTATCAAGCCTGGCATGGTTTTGTCAAATTATTCACACTCCTTCTTTTTGAAGTCCGCCAAGAATTCTTTTCCATATGTGTATTCAGAGGTTGCTGGGAGCTTATACATAGACTGGATATGCTCGGGCCTAAAAGTCCCAATCATGGCCTGTCGGTCATTTACGATAGTTCTGGAAGGCAGGTCGATGTGATCCAATGCCCATCGGATCATGTCGTAGTATGGGAGAAACCGAGGTCTGGCTGCAACCAGGTCATTCCCGACTGAACAATTGTCTTGTACTTAGTGTTCAGGTCGTCCTTCAAAATATTATAGTTATAGTCATCAGAGTCTGAACAGTTTACCAACTCGGATTGCAGGATATCTGAAATAGACGACCAGGTGGATACTGAGCCGCCCGTCTGAGGCGAAGTATCTGAGACGTTGTCCGGACCCTGTGCTGCAACTTCGACATTTGCTTTAGCTGCTCTCCTTGGCGCCATAGCTGAAGCTTTCTTTTTTTCTCTTCTGCAGTAGACCTGTGTATACATGCGAAAATGAGTTTCCTCAGAGAAAAGTGAGTTTTATGTTCTTAAGAGAAATGTTTTTAGAGTAGGACGAAACTTTCGTATATATTTGAAAATCCTGTATCTTTGAAATAAGCCTGTCAAATCGCACATAAAACCAAATTAAATGCATAAATCTGATCTTATTTATTTGTGGATTTACCCTAAATCTTCATTAATGTCATCAATGTTCAGCAGCTTGACAGGCAATTCGGGTCATGGAGAGTAAGTAAATCCCTCGTGAAGTGTGCCAACCTTGATGCACGAGACGTATCTCGCTTAATTTCATTTTTCTAGAATTTCAAATCTTAACGATTTGAAGATTTTCTCGCCTTTCGCCACATTGTGAATTTCCCTTTAACGTTTTGACTTTATAGCTCGCGAGATTGCGAGTTCTGATTTTAGTTTAATCACCAATAACCGTGATTTGGCAGATCCTTAATTATATAATTAACTTAATCTCCATATCGCGACTCGGGAATTCGAAGACAAACCTTTGGGAGATTGATATGCCGAGTCGCGATGTGGCGATGTGGCGATAATTAAGGCTCGAATTAAGAGAAGGAAATTTAGATTAGGCGATTAATTAATCTTGCCATAATTATGTTGCAACTTCGCGAATCGGAGTCTTGGACACCTTCAGTTTATGAAAGAAAATGCCGAGCGACGATGTGCTGAGAACCAAGTTTGACCGTGGTTACCCTTTTTACCTTTGGTTATGGACTAAGGTTATCAAAAAGTTATCGCGTTCTCGGCTCTCGGGGTTGTAAAAACAAAAATTTAGGCTCGAAGAATGCCGAGGCGCGAAATACCGACGATGTCTAATCAAGGGTTAAAGGTTTTACCATAGTCAATGCCTTGGGTGAAAAATCTGAAAAACGAGTTCGCAGTTTCGCGACTCGGGACTTGCGAATTCAAAAATTAAAATGTCCGACTTGCGATATTCCGAAATAAAACAAATAGGCAAACATATTTGCGGAAAATGGATCTTTTCTTTTGAAAGTGAAAAAGCATCGCTATTCAGGCGACAAGATTTCAGAGTCTTATGATTTCGGAAAGGAAAGAAAAACAACTTTAGATTTCAAGTATCAAACGTTGAGAATTGCGCGAGGTGAAAAAACAGGGGCGACTCCAACACACACTATCGTCGTGGTGCTCCTACAAAAGAACGAAGAAGGTTTCGAACAACCGATCACCTTTTTCAGCAAGAGCCTTAGAGACGCAGAACTGAAGTATGATATAATATAAAAACAAGCGTACGCCATGGTAAAAGCATTAAAGGCATTCAGAACGTATGTACTACACTCAAAGATAATTGCGTACGTACCTACCAGTTCTGTGAAAGATATTTTGGTGCAACCAGACAACGATGGAAAAAGAGGGCGATGACTCGCTAAAATCCAAGAATTTGATCTGGAAGTCAAACCGACCAAATTGATAAAAGGGCAAGGCCTGGCCAAACTCTTAGTTGAGTCGAATTTCAGAGCCCTAGATATCAATTGCCTGCAGGAAGGCAATGAAGACACGAACCTAAACGAGCTGAATGAGGAAACAGGTCCAAACAAGATCAAAGAGAAGTTCATATCATCAGGCTGGTACAGAGACATAGTGTCATATATGCTAACTCTAAAATTCCCAAATGAGCTATCACCATCAAAAGCCAGGACTTTAAAACTTCATGCGGTTAAATATTGTTTCACTGAAAGTCAGCTATATTGGAAAGATCCACTCGGTTTCCTGTTAGTTTGTTTAGTCGAATCAAAAACTCAGCGGGTTATAGACGAATTTCATGAGGGAGTCCATGGGGGGAATCATGCTTGGAGAGCTATGGCTTACAAAATTCTAAGGGCTGGGTACTACTGCCCAAAACTTTTTTCGGACGTTAATGCCAAAGTCCGAGCCTGCAACCCTTGTCAACTATTTGCAGGTAAACAGAAACTCCCGAAACTGCCTTTAGTTCCAGTCAAAGCTGAAGCCCCTTTTCAACAATGGGGTCTAGACTTCATAGGCGAGATTAATCCCCATTCCAGTGCTCAACATAAGTGGATCTTAACCACAAAAGATTATTTTACTAAATGGGTGGAATCCATTCCAACCAAAAGGGAAACAAACTCGGTGGTAATCGATTTCTTAGAAGACAACATTTTGTCTAGATTTGGTTTCCCCCGAAAGATAGTTACAGAAAATGCCCAAGCCTTTAAATATATGGCTATGATCAGCTTATGTCAGAAGTATAACATCGTTCTTGGTCATTCCACAACATATTATCCCCAGGGAAACGGATTGACCGAGTCATCTAACAAGAGCCTGGTAAATATAATCAAGAAAGTATTGGATGAAAATAAAAGGTCTTGGCATGTGCACTTAAAATACACATTGTGGGTGAATCACATAAGCACAAAAAGGTCAATCGACATTTCTCCTTTTCAGATGGTATATGGGACCGATGTTGTGCTACCTATAAACCTAGAGTTCCTAGTGATGAAGTTATGGCAAGATCAAAATGAAGAACCCAATCATGTCACCAGGAGAATAAATCAGTTGATTGAGGTTCAACAACATAGGGTCGAAGTAGATGAAAAGTTGCAGAAATACCAAGATGACATGAAGGCATTATTTGACTGCAAAGAAAAGGACAAAGATTTCCTCCCAGGTGATTTAGTGTTAAGGTGGGATGCAAGAAAGGAAGAAGCAACAAAACATGGTAAATTTGACCACCTCTGGTATGGGCCATTCAGGGTCTCAGCTCTGGAAGGGAAAAATTCTTTCCTACTGGAAAATATAGACGGTGAAATACTCAATGCCCCTGTCAACGGGCATTATCTGAAGCATTATATGACGTAACAGTAACCTAAAAATAAATAAAAAATTATTTTTGTATGCTTATATATAAACTTTGTATACATATATATATTTTTCATTTATGCATTGCTTTTTGATTTTCTTTTTCTTTCATGAACTTTCGACACCTTTCAGATAGCCCCGATAATCTTCGTATCTTCCTCTTACAAGATTTTGGCTGCACACAAAACAAGCAGGAGAAGTAAACTGAAAGTTGGTGTCAGAAATAAATCGTCTTAAATAGGTGATACCCAAGAAATTTTATATTATGCAAAGAAATTGAAACAAAAAGGTATAAACGAGATTTCCTAAAAGACATGTTCTAAAGGACTATTAAAGAAAATCAAGGTAACCTCATCCAAACAACAATATCAACTGAACTGATAAATGACATATTTGTTTCTTTGTTTAATAGTCGATAAAAAATCAAGGCAAATTAAATGATTCACCCAAATTAAAAGCAGTCAGTCAAAGTAAAGTATCCCCAAAAAATATCTACAAGAGTCAGTTTTGAATTCTTGACCTCTGTATGTTCAGTCCGTAAGTCACTACCTGTCACCCTTTTCTATCTTCGGGTTTACCTTTTAAAAAAAAAAGTCAGCATCTTTTTGTTTCGCATAAGAAGGGATAAGAGTTTTCATTTCAACCTCGTGAGCCTCAAAGTGGATTGTGGAAAGAAAGCATGTCTTCACAACTCTTCGATCTCCTGCTAAACGAAGAGACGCTTAAAGTGATCCTAACTTTCCTAGGTTTTTCAACAATATCAGAGGATTGAAGCTTGCTCAAATAGAATTCCCTAAAAAGTTATTTTCCCTTTTTTCCCTGAGAACGAAGGTGTTGTGAAGGTCAAGGGAAGGTTGGTACCGAGTAATCAAAGTAAGTTGACAGACCTATAATGCAAAATATTACACAGATATCATCCCTGATACAAACTGATTGCCCCCATCTTCGTGCTCTAAAAAGCAAAATATAAGACAGGTGGTGAAAGGAAATTCAGAAATGATTGCCCTCGTCTCAGCATTTAAATGCATAAATATATTCCGAAGTGGTGAAAGGAAATTCAGTAAAAGGGGCCAGATAACTTCACTGGGGTACTGAACAGGCTCACTGGCAATGAAGCAATATCTGAGATATCTGTAAGGTTGTTATACATGAATATCACTCTACTCTGGTAACCAATCCTTTTTAAAAACCTGGTCTGCATCCCAAGCTCAGACGGGACTCCCTAATTAAAAACATATAATCTTCTTCTTTTGATGCAAGCTGATAGCTACAAGATCTATTGGGTTTCCTAGAACTGTTTTGATTGTCTTAAGGCAGACCTAAATTTAGTAACAGGAAAGGGGAAGTCATGAAAGGGACTATGACTAGGTTTAAAAAGTATCTGAGTTTGAAAAGCTTTTCAAGGTAAAAAATGAAGTCTCTTTCCCCCTTCGATACCCTATTCTCAGGAACCTTTTCGCCTGATTGAAGCTATTGACTCCATTTATCCAATATTGGCATGTGGTCTATTGTCCTTCCCGTCTGTTATAACCCTAAAATGCACCACACAGGCTTACCTGGCATCATGTCAACTCATGCCTCTTCCTTTCCAAAGCCATGCTGAATAAAACCTTGAAAAACCACTTAAAACAAGCAACCCGCGCCCTAACCTCTCTTTGGGCGTGGGGGACCGCGTTCTAACCTTTTACTGCATGCGGGTACCCGCGGGCTAACTCACTACAGCACGCGGGTACCCGCGGGCTAACTCACTACAGCTCGCGGTTACCTAACAAAGCAAAAAATCAGGAAACTTTCCGCCGGGACACAAGGCTTTTTGTCAGTTAACTGGAACTCCCGGCCATGCATGGCCGAGAGTTCACCTAAAAACCTAGCTCCTTCTAGCCTATAAAAGGAGGGGTAGGGGTACTATTCAAAAGAGGAAAAATCATAGCAAAGAAACTCTGTCAAAATTGCTAAGTCCATTATTGTCCCAACCCTTTAGCTTTTCCTCAAGCTTTAGGAGAAATTCAAGCAAAGCAGTTGGAGGACAAAAGAAGAGGAGGAGCCCAGGATCAGGATCGAGGAACGGTGGCCAGTCTCAAAATCATTGTAAGTTGGTTCATATTGAGATTAATGAAAAAGATGCTTTTCCCGTCCCAAATACATGAGTCTCATCTATGTTATTTGATTTATGTTTTATCTCTAACCCTCTAATAGATCAGTAGCATGCATGCATAGTTTTGTCTTGATTGCAAGAAGCTTTGTGGAAGGAGCAGTAGCAGTAAAAGGGGATAAAAGCTCAAAGGAGGATCTACTTCAACCATTGATAAAAAGGTTAGTTGATTCTTCTCATGTTTGCCTGAGAAAAGGGGTTTTAGATTCGGGTAGAAGGTTAAAAGTAAGCTTATGAAGGGTCATGATCTGCGTACAAGTTTAAAGACCTAGCTTGTTAGTCTGTAGGGTAGAATACCCCACAACAGAATTGGCGACTCCGCTGGGGAGATTTTACTCTTAGGGTTTCCGGATTTGGTTAAAGATTTTTGGGTAGTTCAAAGAATTAAGTTTCTGTTTCTTTGTTGTTTTTTGTTTTTTGTTAAGTCGAAAGCTAGCAGCGAACCTGGTTATCAATACCAGTTTTCCTTGACTGACGCTCGACATTTATTTTCGGGACACACAGAGGTACCCGCGGCCTGCAGAATCCCTACCCGCGGGTGACCCGCGCCCTAGCCTTCTACAGCGCGCGTGTGAACGCGTTCTGTAGTGGTTTCAGTAGCGTGTAGAGTCCAGGAAGCTTAAGAGGCAGTCCCCTCTTCCTCTGTCAGAAGTTTACCTTCTCAGGGGGCTTTCTGGATACTGTCTGGGTTCTGTTGGTTTGCTGTCTTGCTTTCAGTCTACCTTAGCGTGTTAGTTGTTCTTTGCCTTTATTTCCTTTTGTAAAAAATTTTCCTTTTCTGTTGAAGTAGTAGCACCCAGAAACCTTTCAGAGACCCTGGTTGTCAATACCAGAGGCCTCTTTCAGGTCTGGGCTGCCTATGTTGGATTTTTCTCAGATTTTATACATATCTGCGGGCTGCTTCAGTTTTGAGCGCGGGTACCCACGTGTTGTTGTATCTCAGCCCGCGGTTAACCGCGTGCTGTCTCGGTGAAAGTCGCGGGTCTGTCTGGTTTCTTTTCAGTCTGGGTGGGGCAGTCATCCCCTCCTGTGGTGAGAAGTGCTCCTTTAAGGGTTTGGAGTCTGGGGGGACACAGTCAGCAGGTTAGGGCATATTATCCTTAGCTTGTGTTGTTAGTTAATTTTTGATAGAAGAGACAAAAGAGAAAAAATATATATATTTTTTTTATGGTTTTTAGGCAAGTGTTGGAATTAGTGCTTTCTTGATTGCTGTTTTACATTTCATGCTATGATTCTGTTTGCGATCTGCGCTTTAAGCCAGAGTTTTATTTTTCTCTTGGTTTTGATCTTGTCATCATTTTCCCTTGTTGCGTGATGATGCAATAAAATAAAATAAAAAAATTTGTGTCATTTTCTTCTTGATTTTGAAGATTGTGTTGTTGCGTCAGTAGCTTGGAAAGAAGTCTTTTGCATAAGTTTTTGCAGTGCATGTCTAGTATAAGTAGCTCGCAGATCTGAGTGAAAGTTCTCTTCATTTACTGCATAGAATCTTAGTAAATCTGAAAATGAAAAGAACTCTTTCATTGAAAAGTTGTTGGGTTTGCATTTGAGAAAAAGTTTGTTTCCAAGCATTTCTGTGCATTTTGCTTTGAGTCTTTTTACACACCATCAGTTTCACTTCCGCACCTTGAGATTTAAAAATCCCATTAAAAGCAACGCTAAATAAAATCAAGTAGACTTTTCTGTTTGTAGGGTGCATTCACTAGCTTAAGGATAGGGCCTTGGAATAGGTTGGAGAGTAAATTCTCCAAGGCCACCCAAACCAAACATTGGAGTCTGTCATTTAAAGCCCTGCTCAGAGGAAAGCCTTGTTGACTGCTTTAGGCTCTACTGAGACCTGTAACCCGGGAACGATCATGTTATATACGACTGACTTGAAACCTCGTTTGCCTTACCACGTTGCGTTTCAGATAGTAGTGGCTCACCCCACGAAAATCTTTACACGAAATATCTTCCGCACGGTGGTAGACGAGGGCGCTTCGAATTGCGTTATTTCGTTAGCATGTTGGAAAGCCATTGGTCAACCTGAGTTGTCTCCGTCCCCTACTCTTCTCACTGCGTTCGATGGTCGTTCTTTCCGACCGCATGGCATTATCCCTTCTTTCCCTGTGCAGTTAGGGAGGAAGACCGTGTGCGTTGAAGTAGAGGTAGTCGATGCCCCCATCGATTACAATCTATTGTTAGGTCAGAGTTGGACCTATGCAATGAAAGCGGTGGTCGCTAAAATCTTCCGAGTCCTATTGTTTCCACATGAAGGCCGGATAATGACTATTGATCAGTTGTCCTTCTCTCGACCTGACCCTACCTTGGGGGCATCCACGGTCCCCATGGTAGATAATCCTCAAGACGGTGTCGTCAATATAGGAGTTGGGTTGTGTCCATCTTTGATGGGAACTTTCGATTACCCACCTCCTCAAGGCGATGTTAAGTTTATATCAACTCACCACAAGGCTGAGATTTTCCATGTTTCGTCGTTCCGCACGACTTACTTTCAGGATCTGTGGACTCTTCCTTCCCCATCATACACGATGGATGCGACAGGGCATGCGGGCATGTCTACGCCCTTGTCGGCCGCTGAAGTAGCGTACTCTTTGGTTCAACAAACTTCAGCTACTCCTGATCTGATTCCAGCAACAGAGTTGGATCCACTCCTTGAGCCTATCTGGGCTCAGGATTCTCTTGTCAACGCTGATTCGTTAGAATTAGTCTTGCCTTCTGACGAAGCTATAATCGAAGCACTGACTGGTCCAGACAAACCCTGGGAAGATCTTCATCACAGATCATACTTCCTCCCGGAGTTACACCGAATCTAGGCAGGAGAATTCACTATCACCATGACTGGAGATCAGCCTTGTCCCATTAACCTCTTAGCTACACAGGATATTTACGCTGAGGGAAACATGGCGACTATCGCTGAAACAATGCCTATCAATATTTCCCAAACCCCCGGCGTCATGGAGAATGTCTTCGTCAAAGCGGATTTCTCCCCTGAAGAGGTTCACATTTACACGGATCCTTTCAAAGAATTCCGTGACGTTTTTGCCTGGTCTTATGAGGAAATGCCAGGCATCGATCCGAAAATAGTCGAACATGAGATCATTATGTATCCAGACGCAAAGCCTGTTCGACAGAAACTTCGTCCAGTTAATCCAAGGAAGGCAGTAGCTATCAAAGTTGAAGTTGAGAAATTGCTTAAGGCCGGGTTCATATACCCTATCCACTTGACTGAATGGGTGTCAAATCCCGTGCCAGTCAATAAAAAACAAGGCACGATTCGTGTCTGTACCGATTTCCGTGATTTGAACAAGGCGTGTCCAAAAGACAATTATCCAACTCCATTCATCGACCAGATCATTGATGAGTGCGTCGGTTGTGAAGCCTTTTCATTCATGGATGGTTTCTCAGGTTATAACCAAATCCAAATCAAACCCGAGGACCAACATAAAACGACATTCATTTGTCCGTGGGGTACATTCGCCTATTGCAAAATGCCTTTTGGTCTCAAGAATGCTGGAGCTACTTTCCAGCGGGCCATGTCTTTTGCGTTTCATGACCTCAAACATATAGTCGAGGCATATCTAGATGATTTAGCATCACACTCTCGCAAGCAAAAGGATCATCCTACACACCTCAGACTCATCTTTGAACGTTGTCGCTACTTCCAGATTCGCTTGAATCCCAACAAGTACAGCTTTTGCGTCACGTCAGGACGTTTGTTAGGTTTCATTGTTTCAACAACGGGGATCATGGTAGATCCTCTTAAGGTGGAGGCAATAGTACAGTTGCCCCCCCCACGCACAATTTTACAACTTCAAAGTCTTCAAGGTAAGGCGAAATTCTTACGACGCTTCATCGCCAACTATGCCGAAATTACCAAAGGCTTCATGCGTTTACTGAAGAAAGACGTTCCTTTTTTCTGGGACGAAGCCACGCAGCGCTCTTTCGACGCATTGAAACACGCCCTTACAACTGCACCTTTGCTACAACCACCGAATTATAACAAGGATTATCTCTTATATCTGGCCACCGCAGAGTCATCCATAGGCATGGTTTTAGTTTAGGAAGATGATTTGTTTTCTGAGTACGTGATCTATTACTTAAGTCGAGGCCTCGTAGGACCGGAACTTAATTATACCCATCTCGAAAAACTTGCGCTGGCAGCAGTCCATGCTGTTCAACGGTTCCGTCACTATGTTCTATTTCGTAAGACCACTGTCGTTGCCGTCGTGAATCCATTTCAGTACATGTTGACACGATGAGTTATTGGTAGAAAAATCAGTAGATGGATGGTCATCCTCCAAGAATTTGACTTAGATTTCGTTTCAGCGAAGTCCAAGAAGTCACTGGTCTTCGCAGAACTTATTTCGGAACTTCCGGTTGAGTCAGGTGACGTTGTGTCTGAGGAATCGCCTATCCGGGGTGATATGTTTTTGATTGAATCATCTGATCCCTGGTACGGAGATATACTGATCTATATCCAGACTTTGAAGTGTCCTACCTCTGCTTCTCGTGATGAGCATCGATGAATACGCCATCAGGTCAAGAACTATCTTATCCTCAATGATACTTTCTATCGGCGAGGTGTAGATTGTGTTTTGCGTCGATGCCTCACTCATGAGGAGGCCTTCATAGTGCTCAATGATTTTCATATAGGAGCTTGTGGCAGTCACTTATCCGGGTTGGCAACAACCCAAAAAATTCTACGAGCAGGTTACTTCTGGCCTACGCTTCTCAAAGACTATATTGAGTCGGTCAAGAAGTGCCATCCGTGCCAAATCTTCTCACGGAAGATGAGGGCACATCCAGCTCCTATGTTTCCTGTTATCACCGTCGGTCCCTTAACCAAGTGGGGGATTGATTACACTACTTGCAACCCCCTGTCAGCCAGGGGGCATCGCTATATCATTGTGGCTGTCGACTACTTTACTAAGTGGGTCGAAGCCATGCCGACGTTCAAAGATGATGGAGAGACGACAACTCTCTTCTTATTTAACCAGATTATAGCACGATTCGGAGTCCCNCCCGAGAGAGATTGTCACTGACCATGCCAGTCACTTTCAGAATCAAATGATGACCGAGTTAACGTCAAAGCTTGGGTTACGGCAGGAACACTCATCACCCTATTATCCCCAAGCCAATGGGCAAGTGGAATCTGTTAACAAAACGCTTAAGACAATGCTACAACGAACCATCAACTCAACCAAGTCAAACTGGCATTTGATGTTATACTCGGAATTATGGGCTTATCGAACATCAGTTAAGACTGCAACCGGTTTCTCACCTTTCCAACTCGTTTACGAGCTGGAGGCAGTCTTGCCCATTGAATGTCAAAATCCATCTCTGAAATTGGCAGTACAGTTACTGCCAGACACTTCTTCGCTTGAAGAACGATTAGTCCACCTTGAGCAGCTTGATGAACAGCGTCGCGATGCGACCCTGGCCAACGAGGCTCATAAGAATAGAGTTAAGTGTCAATATGATAGGTCCGTTCGTCCTCGGGTTTTCTCTGAGGGTGACCTTGTCCTAGTTTACGACCAAGATAAGGACCCCCTGGGGGCAGGAAAGTTTAAACCCATGTGGTTCAGACCCTTCATTGTTAAGGAGGTGTTAAAAAAGGGCGCTTATCATCTGGTCGATTTTGAAGGGAATGCCTTGGTGGAGCCTAGAAATGGGCTCTACCTCAAGAAGCATTACTCATAACCTGGTTACTATGGGTAACTTTTTGTAACATATGTATAGTCTTTGTGCTATTACTTTCTTTCATTTCTTTTGAAAAACGTGTCATGGACGTGTCATTAATGTTATCTTTCGTCACTATGGCAGATGTCAAGTGAGTCCGAGATGTTCATTGGGTATGCGGACGGGGCTAGTAGACACACACAGAGGCTCGCCTCCGCAGCTTGGGTTATCTTTACGCCACAGGGTCAGTTGTTATCTTCCGGAGGTATATGCTTAGGAGACACCACGAATAATGTTGCTGAGTATAGAGCAGTTATTGAGTTGCTTCGTGACACTTTGTCATTTGGTATCTCTCACCTCCGGGTCTATCTAGATGCTCAACTGATTGTGTCACAGCTGAACAGAGTATATTGGGTGCACGATCCTACTTTACACCGATGATTCCTTAGGGTACGTCTCTTGGAACGCAACTTTGATTATATCACATATTTTCATGTTCCTAGGAGATTAAATCAACTCACGGATACTTTAGCTAATCACATTTTAGATTGGTATCTTGCTCATATATAAAGAAGATCATGATCAAACACATGTAAATACATTTTTCACACATAATCCATAAAGACACATAAAAGAAATAAAAACCATATATATACATCATAAAATCCTCAAAGTACATAGGTGGGCGCAAACGCCTCAAAAAGTGGGAGCCATATCGAGTCACAAGGGCTTAAGCCCTCAAAAAATATATACATATAAGTGCTCGAGGCACATACAAAAATGTACAAGTCAGCTCAGGGCCTGTGGGCCCTGTTATAGTCATACACAGCCCGACCCAAACACCTAAATAATCAGATCCAGCTCCGAGGTAACCCCACCATATAATTCTGCATGGAAGGCTGCATGTCCTCTATATCGATCATAGGGAATGTACGTGTGAGCTTAGTAAAGTTCCACTCAATCCGTACAAGGGCCCTCTCAGCCTCTCCTGCTGTAGGGTTCCCTGCTGCTGCTGCTCCCCTGGCGGCGGCAACTGCGGTCTCTGGTCGTGGACGGCGCCTGTTCCGTGCAAAGTTGGCAGGCCGCACAGGTCCAACATCTGCAAGCAACACAAAGTTTACCCATCAAAAATCTGTTATCCAAAAAACATGATATATATCTAGAAAGACATAAAAATTACATATGCAAACAAAAAAAAACAGTACAGGTGGAGACTTACCCATCTCCCCTCGCTCCTCACCAGGAGGCACTGGCATAGCTGGATCTCTGGAGAATTCAATCCCTGCATATGGGTAGTCCTCAATGGCAGGGATCTACCGCGATAACCATGCAAAGAAGTCATCGTTGAAGGCCTCTATGGTCCTTTCGCCACCCTGTCGCGGAAGCAATGCTGCCCATCTGCATACCGCAGGGAACGTCGCCAAGTGTCCTCGCACTGTCATCCGAGGACTGAAACACGAAACTCTCTCAAAGAAAAACGAGCACAAGATAGTCCCGAACCCAAAGTTCCTGTGTGCCCGCTGACGACAATCTGTCAATTGCCTCTTCATACTCTCGAGCAATGTGGTGCTCCAGTCAAAGATATGTGCATTCATGCACTGAACTGCACAGTTCATCTGTGCATGCGTCGCCTGATGTACGACGGCAGAGACGGTGATTCGCCCAATGAGCGATAAGATGGTTTGTAGATTCAAGCTGGTGACACTGCCAACCGGTATCCAGGAAGTCCCCTGGTTAGTCCCAGCCATGCAATACTCTGCAATCAATTCCGAGACTTTGCTCGGCCCCGTAGGAAAAGTCTGCAAGTTGACGGGTTCCCCTCTCCTCGAGAGGCCCGTCAAAAAATAAATGTCCCCGGTGGTGGGCGCCAAAGATTGCCCCTCGATCATAAATGCCTCAGCATCAGGATGCCAGTAGTCAACTAGGGCATTCAGTAGCCGTGGTTGTGCGCGTATGAACGGACATAAGAAAAACTTTACTAGACCACACTGTGTCAGCACGGCCATCACGTTTGGATCTGAAGCTATTGCCTCATTGGCAGCCTCATGCTCTCTCTCTCTCCAATGCACATACATCCTGAAAAAATCACAAAGCCGAAAGGGAGTTAGATTCTTGCACAAACCATTTTTTTCGTTGCGCGGGGGGTAACCCGCGGGCTGTAGAAGTGACAGTCGTGGGTACCCGCGTGCTGTCTTAATCGTGTGCGCGGATACCCGCGGGCTGTCTCTGGACAGCCCGCGGGTTACTAGGGCCGACCCTTTAAAGGGCGACGACCACCCCCCCAACACACTCAAAAACATAAATTAAAGTATTGAAATGAAAGATGGGGGAGTTTGTACTTACTTGGTCTGAGCGGAAGTCTGTTTGGTCCACTGTAGCTCCCGGAATCACGATCTGTAGCACAGGGGGTGTTTTGGCTCCAGAGTCAATTTCCAAATCAGCAATGGTGATAATGAGCTGCCAGCTTCTATTTATAGAGTTTTTGGCCTCTTTTTGTCACCCTTTTGGCCCCTTTTATCAGTTTCTTTATACCAAAAACCATTTTGAGTGGTTCCGGAGTTATATGGAAGGGATTTGATCAGGTATTGGGACATTTTTCATTGATTTTCAAAAATAATAAAAATAAAATACACATAAGGGCGGTCCATAAAAAAATTTCAAAAATCAACCTGAGCATATAGGGTAGGATTTCATCCCCACTGTTGCATCTCGTTACCTTTTGTTTTTTCAAAAATAGGATCGACCCCACCTGGTTGCGATGCGGAACCGTCATTTCTTCTCTAGAAGTGTTGCAACTTGGTGGTAAAGCTTACCAAAACATGGATGCCCTAGGTAGTTCCTGGTTGCATTATGGTGTCCATGCCGTTTCTGACAACATAGTAGGCTTGGGAGTCTGTATAGTCTTTCCTGAATATGAGTTTGAGCCTCATTTGCATGGGTCTTATTCACTCTTTGTTTTACCCCCCGGACTCCCAAAACATAACGGGTCTCCTTTTAAGCCCTTTTCAGACCCTTTAAACATGAAAAGATTGTTGAGCGATCTTGTGACCCGTCACGCTTGTTAAACTGAAATTTGAAGTCACGTCTGTCCGGCGGTAGTTTACCCCTTTTTCGGTCCGGACGGTCAACTGTATGAATAAAGGAGCGCTCTATTGAATTTCCATTCTTTAGAAGAGTATCCTCAGGTATAATTTTATTCCTTTTCGTGCCTGAGGGACTAAATCTACGAAAAAGAAACCCCCCCGGAGTCCATAGTTAAGCTCTTTTCAGACTCCCTAAAATTGAAAAGATTGTCGAGTGACCTTATTCTTTCACACTCGTCAAACGGTCCAGAAGAACATTCCTGACGGAGTCCATAGTTAATCTTTTTTCAGACTCCTTAAAATTGAAAAAATAGCCGAGTGATCTTGTCTTTGTCACACTCGTTAAAACGGTTTTGAATTGACGTCTAGTCGGTGCTAGTTTACCCCTTTTTCGAACCAACTAGACTATTGACGAAAAAGGTACCCCAATGGAGTTTCCTTTTATGCTTTTTCAGACTCTCTAAACATGAAAAATCACTGAGCTTCCCTTCTTTGGGCTCGTTAAACTTACATC
>ML781891.1:605333-642680 GCA_009831015.1 Picea engelmannii | reverse complement strand
AAATAATAAAGAGAAGTGAAAAAATCAAGAAATGATAAAGTAAGATGAGAAAATCAAGAAGGAATATTTAAATGATAAAATATTAGAGAAATTTCTATTTATGGAAAGTGGTTAACCCTAAAATAAGGAAAATAGGTTAAGTGGCCTAGAAATGGGTTAAGTGACCTAGAGGATGAAATTATAAATAAGATAGCAATGGTCTCTTGTAGATCATCCTTTTTGTGGATCAATGGAGAGCTTCTTGTGAGAATATATTTTGGAGTATTGATGGAGAGCTTCTTGTGAGAGCTTCTTGAGCATTTTTGATGTGGAACACTTGAGAATATTGAAGATATATAGGTGAATGAGGTAACCAAGGATATCCAAGACAAATTTCAGAAGGAAGGTGAAGAAAATAGGGCCGGAATTGAAGGGAGGATAAATTCTTTTGATGATGCTTTCTAAGGTATGTTATTTATAGGTCATCTCACCATTTTCGCTATAACTTTTTTTATATAATGATTTAGACTGTGAAATTTCTATGACATTGAGAAAACATACCCAGGTATCTGTGGTAAAAAATTCAGCTTGTGGGTATTTTTATTTTTGGAGTTACACTCCGTGGAAAATAGGGTTTGTGGCTAGTCCTGAAACTAGTCAAAAACAGGTGTTTCGGGTAAAAACATCATAAATTATTCATAACAGATCCAAATTCAGTGAGACCAATTGTGTTGGTTAGGGTACAGTCTTTAGTATGTTTTTTAATAGTTTTAGATCAATTCAATGAATAGTTTGTGTGGGTCATGCTCTACAAGGTCGCTCTCTAGAATAAGCTAGAATTCAGAAAGGTATGCCATTTTTTCTATAACTCCTTTTCTGAGAGGTTCCAAGTAGTGCCACCGGGAGGAATTGCATAAAATACACTTGAGAACATTGTGTATCAATTTCATATCTTATTCATTACAGGTACAAAGTTATGATTATTTCTAGTTGGGGTTGTTGACTAATCCAAAACTAGTCATGGTTGAGACAAGCAGTTATGATGAGTTGGCACATACATGAGGTGTATAGTTAATGATGTTGGTACATATTGATGAGTCATTTTTTATGAGTAGTTGACACATGATTGGTATATACTTGGTACATGGTTGGATGCACTTGTTTATGGTACAGGTTGATTATAGGTTGGTGCATGGTTGATGTACTTGTTTATGTTGACAGATTGATATCTATTGAGGATTGTTCCCTCATCTCAGTTGGTGATGATAATGTAATCTGAGTCTTGCATATAGAGATGGTGCTCTTGTATATTTGTACTCTATTCAGTTGTTGCTGGAAAACCCCCGGATTGAAGTCCATAATAAAAAGAAAAATTGTATATACATCTTGTGTTCTTTGTGTTCCTTGTGGAGATGATTTGTTGATGATATGTTGCTGATATGTATTCACATCTAACTGATTATAAATGACAACAATGAGTAATGAGAAAATTTTGAATGTTAACTAAGGAGTTTTTGTGTAAGAGGGAAGTTTTGGGAAAAAGATCCCTACACTCATTCACACCCCCCTCTAAGTGTAGTAGGTGTGTCCAACACTACAAGTCTCTAATTTCTCTTCATGGTGCTTCCTCTTGTAATACTTTAATGTATATGAAAAGCATTCAAAAGATTATTTACTCGAAATTTTCATTTATTTTGCTTCTCTCCCCTTGTCTTACTATGCTTGATGCCATGTAGACCACTATGGGGTAGAAACTACTCCAATTTTATGTCTAATATACTCAAAGGTATCTCTTTGAGGAGGTTTGGTGAATATATCTGTAAACTACTCTTTTGTCCCAATGTACTCTAGGTTGATGTTCTTCTCTGTAACATGTTCTCGTAGAAAGTGAAACTTGATCAAAATGTGCTTCATCTTGGAATGCATTACTGGATTCTTAGAGATACTAATATCACTAGTGTTATCACATAGTATCAGAATAGGCTTGACATATTCCACCTGCATATCCTGCAAGGTTTGATTCATCCAGAGAACTTGATTAAAACATGTTGTCGTTGCAATATACTTTTCTTCTGTTGTGGACAAAGATACCGATGATTTTTTCTTTCTCAACCATGATAACAGATAATCACCCAAGTAGAAATTTTCTCCACTTGTACTTCTTCTATCGTCAATACTACATTCCCAATCTGCATATGTGTAGGCTACCAAAGATAGATCATTCCATTTTGGATACCATAATTCAAAATATTTTGTTGCCTTGAGATATCTGAATATTATTTTTACTACCATGACATGTGTTTCTTTCAGTGCTGCTTGAAATCCCACAACTTTTCCTACTGCTTGCATCACATCCGGTCTTGATGATGTCACATAGAGTAAGTTGGCAATCATTTATCTGTAGAGACTCTGGTATGCATCCTTAGATTCATCTTCCTTGATCAACTTGTAATTGGTCTGCATAGGAGTACTTATGGCTTTATAGTCTTCCATTCCAAACTTCTTTAACATTTATATGATGTACTTGGTCTGGGAGATGAAAATACATTTATCACACTGACATATCTATAATCCCATAAAGAAATTCAACTCACCGAGTAAACACATTTCAAACTCATTCTACATGTATTTGGAAATTTTTTGACTCATCTTGTCATCATCGCTTCCAAAGATAATATTATCTACATAAACTTCAATTATCAATATATTGTCTTGATCCACTTTTATGTGGATATTTGTATTTTCATTTCTCTTCATGAGTCCTTGTTGTTGTAGATACTTGTCCAATATTGAATACCATTCTTTGGGGGATTGCTTGAGTCCATACAATCCTTTCTTCAACCTCCAAACATAATATTCCTTTTTTTATAGTACAAACTGTTCATGTTGTTCGATGTAGACTTCTTCTTCTAATTCCCCATTTAGAAAGCATGATTTTACGTCCACCTGATACACCTTGATTCTTTTGGAACATGCATAGGCTAAGATCAATCTAATTGCTTCCATCCCGGAAATTAGGGAAAAGGTCTCTTCAAAATCTATACCTTCAATTTGAGTATATCCTTTGTAAACTAACCTTGATTTGTTTTTGGTTACATGTCCATCCATGTTCATCTTGTTTCCGAAAACCCACTTTGTACCAATCATGTTCTTGTTCTTCAGTCTTGGAACAAGTTCCCATGTGTCATTCATCTCTATCTGATCTAATTCTTCATCCATAGCCTTGATCCAGTGTTCATCCTTGATGTCCTCTTCAAAACGGCTTGGTTTAACTGTGGATAACAGTGCTAGATGCCTTTGTTCTGGTGAACGTATTCTTCTTCGGGTTATGTTCTTGTGGATGATGTTTTTGCACTTGTCGGCTAGGTGTCTTGGGAGGTATTTGTTGCTCATCTTCCTCTTGCTCCTCTTCAGGTTTCTCTTCTTGTTATGTTGCTTCTTCTTCTACTTCTTCTTCTTTTAGACCTTCTTCATCATCCTACTCTTCTAGATCTTTGCTTCTTTCTTCGATCTTTCATTCCCCTGTTTCTTCAATTGTTGCATTGATTCTTTCCACTATATTTTTTAGTCTTGGAATAAATCATTCACATTCTTTTCTTTTGCTTGAATACCATGTTATCACCTATTATGTTCTACAATTTTTTATCGCTCGTCTCTTTTTTTCTTCATTTAAATTTTGTATAGGTTATAAATACTCATCATTAGGTTCTTAAAGGTTCAAAATATTTATCATGGGGGTCAAAATAATGTTATATTGAGAGGAATGAGAGATACTTAGTCTTGTAAAAGGGGATAGGAGGCGTTATGCACATGTTTGTATGATTGTCTCATGACATCATTAGTTTTAAATATTTCCATCATAGTCATATGTCATGTCATAACGTATGTCTCATGATTATCAAAGTTAGATAACAAATTTCAAGTCAATTCCATTCAAAACATTCCAAAAGACAGTTTTTTTAGGGTGCTACAGGAACTTCCACTTGTCCCTAATTTTCATCATTACGAGTATTGTTGGAGGAGTTTGAAGATGTGGATTGTCCTACCTAGAAGAATGAAAGATCAAGGTGGCTATCAAGTACCCAATCAACATCACAACATGCAAAGGTGGCAGTACTTTCACATGTGTGTATGTGTTATCCAAGATGTCACACAGATGGGGTTTTTTAAAACAATTATTTCAACCTGGTGTATTATTTGTTACTCTAGTTTCACATTGCAGCCGATCAATTTGAATTTCCTCCATACAGCCAGTAAATCTCATATCTATCTCCACATAGCAGGCATATCCCATTTCTACAACAAGGAATCTAGTCTTCTAGTCATGACAGCAGATATGGGTAAAAGTGGACACATAAACAGAAAGGAACCCTATGGACCTAAGCGTATAGAGGCATATGAAAACGTCATACATGTTTTCCACCAAGCTAGATGGTATATGTATTGTGCTAAATTGGATGGTTACCACTATGATATAGCTCAGGAATATTTTGAACGATTTTATGGACAGAGGGTTCAAATCTCTATTCTAATTATGTAGGTTATAGAGGAATCAATAGAAATAGCCTGTAATCTCCCTTGTGATGGTGAAAAATGGTTCAAGAATAAGTTAATCACAGGTGGGGATGTCAATCAATTCCTAAAACTAGAGCACAAAGATACCAATTGGTCCAAGGGTATTCCTAAGGACTAGATAGTTGATGAATGGTTGGAGGCTTTGTAGATGCTAAAACACTATATTACATGTGAAGGTTGTTTTACTAATGTTTTCATGTTTCATCTTCGATTCCTCCTTCATTTGTCAGGAATTAAAAGGATGAGCATGCCATATTATTTCTTAAGGGACCTAAATAAAATGGCCATGAAAATTCAAGCAAACCTCAAGATTCCCCTGCATGGTATCTATCATCAAGGGTTAATCAAGATACTAATTAAAGCATAGTTGGAGAAAAGACAGAGGACATGGGATCAATTCTTGATCCAGTCAGGGTTTAAAACATCAGTTAATCCTCCTAACTAAAAGTCGACTGACAAATTTGTTGAGCCAACGCAAGGAGCATCGTCAAGTAAAAATCAACCTGCTTTTTCAAGGAAGAATAAAATAAAAACCAGTTTGAAGGTTTCAGGTGAACAAGTCGAGGCTACCCCAATCAGTTTGAAAACATGTGAAGGATCTTCTCATGTGCTGGGTGGAGGTAGGCATCCTTTCCCACATGCACAAAAGGTTTATATCAGAAAAAGTAAAAGGTTAGCATAACATATGATGTTGAATGAGATTCAATAACCTGAGACAGTAGAGGCACATTCAAGTCCTGTACAATCTAAAAAACCTATTCCAAAGATTGTTCCTCATAGTTCTAGTTCTTATGAAGATGATGTTGATAGATATAAAATTTTGATAAGGAAAATGAGTACTAGGCCACAAAACAAGTTCATATTGAAATCCAAAGCCATGTATAACCATGGAATCAAATATAAGGTTATAGTAATCGATGAGGAACCTACAAACCATAATATGGAGCCATCAACAAGCAAGAAGGTTTCTAAAATCAGAACTAAGAAGAAGAAACCTAAGAAAGAGGATCTAGCAACAAATAAAAAGGTTCCTATAGAAAACAAAAGAAGTTTATGCCAGACAACAGAGGAAGCAAAGAAAATAGAGCAAGAAAGGCCCAAAACCTATGACCATATATGAATATGGTAAGACAAATAAAATGACAACTCGTTCTGAAACAAAGCAAACAAGAGGTAACAATTTGGATCTATTAGCTAAGGCAACTAAATCTTTCTTCTAGGGAGAAGTTTCAATTTGAGAACTCAAGTGTTTATGCAAAACCTAATTTTTGACTAAAATATGATGGATGCTCGAAGAAATCCTTTTTTTTTTATGAACTTGAGGTAGTATCTCCCTATGAGTAATGATTATATGTAACCTGGGCAAGAAAAAGGAATGAAGGATATTAAAATCGGATTTTAAAAGAGCGCTGCAAGAAGTACCTGCAACACTCCTCACAAGAAAAATATTGACGCTACAGGAACACCTGTAGCAGCCAATTTTGCAGAAGAAGACACAAAATTACATTTTTGTGATGGGAAAAGAAGATGACGAGGTAAATATTTTATGGAATCTAAAGACAGATTATAATATCCCTTTTCAAGTTGATTTATAGCCTATTTTTGGTGGATGACAATACATATCAATCATCTATTTTCGAGTTGTCAAAGTGTTGAAACAGAAGGATGACACAGGATCAGGTGGATATTGGAAGATTATGTGAAGGATCCAGTGTACCATCCAGGTGTAATAAAGTCAATAAAGGACCTATCTCTATGCAAAGTTGTTGCCTAGATTATAGGATCTAAATTGTAATTGTTTTCTATTTTTATGTATCAATAGATATAGGAAAAATTCTCCCTCAGGGCATGTAGGAGTTTGTATTGAGATATCCCTAGATATCATATCGATCATAAATGTATGAAATTGATGTAAAACTCTATATATTTCATGAAGTATAAGAAGAAAGGGTTTGATCCTTGTTTTTTTCTTGATATTGTATATCTAAAGTCTATTGTGATTCATCTTGCCTATGTAAAGACTTCAACTACTAATAAAGTTAATGGTTTGTTTGTGTTCCTTCTTTGTTTATCATCTTCTTGTTTTCCTCTGAAACACTTTGCTGATGTTATATGAGCTTATGACAAATGCTTATGTGATGAGAAGGTTGCTTTAAAGGGTTTTCAATAATCTGTGCCACATTGGTGTTTCTTCTTCTTAAATCTTATTTGGAATGATTTCTAGATAAAGATTTATTATTCTACTGCATAAGGATATTAAGGACAAGATTTCTTTATTGGTGGATTTATCAGTTTTGTTTTTCAATTCTCTCAATCACATCACCCAAAACTTTCAGTCTCTAGCCATTAGTTTTATTTACCTGACTTGTTGCACCTAGGTAAGTGATCTTAACAGATCATATCATTATTCCCTTTCAAACCAAGCAAGGATGTATCCATATTCATAAAACTTATTGATCATTTTGAAACAATATGTGCTAGTTTTGACTCAATAGCAGTCTTGAGTTGACTTCTAGCGCTAACATACCCAACCAGTATGCCCTTATCAACTCGGGAGTCAAATTTTCCAATCTTTCCATCTTCTCTTTTGATATAGCATTTTCTTCCAAATACTCTGAAATGATTCACATTTATCGGTCTTCCTTTCCAAAGCTCGTAGGGAGTCTTATCAATGTTACTTATGATCATTACTTTGTTTAGGATATGAACTATTGTATGTACTTCATGTTCCCAAAAGATGTCACTCAACTTGGAATCTTTCAACATGGTTATGGCCATTTCCTGTATTGTTATGTACTTTCTTTTGACAACTCCATTCTGCTGAGGTGTCCTGGATATCAAGAACCATATTTTTATTCCATGTTCACCTCATAAATCCATAAATTCCTTTGATGTGAAATCTTTTCCATTATCTGATCTCAAACACTTGATTTTGAAGTTCATCTTCATTTCAACCATCTCTTTGTATATCTTGAAGTGTTTGAATGACTTTGATTTCTTCCCGAGAAAGAAAACTGCAGTCATTCTTGTGTAGTCATCAACCAATAGCATAAAATATTGTTTGAAATTTAATCTCTTCACTCTTGTAGGTTTGTATAGGTCGATGTGTATAATATCCAATGGATTTGTCGTGGGGTACTCTTTTGATTTGAACTTGGTCCTGGTCTGTTTTCCTTGTAGACAATGCTCACATAGAGTATTTGTTGGCTTTGAAATCTCATGCATTTCTTTCACTGCTTCCTTTCTACTGATTTTGACAAGGTTATCAAAATTCATGTGACCCCTTCTTCTATGCTAGATCCAATTTTCATTTTCCTTTCCTAAAAAACATCTTTCCTTTCCAATTTCATTCAGGACATATATGTTGTTTGGAGTTCTTATAGTTGTAGCCACCAACTTACATGATCCTTCTTTCCTTATCTCACATTTTTCTGAGTCAAACAAGAGTTTGTTTCCTTGATCACACATTTGACTTACACTTAGTAGATTGTGCTTCATATCTTTGACCAATATAACATTTTCTGCCTCGACATCTTTGCTTGCAAGATTTATTGTACCTCTACCTATAATTATGGTTGGGTTATCATTTCCAAATGAAATTGATCCTTCTCGTTCATTCTTCACAGTCATAAACCTATTATTGTGAATTGTCATATGTTTCGAACAATTTTTGTTAACATACATCCCACTTTTCATGTGTTGTGCTTGTAGAGAAAGCGAGCATTCTTTAGTGTTAAATTGATCCTACTTCCTTCTCCATATTCTTCGTGGTTCCTATTTGATATCTTTCTTTAGTTATCTCGGAGGAACAATCTGTCTACAATCTTTGGTCATGTGTCGAAAATTGTTGCACTTGTAGCACTCTACTACATTACTTAGTGAACCAAAACTATTGTGATTTTTTTATGTACTTCATGTGAATTTCTAGGATAATTGTTGTTCGAATAACCTTCAATAGTTTCTTTTGTTCTAGGCATAGGCTCTACAGTTTTCATCTTTGTGTCCAAAATTGTTACATGAATAACATAAACCAAGAAAAATAGTTTGATACCTGGATGTAGGGGATCTTCTGAAAGGTGGTACTCTTACGAATCCTTCTTCTTCTTGAGATGTTTCTTATTGTTGATTCTATGTTCTGAATCTTTTGGTTTGTCCATTTCCTCTGTCATTTCCTTCTTGATTACCTATGAATATTTCTACATAGTTGCTTTGTTTTGATTCCTATTATGTCATCTTGGAGCTTGAACCTTTCTCATTCTACATCTAGTTGTATCCTATCCTAGACTTGTCATAGTTTGGCATTTGTTTGTTGATGGTCTCATCCAATATCTTAGTGTTGTTCTGCTGCATATATTTTTTCTGAAGATCTTTTCTTAAGGTGACTATTTCTTCTTCCAAGATTTAAATCATCTTCTCCTTATCTTCTAACTGATTTCTGAGTGTTTCTTCAACCCTTTTGTCTTCTTCTACCTAGATTTTTAACTTCATGATTATCTGCTAGATTTATTCTAAGTTGTAATTTTGAGATCCTTCTTTCTTCTTTAATTCTACTTTGAGTGACTTTTTTTTCTTTCTTTCTTTCCCTAGTTCTTCTAAGGCACTAATTAATTCTTCTCTAAGATCAACTTCACCTTCTTATTTAGAATTTTATTCATGATCATCATATACTCCCATGAAGAATACTCTTTATGAATCATTATCACTATCCTCATCCTCGTTTGATAAGTTGTCTTCCTTTGAGTATAAACTTTTCTTGAAGAATTTATTTTTGTTCCTTCTCTTGTCTTCCTTTTTATTTTTATTTTTGTTCTTAGGATATTCTTCATCACTACATTTATTCTTAGCATAAGGACATTTAGAAGAAAAATGACCAATACCATCACAATTAAAAAATTCGATGGAAGCATACCTTTGTACTTGTTGGTTCCTCTTTTCAACTTTCTCACAAAGTTTTCCACTTCGTCATCTTCCTATGAATTGTCGTTGCAGCTAGAATCTAGTTTTGACTTTGTCTTGTTATACTTCTTTGTCTTCTTGGATTCTTTGAATGATGCTTCCTTCGTTATTGGGTTATCTTGTTTTATCCTCATTTAATAAGTTGTGAATATTCCATGTAGCTCGTCCATGCTCAAACTGTCAATATTTTTTCTTTCTTCCAAGGTAAATATCTTAGGATCAAATATCATAGGAAGAGATCTTAGACCCTTTTAAACAATCATTGATTCATCAAATTATTTTCCCAGTCCTCTAATAATGTTCATTATTTTCTCAATGCGTAGAAAGTAGGTTGCAATGTCTTCATCTTCCTTCATCTAAAATTGCTCAAACTTATCTCTAAGGGTTTGTATCTTAGCTCCCTTGACTTTGGTATCTCCTTCGTAGATATTTTTAATTTTGTCCCAAAGATCCTTTACGGTCTTGCAATGCATAACTTTGACAAATACTGAATCATCCAGACTGCTCAGAATGGTGCATTTAGACTTTGAATTGTTTTTGTTGTGTTTATTTCCATCTTTGTCAGTTGGGGGAGTGTTAGGTATTGTATATCCATCTACTACTAACTTCCAAACATCAACTCCTTGTGCTTGTAAAAATGTTTGGCCATCAAATCTTGGTACTCCAATTTTAGCGTATTACATGATCTCCTCCCAGTGGTTAAACTATTTCTTGAAGGACCTGCTTTGATACCAATTGTTAGAATACTGATAGGAGAGGGGTGAATCAGTATGATCAATTTATTATCAATTTTAACCACAATATGTAATCATTAATTTCACCAGCAGTATATAATCAATATATCATGAGCAACATAAATCAACAGAGCATAATCCACAAAAATAAAATACACCAGAATTTGTGTGGAAACCCAAATGGGACAAAACCACGGAATGATTTTATTATATATCAAAAGAATACATTCACTGGAAGTACCAACTTCCCAATTCTCCAGCTACAACTGGAAGGAGGCTCCAACCCCCTATTTACAGGCTCCAACCCGAAGGAAGCTATAACTCCTTGAGTTCTATAGATCCAACTAAAAGGAGGCTACAACCCCTTCATTCTCAGGCTCCAACTTGAAGGAAGCTCCAACTCCTTGTGTTCTTCGGAACCAACCAAAAGGATGCTACAACCCCCTTTCCTTGCCCCATATTATTTTCCTAAAATATAAGTGTAGACCAACTGTCACTACCACAATCAATGGCATTGTCATTGTCACTGTCACTGTCACTGTCAATATCACTATTACTGTCACTTCCTCTTTCAAATCAACTTGTAAAATGTCAACATATCACTATATCCAAACTGTAGTTGATCATCAGCAAAACCTGTACCATACCATGCATCAATTGTGTACCAATAAATGTAGTATAACATGCATCAATCATGTACCATAAGATATTCCAAATGTAGATACCATAACATCGAAGATGAGTAGTTAATCATGTACCATGTACTAGAACATCAACCACATATAAAACCAGTACCATATACCATACCATCAATTAGATATATACCTCTACCATATCATCAATGAAGTGTCGCGAAGAAACAAAGCATGTGCCTCATGCATATACCACCATACATCAAGTGTATACCTCAACCATACATCCACATCTCAAAAATATGTCTCTAATAATGAACCATAACAATATTTTCATAACCAAATACAAAAGTATACCTCAATCAACCATGTAGACAAGATGTACCTCAATCATGTGCTAAGCCAATCATACCTCAAACCTGTATTGTACCACAACCAAATATAATCTTCACAACAAGCACATAAGCATACCTATACCTCTCTAGATGATCTAATACACATAAATGATAACTTGTAAGATTTTCTCTGATCTAAGGGACTTGGTACAAGAATTACCCCCAAATTTGTCTTGTCCTCGTGGGACTAAGACATGATGTCATGTGAGGCCTCGTGTGACGGGCACTATGCAACTTGCGGGGATGCCTCACGAGACACTAGTAGTTTGACCCGTAGGGGTCAACTAAACTAGGGTTTCCTCAGAAATTTTCACTCTTCATTGTAATCCCTAAACTCCCTCACTTCTCACTTGTTGCTACCTTATATTTCATCCTTGCAAACTTTCCAAAAATATCACTAGTTCACTATAATATGTTCAATAGAATAATTGAGTGGGTGTACTTGTAAATGACTCCTTGAGGTGTATTTATACTTTTTCAAGTGACCTTTCTCCTTAATTTTAGGGAATTATATACTTTATCGTTACAACCACTTTACCCTTTCATTAAATACGTGTAACCAACTAGGGGCTTGTTGATCATTCTTCGGGGCTTCTAACTTCACAAGACCATAACCCCTCAACCATGAGGAACCACGTGGTGTACCACCTATCACCAGAAACAACATGACGAGGAATATCCATCCATGAGTGATTTACTTGCATTTACACCATCCTTCAATACATTTTTCCTTGATAAACTATGGGTTCCATGATCATACCTTTGGGGCTACTGAACTTCTTCAAGAGTTGACATCAATGACAACCAATCTTTCAACACATACATGACTAGCCTTACTGGCATTCATTTTTATAACATGGTCATGCCCCTTTACTTAGTTTGGTTATTAACTCATAACCAACAAATTCATGACATGTTCGTATATCACATGTATGTATTCAAAAGTTATCATCTTTTATCATTATCACAAGCCTTCAGCCTTTACCACACCTAGTGGTATCTTATTTCCATTAATGTGTTCAAATTTTACAATAATGTCATTTAATAAAATAATTTATGATTGAGGAAATTCTTACCTAATTCCCTGTATCAATTATGCAACATAATTACATAAGATTCATACCTGCATAGCTACCAGTAAATGAATTTGATGTTACCTGACTAATTGGTATCAATAGAATCTTCCTTCATATGGATGTATTCCATAAGTAGCAACATCATCAGCAACACTTGCAACCA
Organism: Picea engelmannii; assembly: GCA_009831015.1. Taxonomy (NCBI): domain Eukaryota; kingdom Viridiplantae; phylum Streptophyta; class Pinopsida; order Pinales; family Pinaceae; genus Picea; species Picea engelmannii. Next base: position 630,170 of record ML781891.1, on the reverse strand, counting down.
TGGAATAACTTTCATCTTTCCAACCATATTATATTTGTTGCTACACAATTGCAACAACCTATTTTCTCATGTACAACCTTCTTTGTTGTTACTGGTTTTCCTCAATTCTCACTGTAATCACTGCACATGATTATTTATGCCCTGAGAACATTTATAACCAATTCCACTCTTGAAAACCTTTGATTTTCTAGCCACATACTATGTTGATATTAAATTTCAGTATTCATCATTTCTGGATCCAATTGACCAAGCACATACATGACCAAATTACATTTCCAACCATGCTCTCTTATTGAATTTATATCGTCAACCTCCATCTACTTTTCTAGAAAAAACTGATTCAACCTTTCCTCGACTGAACACATCAACCCTTGTAGTTTCTTGAACCATTCTCTTCTCTTTTCCTGACCCATTTGGTTTTCAACTTGACTTCCTTAGTCAATTCTCCAGCATGTTGCAATGTTTCACATATGTCTTCTTCTCTAGTTGCATAGAATTAACTAGAAGTAATTAACATTGATTGCGTTTTCCATCATAAATTCTAGTGATACTTCCAATATCCTATAATATAACCAATAACTCTTTTCTAATTTATATGGGTTTTGTCATGTGCCCTCTCTTTTGTATACTAAGTCAACGTAGATCCATTTTCTTCCTCATGGTTCCTTGTTGATTTCCCTTCAGAAAAGCATCTCCATGCTTGAATCCTTTTGGATTGACATCTCAATTTACCTTGGGAATGTACTCAACACCTTTGAAATACACCCAACATTCTCTACATGCATTCTCAACATTATTTTTATTGATGTATTAATTATTTATGTGCTGCCATGATCCTCAAATAACTAGGTATCCACCTAGAGGTACCTTATTCTACTATCTCCAACTACTCATGAACTTGGTCCAATTATGGAATGCACTTAAAATTTATGTTATTCCTTCCCTAGAAGTATGGTTTCATACTTATAGTGTCACTCTTCACATAAGGCATCATTGTTGGCACTCTTTAGCTTTCATGCACCTTTGTTTCTCCACCTTTGAGTTCTAACATTTATACCACACTTCCATTGCACTACTCTGACAAGAATAATGGAGATATAGTTGTAGAACTACATACTTGGTACATGGGTATAACACACCTCATATCCATGGATACACTGTGTCTTTCTTTATCAACATACTATCATTCTAATGATCAATCCATTTAGAATAGATCTAACCACACTGTATTTCTTTATTTGTGAATTGGAATCATTTAGGGTGATTGGCTTTCATTACTTCGACCAATACATGATTTACTTTTGCACCATGGTTTCTCTCTAATTAGAATCAATGCTTTTCTTGTAGTGGATTCCCAAGCCTTCGTAGATGAACCAAGACTCATAATTCATCATTCTTTAGTCTTGACCTTTGATCATCTTGGGAAATATTATTGTCCTAGCACTTTCTCCTTGAGTACCTCTGTTTATCTTTAACCAAAATTCACTCTCTCTCTTGTTATGAAAACCATCTCTCCACACTACCATGGTTTCAGTTCCATGCATACACATTACTCATGCTTTATCATGAAACATAGATGATCTCTCTCTTACTCAGCATCCCCAATTGGTATGCATATTTTTCATATTGAAGTATTTTTACAAATCATGGTTCCATTGAAAGTCTTCTATATTACTCATTGAGTATAGACATCTTCAACCGGTAGCTTCCTCAACCAAGCATTCCACATTTTTGAAGAACTGACCCTTCCTTGTTCCTCATACCTGAAGATACCACTTTGTTAATTACAATTTCATTTGTTTTATCATCAACCTTAATCTTTGCTTGCAACATATTTACTATAAAATATAACAATTCTAAAAATTATTGTTAAAGCAATCATACAACCACATTTTTTAGCTAAAACCACAATACATAATTATGGTAACATATGCACAATTGTGTTCCTTTATGGCCACTAGAAATATTATTTCTAAACTCCTATGAATTTTTGTGTTTATCTCTCAATTCTGGGTCTTTACATGGATTCCCCAGTCCAATACCTTTCCAATGACTATGTTCTTTCTCAATTTTGAGTTTTGGGCATAGATTTATGGTCATTTAAACATTGCCCATTACTTCTTTCTACTCACCCCTCAACCAGGTGTCATTCTTGACTATTGTTATAGGATAAATCGGTATATGCAGACACTAAAAAATCTCCCTAGATCCACCTGGATCTAGAACAAAATAGGACATGACATGACTCTTTCTCTAAGTTGCAATCATTGAATCTACTACCAAGAAGGAATGAGTGGCATACCTTTATATCACTTCCTTAGGTTTTTGTTTTTCCTACTTCGCTCTGGTGCTCTTGTGAGATTAGGTCCAAGACAACACAAACCAACCAAAGTGAAGATAGCAAAGTATATTCAATGTCAACCTATGCATATGATAAAGGAGTTATGCAATAAAATAAGAGTGATTTTATGGGAAAGGGACATGCCACTGTATTATATTAAATGAAAGTAGAAGATACAACCAGATCACCTTGATGTCGCAAGCTTCCTTTCAGTGGTCCTTGGTTACAACACACACAATTTCTCTACACTTGCATGAAGAAGATCAAGTACAACTTGATAGACAAATAGAGTCTTCAAGCTTCAATCCAAACAGGGTTCTTCACACAATTCTTTCATCAATTCTCCATTCAATATTGCTTAACCTCTTCCTTGAGAAACCCTTCATTATATAGGAGAAGGAGAGATGGTTAAAGGGATGAGGATGATCCCACTAAATCTGAGAAGTCAGTAGGATGCCAACCATGCAAATGCCAACTCATTTTCTATAAGATACTCTTATAGAACCTTTGTAACTTCCTCTTCCTTTTAAGCTTCAAAACAGGTTCGCACCCTACCTATAGAGCAGACTGCAAACACCTCACAAGCTAGGTATAGGGTTTCCTGCGAGAATCAAGATTATCGCACCCTACAACATAGTCATCTTGCGAACTCATCTTAAAAATATGTTTTGTGGAAGAAGACAACAGTCACTTTTCTCAAGCAAAAAGTCCTTATGAGAGCCTGAACACATAACTGTAGAGACATCACCAGAGTGACCAAAATAATGTGTAACAGAATGCCCCCTAAAGTATGAGGCTAGAACTCATGATAGCCAAAATACTTTGTAAAATGCGTGTGTGTGTCAGAAACAAGGATCACACCTAATCAAAAACCTGCAAACAATCAAGCATCTGTAGAATATAATACTAGTTCTGAGATAGACATTCCCATGCTTAGACCACAAATGAATGAAATCATAAATGTAGGCCATGTCCACGAATCATACACTGTGGATCCATGTCGCCACAATACCACATAGCCACCAAGAATACACTGTGGATCTATGTGTTTAGAAGACGCAGATTAGGACATAGCCATGTGACATGGATCCATGTGTCAATACAAATCATAAATACTCCAACGCAGCCTGGGCCAAAAGATAAGACCCAGGGTCTTCAATCCCATTGTCTGAAAAGTACGAATCTAACCATGTGATTACATGTATCGAAGTCGAACATGGTAGAAACCACTCGATTACCGGTCATTGATGAAAATCGTTAACAAGTGCAAAGGAAATCACCATTGATGTCAATGAATCCCAATGTACCTAAGTACAATCCGAACAAATGTGAATAAATGAGTTGAAGTCGAACATTCGGCGGAATCTCTCGATCAGGGACCAATGATGTGAATTCACTGTCAAAAGCAAAGAGACCTTCCATTAAGGCATTCATGTTATAAGGTACTAAATGATTTCTAAGTCTTATTCCCAGATAATGAGTTGGAGTCGACAGAAAAAGACTTGTAACAGGAGTGCCTTGATGTATCCCACATCAATGACATGAAATAAGTAAGAGATTTTGAGGGCAAGTCAAAGTAAGAATATGATTTGAAATGGACACAGGGAAGGCCGACATGGTAAGAATGGACAACTGTAGATGGCCAACTCAATGGAGGGCTTGTTTGGACTGCTCTTGAACATATGAAAGACACGACAATGGTCTTGGTAGCATTGACTCAAAGACGACCCAAGATATGACCTTGTAGTAAGTCAGACGAGAGACAAATGGATTTCCCAACCCGGATTCAAATGACGAATAGGGAGTGTCATGTTCAAGAGTGACACTTACTTCCACTAATACAAATAACAAAACATATCCCTTTCCCAAAATTTCCCCCACCATTTTTGGCGAGTACCTCTTTATTTTTACACAAGCTTGAGGAGGATAACATATGCTTGTTGATGTCAGCTCATCCTTCGGACGAGTCCCTTGGAGTATGTTTAACGAAACCTAAGAAGGAGTGGTTTGGTCCCGTAAGGGCCTTTCAATGTTTGTTTAACAAGTCCAAAGATAGAAAACTCAGGCATTTTTCATGTTTTGAGAGTTTGAAAAACACTTAAAGAGAAATTCTCTCAGTTCCTTTTTCATAAATTAGTTCGATGAGACTGAAAAAGTGATAAACTATCACCCATCGAACATTTGCTTCAAATACTTTTACGAGTGTGAAAAGAACAAGATCGCTCAGCAATATTTTCATTTAATGGAGCATGAAAAGAGCTTAAAGGATACTCCCTTGTTTTCTTCATTTCTGTGTTACCATAACGAGTACGAAAAGACGAAAAAAGTATACTCGATTATGTTCTCATGTATTTTCGAGCGCGAGAACGAACGAAGACTGAGCTCGAGGTTTTCCTTACAAAACCATAAAAATGTACTCGTTCATGTGACGAATATAAAAAAGAGAAACAATTCTCGTATACCATTGTTTGGACTTCTAGGTCAGCTATATGCAAAAAACCATACTCACAAAACCATTAGGGTATTAGGTTTTTAGACAAAAGTAATAAAAATAATATAAAAATCAACGAAAAATAGTAAAAAGGTGAATAAATATGGGTAAAAAGGGATTTTTACCATTTCATTGTTACTTTGCCAAAAACTTGTCCAACACACCTCCTTTTTTTTTTAAATTTCATTGGTCGATCACGAGAGCTACAAGTGATCACTTAGCAAATGGTTTCGGCCAACGAGGTAATCTCTTGATTTTTCAACTTTTCCATGGTTTACTTTCGATTTTTATTGGCAATTTTAGAGTTTTGAGTCCATTTTAGGGTCGGTAGGTGCGCTCAAGCATTCTCGCAGGTGGGCCATTCGGGACCTGCGAGAATCTAATATTCTCACAGGTGGGCTTCAGTGCACCTGGGAGAATCTCGCACTGTGCAAAAACTTCACCTGCGAGGGCCGAAAAATAGGTTTTTGTGTGTGGTTTTGCTCAATAAAAAATTGTTCAAGAGGTTAAAATGAGTTGTTGACTTCCTTCTCATGACTCCATTACAGGTATTGATCATCATGATGTTGGAATGGAGGGAAAGGGAACACGAGGAGGATGATGCCATTGCCGAAAATGATCTGCGTACAATTGCTGCTCTCCAGGAATGTGGGGTCTTAAAAAATTTTAGGATCCCGGGCATGAGAGCCCAACTCAGGTTGTTAGAGTACCTGGTCCACATGTGGGATGTGGACCAATAGGTATTTCATGTAGGGGTCCACACGCTTTCACTAGATATCGAGGATATCTATTTTCTGACAGGGTTGTCACGACATGGATCCCATGCGACTTTAACCAGAGGTACGGGTGGTGGACTTCCTATGAGCGAGTATGTCCGCCGACATTGTGTTCCTGAGGAAGAGAGAATAAAGGGTAAGGTTTCCATTTGGGGGGTCCAATATTTGACCCTACAGACTATCTTGTTTACCATTGCACGCATGGATGGGAGCGTGGCTCCGCACATGGCTCTCCAAAGCTATTTCCAATACACAATAGAGTGCACAGAGCCTCGGGTTTTTAACTGGTCGGATGCAGTTCTCTGCAGCATGAAAAGGCAACTGATCAAGTGTAGAAGGGGAAACCTAAAGCAGTTCGGGTACAGGTCGATTTTGGTGTCTTTCTTCCTTGAGAGGGTCTTATTGCTGCGTCTACAGGTAGATTGGGGTTTACCGGCTCCACAGGATCCGAGGATGTTGAGGTGGTGTAACCTCATGGCTCGGCATGTAGCAGGGCCTATAATCAAATATAATAATTCATTTTTTTACTGGTTGAGGCTCCAGATGTTGATGATCGGTGACTACGCATATGTCGGTTTGGATTTCTGAGGAGATATGGATTTGGTCCTACTTGAGGATGCTCAGTGGGGTGACTTAGGTGAGAAGTACACATTTTGTTCTTTTTAAATTTTTTTGCAAATTTTATTATTTAGAATGTTTTTATATTTTCGATCCAAGGACTAATCAAAAATTTCTTTTGACAACACAAATGCGGGGCCATATCGACCACCAGGGACATCTCCCATTCAGAGGCGAGGAGAAGTGGCTCCGGTGGCAAGATGGGATGTTGAGGACTATGAGGCGATTGAACAAAACTTAGAGGGACTGACTGCAGATGTCCTAGACATCACTATTGGAGAGATCCCGAGATGTTATCAGTGCCATACTGTGGACATGTCCGAGTCTCTCATTCGACTTCTCCGTATGGTAGCCTGAGAAGTTGTATGTTATCGTGAGCGTCATCTGTGATGCTATTTTGTGGAAGCTATGGGATTCATATTTTGAGATTTTGATCTTTGGACATAAACTTTTTGTAAAAAAAATTGATCATTATATACATATATACGGCTTCTACCGACCTATTTTGTGTTGTATAATACATGTGATGTGTGATTGGTTCATAAATGTCCCAAATGTCTGTCTAACACATAATTAGCTAAAGCATTAGTCAATCTATTTAGACATCTAGGAATGTGTTGATATTCAATATAATCAAAATAACGTTCCAAGAGGTGAATTTGTAAATATACCCATAATAAAGTAGGACTTCAGATAGCATAGACATTACTTAATTGTAGTACTACTAGTTGTGAATCGATTCATATAACCAGGTGGCATATACCAAGCGAAATAACATCAATCAACAATTTGATGACGATGCTATATTCTACTATATTATTGGTCACACGACCGAGGCAATCACCTCGTAGACTTATGAGTTTGTTTGTAGGTACGTAAATTTCCCATGCAACAAAATCTATGTTCTGAGTAGTACAACTAGCACCATCGGTGAAGCCAATGTGGGGTAGCAAAGACTCTAACATGTGGAAACCAAGTTCAATGCAAGGTAAGCGTTCGAGGACAGAAACCAAATAACGAAAAAGCACACTAAAGTAACACACAAAAAGTATGATACAATAAAATGAAAGCCCTCATGCACAGATGATCTAAGCATAGTATTTCTTTAAGTAAATCCCATTTTTGGGTTCACTCAAAGGGATACCATCATAGTCCACTAACTCATAGGCTCCTTTCTCCAACACCCGTCTGACGATATAAGGACCTCACCACATAGCCTCAAATTTTTTGGCTCCTAACAAATCTCGATCTTTCTCATAAAGGAGAACTAGATCTCCTTCAAAGAACACGCGTGGTTTGACATGTTTATCATATTGATCTTTGATGCGTTTCTTCTAGGTTTCTATAATTAGGGTGGCATCGTGACGGGTTTCGTCTAGTTGCATAAGATACAACAGACATTCTTCTTCAACGGAAGTCTTTGGGAGAAGTTAAACGACGAGATTTAGATATGGTATCTCACATTCAATCGGAAATATGTCTTCTATACCATAAACTAACTGGAAAGGTGAAAACCCGGTAGCAGACTTGGAAAATGTTCGGTAAGCCCACAATGCCGAAAACAACATCGTGTGCCAACTAGTTTTATGAATCCCTATCATTCATTGAAGCATGGTAATTAGGACTTTGTTTATTGCTTCAACCTAGCCATTGGCTTGTGGGTAATAGGGTGTTGAGTTTCATGGCGAAGACCCAACTTTTCGGTGAGTTTGGACATCATAAAGTTTCTAAAGTGGCTACCGTGATCAGTAACGATAGCTTGAGGAACACCAAACCGAGCAATGATGTGATTGAATATGAATAGTGTTGCAGTCTTTCCGGTATTGTCAAATGTTGGCATCGCCTCATCCCATTTTGTAAAATAATCTATGGCTACAATAATGCATACATTCCCCCCGGCCGAGTGAGGGTGACATGTCATGAAATCGATACCCCATTTCGCAAAAGCTCCAACGGAGACTACAGGGTGTAGAGGAGCAGGGTGTGATCGTATTTTATTGTTGTAGGTTTGGAAAGCGTGGCATTTTTGGACAACAATAATACAATCATTGAATAAAGAAGGCCAAAAATACCCATCTTGTAAGATCTTCTGGGTAGTAGCATACCCAGACATGTGACCACCACATGCTCCATAATGGCAGTCATTCAGGGCTTTCTCGGCTTCGTCAAATGTGAGGCAGCGTCGAACAATAGAGTCAATCCCACGAAGATAAAGAGTATCACCGAGGATAATATACTGATGGGCTTAGTAGCATATGTGATGGCGGTCAATGCTAGACAAATCGGGCCAGAAAGTCTGGGTCTAGAGATATATGATGATATCCCCATACCAAAGGTCATCGAAACTGATCAGAAAAAGGGATTCATTGGGTGATGAATCCTCTGCTACATTTTCCGTCTCAGAATAGAGAAGGTCACATATCAATTCGACAAACACCAAGGATTTCTTGGACTTAGCACGTTCAAATTCTAATTCAAACTCCTGGAGTATTACGATCCATTTGGAGTATTTTACCCCTAGTAATTGGCATGTAAGAATGTGCTGCATAGGGTTGTAGTTGGAAATCACAGTAGTCTTGCGTAAAAGGATATAGTGTCAGAAACGTTGAACAGCTTGGACAGCGGCTAAGGCCAGTTTTTCAACATGTAAATATTTGGTTTCGGTAGTCGTGAGACTCCGACTCAAATAATAAATGACATGTTCGTCATGAGAATCCTCCTCCAAGACTAGAACCATAGCAATGGTAGAGTCTGAGGCTATGAGATACAGGAAATAATCTCGACTGTAATCGGGTGGGAAAAGTAGTGGGGTACGGGTTAAGGTCAGTTTTAAAGCGTTGAAAGCTTTGTTAGCAGTGGTATCCCATACAAATTCAGAACCTTTCTTGAGCAGTCGAGTAAAACCAAGAGTTAACTCAGCATAGTTTGGGATGAAACGACATAGAAAATTTGCTTTCCCTTGCAAACTTTGTAGCTGGAGAAGTGAGGAAGGAGGAGGGAGATTGAGAATTGCCTCAACCTTCAAAGGATCTACCCTGATCCCTTGACGTGAAACAATAAATCCTAGAAGTCGGTCGGATTCTACAAAAAAAACACATTTGTGGGGATTCAAGCATATATGGTAAAATCGACAACGAAGGAAAATGGTGCAGAGGTGTGTTGTATGATCTACACGGCGCATGGAATGAGTTGGTAAGCCATCGAGATATGGCTGCACAATGTGCTTTATATCATGAAAGGCATAAGACATAGCACGTTGAAAATTTGTGCCAACATTCCTTAAACCGAAGGGAAGTTTTTGGTAGGTGAAAGTGCCCCAAGGACAAATAAAAGCGGTCTTGTATTGGTCTACAGGTATGATATTGATTTGATTATATCCGGAGAAACCATCCATCAGAGAGAATATTTCACTTCCGACACAATCGTCGACGATTTGGTCAACGAAGGGGGTAGGAAAGTTGTCTTTAGGACAAGCTTTATTAATTTCTCTATAATCAACGCACACGCAGATCGTACCTTGTTTCTTGTTAACCGAAACAAGATTGGAAACCCAGTCAGTTAGAGCCATAGGGTAAATAAAGCCAGCTTTGAGAAGTTTCTCAACTTCAAGCTTGATAGTGGTTTCCTTACGTGGGTGGACCAGACGAAGACGTTGCTAGACGGGTTTAGCGCCCGGGTATGCCTTAATCTCGTGTACAACAATGTCAGGGTCAATAGCCGACATTTCTTCATAGCTCCATGCGAAGATGTCATGAAATTCTTGGAAAAGCGACTTGTAGGTGACAACTTCGTCACGGGAACATGAAGCTCCGATATGCACATTTTCGACAACTTCAGGTTTGATGGATATGTCAAGGGGGGTGGTGGGTGAGATATTACTTAAGTTCCCTTCATAGAACATATCATGTATAGACTTGAGAATGGTAGAAATGACGACAACGGTCAACGGGGTCGAGATCCGTTGGTAACTCTCAATGGTGTGTTGTTCCAGGAAGAGAATGGAATGATGATGTCCATCATCCCAAGGGATATCTTCCATGGACATAATAGACATAATCATCTCATCCATAGGAAAAATGGCACGGAATGGATCCAGAGATAAATATCCAAGAGAGGGGGTAGAAGGGATTGTCGATTGAATGGATTGATAAGCGGATTCAACCAGACTCAAAGGCAATTGGTCGCCATAAAGAAGATGATCACCGGGGTTGGGTACTATCCACGGATCATAAGACATAGGGGTTTCTCGAACAGATTTGGAAATCATATTGATCGAGGCGACGAATGGATGTGGAACATCGAGTGGTGGAATGGGAAAAGTACCCATCAAAGAGGAATCTTTAAGAATACCGACACTGACATTCTCATATCCAGGGGGTGTTTTTGAAATGAAAGGTACGTTGTCGATACATGCATCAGAGTGAAAGAAGGCCAATTGGTCCACCGTAATTACTTTTCCTTGATGTGGGAAACGTACGACACGAAAAAGAGTGGACACAACGGCACACATGGAATCGATCCAGCCACGGCCGAGTAGAAGGTTGTAATCGAGAGGAGCATCAAAGACCTCCACTTCAACATTGACCATTTTCCTTCTAACGTAATAGGCAACGAAGGGAGGACACCGTAAGGCTTAAAAATAGAGCCATTGAAGGCTTTGAGCGTGTTGTGGGATTCAGTTAAAGGAGGAGAGCCGATGGCTTTCTAGCAGGTAATAGACATGACACACGTCGAGGCACCCTCATCAATAACTGTTCTACAAATGTTCTTGTCGGAGACAATAACTTGTATTTGGAATGCGAGTTGATGGGGTAACCTTGGAATGTGATCTTCCAAGTCAAAAATTATTAAATTTGTATCGATAGGGTCGATTCCACCAATAGCTTTCAATAGTGCCTTTCGTTTTATAGGACAATTCTGAAGGACTTCGAGGGCTGACATCGTGGACGGTGCTTGGGCCAGATCTTCGACAATACTGTAGTTCTGGGCAACACGTGCATGAGGATTGAAAGTAGATTTTCGGACAACACCCTTTGGGGGAGGGTGAAGAAATTTATCTAGGCTGAGTCATTCAAGATGAAGAGGACCATTGGTAGGTGGAGTCATGGGAGATGGTTGGACCAACAAAGGAGGTATCTCATCAACCTTCTCTTTGGAGGAAGAATAATCTTTGGCTCAAGTGGTAAGTGTGATTTCATTCTTCTTTGAATCACTTGTACACATTAATACATAGGATGTAGTGGAGGGGGAAGGTTGGTCATGAATGACCAATTGGGCCTATTGTTGAGAAGGGAAGGGTTGTGACAACACGGTCGGAGTAGGCGGTTTCGGGGTCCCTCAAAGGAACTTAGTAACCTCGGCTCGTCTTGGACAATCCTTAGTGTAGTGATAATCACCACAAATAAGATAGGGGTATCAGGGTTTGCACCTATCCCTATCGTCAACAGGTTGTGTTTTGGTCTTCTTAGATTGCGGATTATTTTTATCCTCCTTGTTCTTACCCTTCCCTTTTTTGGATTTATTTTTTCTGGGGGGGTAGATTGAACAGAGTTCACCTCAGAAGTCTTGCCAGTGGGAGGGGTAGGAGATGGAGCATTTTGAAAATTAGAAGCAACGGATTTGGGGTTGTTGCTAGAGGCTTGTACAGAATGGGGTTGGGCATGGAAAGTGCCAATCACACCGTCAGTTGCATGAGAAGCAGCAGGAGTAGTTGAAGTAGCAGAAGTAGAAGGACGAGGTGCATCAGGGAGTAATTCGTAAAGAGTACATGTTTGTGAGTAAACGAGGTCGAGGTATTGAGCACGACTGATCACCTATTCTTCTGTGACAAATCCACCCATGTCGATGTCACGAGCAATGTCATTCATGAAAGATTTCATGAACTAATCTGCCAACAACTAATCGGGAAGTTCAAGCTTGATGAGATGTCGTTTCCATTGCCACTCATGAATGTCATCAGAAATATGAGTGGCTTTAGTTTGTTTGAAAGAACTCAAAATTTCGGTTCTCGTTTCGTAATAGATCAGTAACTGGTAGTGGGTGAGGAAAGCCATAGTGAGGGTGTTGAAGTCAGTGAAGAAGCCTCATGGTAATTTTATATACCACTTCGCGGTAGAACCTGTGAAAGTTCACTGAAAAAGGCGTAAACGAATAGAGTCATCCATCGAAGAGTTGGATGAACACCAAAGGTGAAAAGTCATTACATGATTGCTCAGGTCCTCTCCCAGTTTACCATCAAATTTAGGGATGTCAGATGGTATTTTGGCCGGTATCGCGGGCCATTGAGGAGAGTGACAGATCAGATCATTTAAAATTCTCAACAAATCAGGGAGGTCTAGGGTGGCTAAGAAGGGTAACTGTCTATTTACGTGTGGGTATTGGTGACTTTGGGGAGGGAGCTCTGTAGGTATACCAGTAGGACCATAAGCAGTTTTCATATAATGCGAAGATCTGGAAAGATTCGGTTGTTGGTGTGGAGGTAGGTAATTTATAGGGTTGTATTGGTTGGGGTTGTTCCCTTGAACAAGGGTGTGGGGTTGAGAGTTCGAGCCCCAAATAGGATTGGACGTACCTAGATATGGTTGGCCTATACTAGAGGGTATGAAGGAGCTAGCTTGAGTTTGTTGTCCCCCAGTTGAGTGAAGAATGTTTTGGATAAGATAGTTCCAATACTGGGTCAAGGATGGAGGTATGTTTTTTCCATAGGGTGGGGTAGGTGGGGGTTTCCCGCCAATCGGGGGTTGCGTCCCAATTGGGATTTGTCCTGCAAAAGGGGATTGGGTTTGGCCTCCTTGGTGAAATTGTCCACCGACAAGAATCTAGTAATTAGGTGTGAAAGGCGGGATGGTGCCACTAGGGTCGATGCCTCCGATAGGGGATGGAAGAGGTCCTCTGAAAGGGGGTCGAGGAAGCTTCAGAATGAAACCAGGAATGAGATGGTGCCCAAAAGGAGTGGAAATTCCAGGAGTCCCGGATGGGATTTGTGTAGGAGTGGGAATAGAAACATTCAACGCATGATATCCGGGGGGAAGTGTTGGGGTGAATCTAGGAAAAAGCGACGTGCCAATGGGAGCTTGGCTAGCCACCGTAATGTTGGTGTGAGGACTCGTAGTATCTGGGACCATTGTGTAATGGACCATTTGTAGGGGGATATTCAAGATGTGGTCGGCTGGTAGAGCATTTGAACCAGGAAAATAATAGGCAGTAGTAAAAGGTATTGCGTCTAGATCGGATGTTTCGGGAAGCTCAGGTGTGACAGTGATATCAATGCCTGCTCTTGGGCCAAAGAGATCTCGTCTAAAAATGCCAATATTCCAAAAAGGATCTTGACCCTCAGGTCCTATGAAAGGTTCGGTTGGTAATCCAGAAGACTCAACAACTATTTCTCCAGAAGAATTCACTCGAATAATATGTCTCACAGAGTTGGGAGGAAGTCATAAGTCCTCTCGAGAATTGGTAATTCGGAACCGTTCTAAAGAGTTAGTTCTTTCCACTTGTGGAGTGGAAACATATTAGACTTCACTCTGTTGAGGAGAGCCCTCCGATGAGTTGGTAGGCAAGGGTTGAGAACCTTCTAGATATTTTGGGGGTAGGCCTTTCTTTCTACGTGAACAACGTGGAGGGTCAATTGTGATCGAGTTAAAATCTTATGAAAGAAATTCTATGGCCAACTTAGGTAAAAAAACAACACATGCTAGTAAAATTTAGGAATCAAAACCAAGCAAACAATACCTTCCAATTTTGAAGTCACTAGTTGGTGATGAAATCCAATGTCGTGACGACGAGACAAGAAGGGGTTGGGCTAGGGTGGAAAAGTTACGTTGAAGACCTGCTTAACGGACTTACAACCTGGTGCAAGCTCCCACACACAATCGTGGGTATACCCTCCAAGGATCTCGAGTGATTCTGGCCAACGTCGATTCCAGGTACCGTGAAGACTTACCCCTCCACAGTGACATGTGTAAGACCCTAAGAAGATAGCCTACTAAGGTTACCACAAACAATAATGATGCCTGGGGAAATAGTCGACAGTTCGATCCACACACAAGGGTAGGGTATCTAGCCTGAAATCAACTTGAGAGGCTTCCACTCATCATTGTGGGTATACCTTCAAGTGACCCCTGTAATATGTGCAATCTCTACACCGAGATCAACAAAGTAGGGTGAGTAACTCTATCAATCTCAATGTGACCTCAGGTTTGACCCTTGTGTGAGAAGGGCTTCCCAGGAAAAAATGTTGCAAATGGAATTTGACACTCCTTATCACAAGATACTATTGTGTGTTTTTTTCTTTGGAGAGTGTGTCTCACTGCCTATTCCAAAGCTCTAGCTTAGCTAGTGTTGGTGCAAAAGAGCCCTAGAAAAATTTACTAGTTGAATTTTAAAAATTGTGCAATATTATTAAAGGTTGTTGTTACTCAAGAGGGAGGGGGAGATGAAACTGGTGTTCTGTAAGACTTAGACCCAACTTTGTGTAAATAGAAATGAATGATACAAAATTTAGTTAGATGAATTTTATCTACAACAGGAAGAAAGGAGTTTTTTCTGGAACAATGCAAACTACGATGTACAATTCTCTTTTCAAATGTAGTACCAAACAATCATGGATAACGTAAATTCACTATTCGTTCTCTTTTAATGCCAATATTTTCTGAATGATTGCTTAAAAGAACAAGACTTTTAATTTTTGTTTTTAGAAGCCAAAAATAGGGATGGAGCTAAGAAAAGGTAAGAAACCAATGAAAAAACAATACTCAATAAACGCCCAAATCAAATCTTTCAATGGAGATAAAAATAAAAATCGACAAGAAAAAGTTTCTTGAAATGTATACGGACAAAGAACTTTTCCAAGAAGCAAGCAATCTAAAGAAATAATAATCCCAACTTTTAAACCGATCAAAGACTTTTTACCAAACAAGCACTCAGATATCAGAATATGAGATTATACCCTCGTTGGTAAAAGGTTGAGAAGTAAAAACTGGGAAAAAGATTAAGAAGATTTTTTTATCTCCGAAAACTAATTGACCACAAGATTTGAAGTCAAGAAATAGTCAAACACTGGCAAAAGAAGTTCTTCCCAGATGAACAAACAAATCTGGGTATCAAAAAAGACAAGAAGACCTAATCAAAAACTTTTATAAATGGTTTCACAGCCTAGTAGTGGAGTACAGTGCGAGAATGAGGCATTCTCGCCGTCTGGACACTGGTAGAGTGCGAGGATGTCGCACTGGACTGAACAATGGGGTGCGAAAAATGAAAGGTTCCTGCAGGCTACAAAGAGGTATATTGAAAGAAGATTTGTAAATTATGAAAATTTGGAAAAGGGACAAAAATTTTGAGTGAACTTCTAGGTCCAGAGAGTCTATAAGGGTGTCCTACAGACTCATAGATTGGTTGGCAATGAAATAGGTAGACCAAGAGCAAATGGCCAACAAAAGACAACAAAAATGAGTTGTATACCCAGTGGAGTCGTCAATTTTGTTACAGGATAAACCGGTATATGCGGACACTAACAGATCTCCCTAGATCCACCTGGATCTAGAACAAAACAGGACAGGACATGACTCTTTCTCTAAGTTGTAGTCATTGAATCTACTACCAAGAAGGAATGAGTGACATACCTTTATATCGCTTCTTTAGGTCTTTGTTGTTCCTACTTCGCTCTGGTGCTCTTATGAGATCAGGTCTAAGACAACACAAACCAACCAAAGTGAAGATAGCAAAGTATATTCAATGTCAACCTATGCATATGATCAAGGAGTTATGCAATAAAATAAGAGTGATTTTATGGGAAAAGGACATGTCGCTGTATTATATTAAATGAAAGTAGAAGATACAACTAGATCGCCTTGATGTTGCAAGCTTCCTTTCAGTGGTCCTTGGTTCCAACACACACACTTTCTCTACACTTGCATGAAGAATATCCAATACAACTTGATAGACAAATAGAGTCTTCAAGCTTCAATCCAAACAGGGTTCTTCACACAATTCTTTCATCAATTCTCCATTCAATCTTGATTAACCTCTTCCTTGAGAAACCCTTCATTATATAGGAGAAGGAGAGATGGTTAAAGGGATGAGGATGATCCCACTAAATCTAAGAAGTCAGTAGGATGCCAACCATGCAAATTCCAACTCATTTTCTAGAAGATACTCTTCTAGAACCTTCGTAACTTCCTCTTCCTTTTAAGCTTAAAAACAGGTTTGCACCCTACCTATAGAGCAAACTGCGAACACCTCGTAGGCTAGGTATAGGGTTGCCTGCAAGAATCAAGATTCTTGCACCCTACAACATAGTCATCCTGCGAACTCATCTTAAAAGTATGTTTGTGGAAGAAGACAACAGTCACTTTTCTCAAGAAAAAAGTCCTTATGAGAGCCTAAATACATAACTATAGAAACATCACTAGAGTGACCAAAATAATGTGTAACAACTATGATTATGCATATTTGCACCTACTCCTTTGGATTTTTAGTAGGATCCAACTGGGCACCTTCATAAACATACTTTGGACACTTTGGCCAATTTTCACTTTCATCTGAGCTCCAGGCTGCTAGATACAACCTGCTAAATTTTTAAGCCAATTCATATATTTGGCCCTGAATGCTACAGGTACCTCCTATGCCCTCTTATACATTTTTGTGTGCCCATATTTCTATTTTGACTCTATGGGTGTATTCTATGTCCCAAGATATTTCTGTAGAATACTCTTTTACCTCGATCTGATTCCAGAGAAGGGAGTTATGGCCCTTAGAAGTTAACTAGGGCTTAAAATTTACCCTCCATTGTTTGGGATGTAAATCCCTCATACTAACTTTGTTTGACAAATGGTTTATACTATTAGAAATCTCTCTTTGAGCTCTATTATTTGAGATGTGGAAACTATGTTTCCATCTAGGACATACAATTTTGAATTTGACTTTTCAAAAATGTTGTTTAGGCCTCCGAAAATGGCGTGTAAGTTAAACACTTGGAAAATCACTAAACTTTTCTTTCTGAGGATAAGCTAGCATGGTCTGTAGGTTTGAAAATATTTCTCTGGGATGGAAGGTGATTGAATATTCATTATGTGGATTTGAAACTTGTGAATTATAGATATTTTGATTATCCAAATTGTCCCCTTCAGGAATAGAGATGAAATATGAAAACCAATCAAAGATTTCTTGGTCTGATTGTTTGTCACTTTTAGGAAATCTACAATAAATTTGCATGACTCTTTGAAAGAAATCATCCATAGATTAATTTTTGAGCCTACATATTTCTTCAAGTTCATTAAAGAGTTCATCATAAACGTAATCTACATGAGCAGTGATAAAGAATTCCATGAATTGTTTCCAACTATGTATCAATTTCACTGGTAATTTCCTAAACCAGGATTTAATCCATCCTTCTAATGTGAGGATAAATAATCGAAAAATTTCATTATCCCGAAGAATTTTGAGATTGTGTCATGTAATGTTAAAATGATTGAGATGTGTGAATGCAAAGACATGTCCTTCACCATCGAATTTTAAGTTCGATAAGAGATCAATTGTCTTGACTGAGATGTGTAGAAATTTCAATACAAATTAAGTATTTCTTGCGATTCTCCTGATCTAGCAATCATACACCACTATTAAATACAGAATCACTTCTACTATTATTCTTGCGGAAAATTAAACCACGATCACAACCACAATCACAAAGTGAAATATCAAGAACACATAACACAGAAGTTTTTACTGGGAAAGCGTAAAGCTAAAAACCGCACTATCATATATTATGTATATCATGAATCATGAAACAATCTCATACAAAACTCTAATCCAAGAGCTCTCAGTAAAATACAATCATCTCACACTGTCATACACAAATCAACAAATACATGTGCCAATTCTTGTGTCCAGACAACTTGCCTCCTCTGCACAATCTCTGCAATTCGAATTCTCACAATGATACGAATTGACTAGTTTGCACATGCTCATAAGCATATTCACTGCATGTGTGATCAAATCACAACTGATAGCCAAACTGTCCCTTTCACTTGTTATCTCAACTGGGTCTCCAATGGATTTGACATGCATGTAGTTAACCGTGGTGAATCTTCAGTTGCATGTGAGTTCACTGATTAACTGAACTCTCACTAGTGCATGTTTAGTTACAACTAGTACAACTAATCTTAACTCACTTAACTACACTTATTGTTCTTTTACAAATCCAACTCACTTAGTTATGAATGAGATACTAGATTAATATTTATTGTCTAATTTAATTAAGGGAAAAGTAAATTAGACACATGTTTCTTGTTGACTTTTCAACACTCCCTCTCAACAAGAAAGGGATTATCCTTCACCCCAATCCTGTCTCCATGATATTCGAATTTTCTCCTGGTGAGCACCATCGTTAGAATGTCTGCATCCTGATCTTCCGTAGGAATGTATTGAAGCAACATGATCTTCCGCTGCACACAATCTTTGAGATGATCATACCAGATATCTATATGCTTAGATTTGTCATGAAACATAGGATTAATTGAGAGTTTAATGCAAATCTGATTATCACAATAAATCACTATCGGATCTAAATGAGAACCAAACAAACCAACCAAGATCTTTCTCATCCAGATAGCCTCACATGTAGCTTGACTCACTACCATGTATTTCGCTTCCGCTGAACTGAGTGCCACAGATCTTTGTTTCCTACTGTACCAAGAAAAAACTATAGATCTGATACTAAAGATCCCCCCTGATGTGCTCTTTCTGTCCGTTGGGCTGCCCGCCCAATCTGCATCTGTGAAGCCATGCAACTTCACCTCATCTGTCTGTCTGTACCATAATCCATACTCATATGTGCCCTTTAGATATCTCAGGACATGCTTACATGTCTTCCAAAAGAGTTTGGTAGTCTTAACCATCGCTTGACTTAGCTGGTTAACCACATAGCAAATGTCTGGTCTCGTGTTCACTAAATACATTAGCGAACTAACTAATTGTCGATAGACAATAGCATCCACTACCTCTCCATAAGTAGCATCCTCTTTCCTCCAGTTTCCTAGAAGAGGAGTATGCATGGGTTTGCAGCCCTCCATGTGAAACTTACCCAGTATCTCCCTTGCATACTTTCCTTGAGACACAAAAATTTCACCATCTCGCTGCCATATTTCCTATCTAAGGAAATAATGAAGAAGGCCCAAATCCTTCATCTCAAACTCCTTTGCAAGGTCCTCCTTGCATGAGTGTATTAGCTTCTCATCACCAGTCAGTATCAAATCATCAACATAAAGCACAATGATCAAAATCTTACCCTCCACCACAATTTGGTATAGGTTTTCATCCGCTTCACTTTTGGTGAAGCCCAATCCAGTGAAATAGTTGTCTATCTAAGTGTACCAAGCACGGGGTGCTTGCTTCAGCCCATACAATTCTCTCTCGTGTCTGCACACATGCAACTCTCTGTCAAAGGTCTCAAAACCTTCTAGTTGTTCAATGTACACTTCTTCCTCAATGATCCTATTGAGGAATGCAGTTTTTACATCCATTTGATGAATGCACCAGCCCATCTGCACTGAGAGTGCAAGGATGGATCTTATGGAAGAGTACCTTGCGACAAGTGCAAAGGTATCATCATAATCTATCCCCTCAATCTGTGAGAAGCCTCGGACCACAAACCTGGCCTTGTATTTCTTCACACTCCCATCAGCAGCTTTCTTTACCTTGTAGATTCATCTCAAACCTACCACTGATTTGTCGACCGGTCTTGGGACAATTTCCCATGCACTGTTTTTTACAATGGAGTCATACTCCTCTACCATAGCATCAACCCAAGTGGGGTCCTGCACTACTTCCTGAAAGGAAGATGGTTCAGTCACAATACATTTGCTCATGAGAGCCATGTATCCAACAAATCGATCAGAAGATTGTCTCTGTCTGCGATGTGAAGTAGGGGCTCCTACATTCTGTGCAGCATCTAGTCTCAATCTGTCAGCTTCCATGGTGCGCTTTCTGCCATTTCTGATGGATGGCTCTGCTTGAGTGGTTTCCTCCACTCCATGAACCTCTTCATGTGGTTGATCCACATCTTGAGACTCATCTTTGGGAACCATCAGTTCCTCTTCTGCATGCAAGTCTATCTCCCTCTCAAGCGACAATCGCATGGCTTTCCCCTCATCGAATTTTATATCCCGTCGCATAACAGTCATCTTACTGTTCGGAAAATACACATGATAATTATGGGGTGTTTTTGTGTACCCCACAAATATCCCAACTTCAACAGTCGGTTCTATCTTCTTCCTAGAGTCCTTGGTCACATGCACATAAATAGATGAGACAAAAATTTTAAAATGAGAAACATCAGGTTTCTTACCAGTAAAAGATTCTTCAGGTGTACTCATGCCAAGTACTCTATGAGGACAATGGTTATGCACATAAACCTTAGTATTGCATGCTTCTGCCCACAAATGAATTGGTAGGCCTTGATTGTGTAACATCACTCATCCTACACCCACGATCGTTCTGTTCTTTCTCTCCGTGACCCCATTTTGTTGTGGGTTATGAGGCGCTATGAGTTCTCTTTGAATTCCTTCTCTGCTACAGAAGTATTTGAATTAGTTAGAGATGTATTCTCCACCATTATTGCTCCTTAGAGCCTTCACTTGCTTCCCCGACTCTTTCTCCACCAATGATTTAAAATCATAGAACTTTGAGAATGTTTGATCCTTCTTCTGTATGAAGAATATCCAGCATTTACGAGAAAAGTCATCAACAAAATTAACATAATACCTATGTTTTGTTGTTGAAGCAACCAAGAATGGTCCACACACGTGCGTGTGAATTCTCTCTAGGATCACTGAAGCACAGTTCTCCTTTTCATGAAAGGTGGACTTTACATACTTCCCCAGGGTGCACACCTTGCACTGATCTAACTGAGAAAGTGTTCCCCTTGGAAATCTAGTAGATATTTGTTGCATGATATTCAAGGCTCCATGATGAAGATGGCCCAATCGCCTGTGCCATAATTCGCCTTCATCCCGGCTCACCACTTTTTCTTCCTTGCCTATCATGGCACTGCATCCATCTACCTCCAGCATGTAGAGATTCTTAACTCGAATCCCTATCTTCTTGACTTGACCCATTGCTTTATGTCGCAGGTAGGCTTTACCCCTGCTAAAAACAACATCATATCCTCTGTCCTCCAACATTGTGACTGAAACCAAGTTTTTCTTCAGACCTCGAACATGCATAACATTTTTCAATTGAAATGGTTTACTTGACTCCCTTTGAAAGGTAATCGTACCAATACCAGTTGCATTGTATCGTCCATCGTCGCCCATCTCTATATGCATTCTGAGACCTTTCTCCTCCAAGTCAATGAAAGACTCTTTATCTCTTGTCATGTGGAATGAAGCGCCACTATCCAAATATCACACCAATCCCGATGCGCTTGAAGCCATGCATGCGATCAAAGTGAAGTCAAGCTCAAATTGTGAGACAAGAGCCTCACCAGTTGCAGTTCCAGCAACCGTCTTGTTCTTCTTCTTCTATGGACAGTTAGTAGCGAGATGCCCATGTTCGTGACAGTGAAAACACTTCACTTTGGACAAATCCAGCTTCTTGACTTTAGACTCAGATTTTGGATGGAATTTTTTCCCTTTCCCTTTCCTTGCCTTGGCAGTCAAAGAACAATCCTCTTCATCATCACTCTTTGATGAAGATCCATCTCTGGTGTTCCGCTTGAACTCCTCTTGCACAATATCTGACCACAGTCGTTCCCAATCTGACAATTTTTCCCTTCCATTGACAGAGTCTTGATAACTGTGCCAACTCTTAGGAAGCCCTAGGAGTGCCAAGCTCACCAAATCATCAGCAGCGACTATTATTCCCACACTTCCAAGCTCATCCCGACATTGGACAAACTTTGTGAGATATTTTGGAATGGTGTCGCCTTTTTCCATCTTGATCTTCCTGATTTTATCTTTGAGCGCCAATTTCCTATGGTCACTACTGTTTTGGAACAGATCCGTCAAAACCTTCCACATTGCATGTGGTGTGGTTTTCCCATGGAGACTTGAGACAATGTGATCTCGTACTCCCTCCAACAGAATCCTCCTCGCCTTCGCCACTTTCTTTTTCCATGCATCAAGATTTGCAGTATCTGTCGCATCCGGCTTAGGAACATCTCTATCAATGTAATCCTCCAAGCCATTGTCTTCGAGTACTGCCTCCATCCTATCCTTCCAAGCAATGTAGTTAGAGCTGCCCTCGAGTTCATACTCCAACCTCAAGCCATTGAAAGACATTTCGATCTTGAATCAACTGTCACACCAAGAAAATATTGCAAATTCGAATGTTATCCAACCACCAAAACCCAACTACTTCAATCCCTCTTTCCCTGGGAGGTTCTCACCCCACCTGAGAGTATCCTGAGGGAAGTTCGCACCCTGCCTGTGTATAGCTTGCGAAATTTCTTGGGAAGTTCGCACCTTGCCTATGTATAGCCTGCGACCTTGCCTGGAAGGTTCGCACTGTAATGTACTGTAGGGTGAGGGGAGTTCGCACCTCTCCCTTCAGCACCCTACCTTTGAGTAGGGTGCTAGATATGGGACCTGCGAGAATGAAACAATTTCCGCACCTCACTTTCTGTGGCTCTGTGGCCTCTGTGGCTCTGATACCATGTAGAAATTTCAATACAAATTAAGTATTTCCTACGATTCTCTTGATCTAACAATTATACGCCACTGTTAAATACAAAATCGCTTCTACTATTATTCTTGCGGAAAATTAAACCATGATCACAACCACAATCACAAAGTGAAATATCAAGAACACATAACACAAAAGTTTTTACCGAGAAAGTATAAAGCTAAAAACCCCACTATCATATATTATGTATATCATGAGTCATGAAACAATATCATACAAAACTCTAATCCAAGAGCTCTCAGTACAATGCAATCGTCTCACACTGTCATACACAAATCAGCAAGTACATGTGCCAATTCCTGTGTTTAGACAGCTTGCCTCCTCTACATAATCTCTGCAATTCAAATTCTCACAATGATATGAATTGCCTAGTTTGCACATGCTCATAATCATATTCACTGCATGTGTGATCAAATCACAACTGATAGCCAAATTGTCCCTTTCACCTGTTATCTCAACTAGGTCTCCAATGGATCTGACATGCATGTAGTTAACCGTGGTGAATCTTCAATTGCATGTGAGTTCACTAATTAACTGAACTCTCACTAGTGCATGTTTAGTTACAACTAGTACAATTGATCTTAACTCACTTAACTACATTTATAGTTCTGTTACAAATCCAACTCACTCAGTTATGAATGAGATAATAGATTAATATTTATTGTCTAATTTAATTAAGGGAAAAGTAAATTAGACACATGTTTCTTGTTTACTTTTCAACAAGATGCCCCCTAAGGGTCTTATAATACTCAAAGGGTTATCCCATATAGAGATACGGAGAGGAGCCATGGTATAGTTAAAACAATTTGATGAAATGACTCCACATAAGCCCTCCTTCTAGCGCCAATTTTGTTAACGTGGGAAGAATTCCCTTTATCAATAGTAGGGGTTACCAACAATGAGAAGTCCCAATTACATTTCTCATTGTTTTGAGTAGGGAAACCATCCAAATTTTGGCCTGGTAACCATTTATAGTTTGGGGTTTACTGGCTGTGGCCTAGTCCACCATCCCTCTACTAGGAAATGCTACATCAAAATTACGACCTCTGATACCAATTCGATTTACTGATATGCTTTGCATATAAATAGGGTTACGCAAAATAACAACAACTATATATATACAACATATATAGAAAAAACCATGAGAATAAATGAATAAATATTTATACAACATATAAATTAACACACAGTAGAAACTTATCTTTGGTAAAAATAACACCAACTGCATCCAAACCTTCCACATTCCTCCCATCCTTACATTGCACTGCTCATAACTTTCAGCAGTGGGTCACCCCTGATTTGGGGATAAAACTCCATCGAGGCAAAGGAAATCCTAACCACGATAAGGTCTCTCAAACAACATAAAACTCATACTTAGGTGTCAAATCAAACTAACAATGTGTAGTCCCTCATTCCTCATATGCATGTCCCACCCTAGGAAGTGTGCCCCTTCTCTACTCAATAATCTTCAGTTGCCCCACTTCCCTTATGGGGCTTCAACAACAGGATGAATAGGAAGTATCAAAGCCCTATAGTTGTATCTTGGCACCCTCGGAAATCAATTCTCATCGGTTCTCTCACCTAGACAGAATTCTCACAGGACTGACAACCAACTTCTTCAATGTTCTGCAGGCTTGACAACCCACCTCTTCAGTCCTGATCCAAATATTTCCATGGTACAGGTACATGTAATGGAAGCATGAAGTATGGTTGGTAGGGGAGGTGATGGTAAGAAGAATGATAATGGAATGATGGCCAAATGAACTAAATCCCCCCAATTATATTATCATGTTCGCCACTTGACACTTGTCATGTTGGGAACTAGCTTGGGCCCACATCGGACAAGTTTCCCAATTTACAACTTAGGATACATTTTATATCCATATTTTATACTTTATATTTTTAGGAATATTAATAAAATATTCCTTTGGGAT
>ML781891.1:582692-602939 GCA_009831015.1 Picea engelmannii | reverse complement strand
CCTTTCCCATTCTAGTGGTGTTTATCCCCCCATACTCTTTTACAAAAATTGAGTGTGATTACATTTTACAAAAATAGGCTCACTGGCATTTCAACTTCTAGCTCACCATCCTAACAACCATACAAGCACTATGGCCTCCAAAATGCATACATACAAAGGCACTATAGCCCTAAAGTATTTTGGCTCACCATCCTATATGTAAAATTACAACTAGGGCTCAACCTGGGGTATTGCATTCCCCTCCCCCTTATTTATGCATTGTCCTCAATGCATTATATATATGTACATTTAAAACTTATTCAAAAAGATCCATGCCTTTACTATTGAAGTTTGTTGACTTATTGGTTCTCTACTTTCCAAGCACCAAATTCATGTATTCACACTGCAGCTGGAAGTCATTTACTCTACTCCATAGATCTGCTTCAGGAAATAATTCAACTCATTGTTCCATTTGACACACCCTCATGATTATATCTGCCACTCCATAAGAATCTTTTAGTTTCTCTTCCTTCCTGCACTCACCCCTCCAGGATCAGGTATCCATTCACTGCTACATAGTCCTTCAATTATCCATATTTCCACACAAGGAGGGAACCGACTCATTACCAGAACCCACCAAGGTTCTACATTTATAGGGCTCCAATGTCTCCACCAATAGTTGTTCTTCCCAAGCATACCATATTCAATAAATATTATCTCATATGTATCACACACATACATTCATTATGAGACAATATTATAAAAACTTCATTTAGAAATTCAAATTTATTTCATACGAAAATTCAACTTGTCCCCAAAATATGAAATTCTATCTCATAATTTTATTGGTTGTTGCAACAACAGACATCATTATTTATTATGTCTTTTTGCAACACCATACTTGAGACCACTTTTCTGCAATGCTTCCATCTTGTATTCAACCAATATATTATTAGTGCTTCTTGCATAATATACCATATACTTGAATTTTAACAATTTCAAAATTTACAAAGTGATCTTAGAACTGTTTACATTTAAAAATTCAATCACAACTAACAATCTATTTATTAATTAGAATGAAATTATCATTCCATGCATATATATTATCAGCATCCAAGATTTTACTATGTTCCTCTGACAGAGCTTTCTTGTGACTACTTAACTTGCAAATCTCTTGTTGAATTATCTAATAACTCCTGAAATGTTCTCAACCTCATGAGTTAGTAACAATTACATCATTTCAGCTACTAGCTTAATTATTTCCACTAAATATTATATATGCATATATTCACCAAAATGCATTCAACGATTACATTCAAGCATAAACGACTATATTGGGCATGACTGAAACTCTACCACTTACACACTTTCGTAATATATCTATACATATATATTCAATGCATCCTTGCTTTGATTTCATAATGCCCTTAATCTAAGTCATGCATCTCACCATGGTGGATTAGAAGGTTTGGACAATGCCTCGATACACCATCCATACACTTCCCCTTACTTTCAAAATCATTTGGATTCCTTCCTTTTCGACTCAAACACTACACCAAGAATAAAATTAGATGGTGTTCTATAGCGTTAGAAAAAATTTTGTAGTACAAACACTAGCTATAAGTACAAATTTTCCTTGGATACTTGTATGGCACTATAGTCTTTCCTTATCCAACCATGTCATGGCCTCATACTGTTGGAATACTGAGANATTCAGTATGAGAACTTTATTATGAATTTTAACCACAATACGTAATCATTACTTTCATTAGCAGTATATCATCAATATATCATGAGCAGTGTAAATAAACAAAGCATAATCCACAAAAATACAATACACTGGAATTTACATGGAAACCCAAATGGGAGAAAACCACATAATGCTTTTCTTATATATCAGAAGAATACATTCATTGGAAGCACCAACTTCCTAATTCTCCAACTACAACTGGAAGGAGGCTCCAACCCCCTATTTACAGGCTCCAACCTCAACGAAGCTACAACTCTCTGAATTCTCTGGCTCCAACTAGAAGGAGGCTATAGCCCCGTGATTCTCAAGCTTCAACCTGAAGGAAGATCCAACTCCATGTGTTCTCCGGCACCAACTAGAAGGAGAGTACAACCCCCTTTACTTTCCCCATACTACTACCCTAAAATATAAGTGTAGACCAACTGTCACTACCACAATCACTGCCACTGTCACTATCACTATCATTGTCACTGTCATTGTCTCTATCACAACAACCTGTAACCCGTCAACATGTCACTGTATCAAACCTGTAATTGTCAATGCACCATCAAACTGTAATTGATCATCAACAAAACCTGTACCATACCATGCATCATATGTGTGCCAACAAATGTAGTATAACATGCATAAATAATGTACCATAAGATATGTCAAATGTAGATACCATAACATCAATGATGAGTAGATAATCATGTACCATGTACTAGAACATCAATCACCTATAAAACTAGTACCATATACCATACCATCAATCATATATAGACTTGTACCATATCATCAATGAAGTGCCTCATGCATATGCCACCATACATCAAGTGTATACCTCAACCTTACATTCACATCTCAAATATATGTCTCTAATAATGAACCATAACAGTCATTCCATAACCAGATACAAAATTATACCTCAATAAACCATGTATCCAAGATGTACCTCAATCATGTGTCAAGCCAAACATACCTCAAGCATGTATTTTACCACAACCAAGTATAATCTTCACAAAAATCACATGAGCATACCTATACCTTTATAGATGACCTTATACACAGAAATGATGACCTGTAAGCTCTCATATGACCTCAAGGACCTCACACAATCATTACCCCCAAATATGTCCTGTCCTCGTGGGACTAAGACATGATGTTACATGGGGCCTCACGTGACATGCATTATGCAACCCACGGGGATGCCTTGCGGGACACTATTAGTATGACCCGAAGGGGTCAACTAAACTAGGGTTTCCTCAAAATATTTTCATTTTCATTGTAATCCCTAAACTCTCACACTTATCACTTGTTGCTACCTCATATTTCGTCTTCACAAACTTGGAAAAAACATCACTAGTTCACTAGAATATGTTCAATAGAATAAGTGAGTGAATGTACTTATGAATTACTCATTGAGGTGTATTTATACTTTTTCAAGTGACCTTTTTCCTTAATATTAGGGGATTCTAGACATTCTTTTTACAACCACTTTACCCTTTCATTAAAGACTTGTAACCAACTAGGGGCTTCTTGACCATTCTTCGGGACTTCTAACTTCACAAGACCATAACTCCTCAATCGTGAGAAACCACATGGTGTACCACCTATCACCAGAAATGGAATGATGAGGAATATACATCCATGAGTGAGTTACATGCATTTACACCATCCTTCATGGCCTTTTTCCTTGATCAACTATGAGTTCCATGACCATACCATTGGGGCTACTGGAATTCTTCAAGGGTTGACATCAATGAAAACTGATATTTCAACAATCTCCCCCTTTGGCATTGATGGCAACATTGGTGGCATGGTAACACTCATAACATTCATTCTCCTTCTCATTCTCCCCATGTGATCATCACTCTCCCTGTGACCATTGCTCCCCTATCTTCATGCATCTATTCTTTCTCTCTATTTCCATGCCTTTATTCTCTCTCTCCCCCTTTGACATCAATGGAAAAGGGTAATTATCCTTTGGGGCTACTCCCCCTGTCAACAAGTCTCTACTTTCTCTTCATGGTTCTTCCTCTTCTAATACTTTGATGTATATGAAAAGAATTCAAAATATTATTTACTTGAATTCATGTCTTTGTCTTCTCTCCCCTTCTCTTACTATGCCCGATCCCATGTGGATCACTGTGGGGCATAAACTACTCCAATTTTATGTTGAATATACTCAAAGGTATCTCTTCAAGGAGGTTTGGTGAATATATCTGTAATCTACTCTTTTGTCCCAATGTACTATAGGTTGATGTTCTTCTTTGTAACATGTTCTCGTAGAAAGTGAAACTTGATCGAAATGTGCTTCGTCTTGGAATGCATTGTTGGATTCTTAGAGATACTAATATCACTAGTGTTATCACATAGTATCAGAATAGGCTCGACATATTCCGCCTGTATATCCTGGAAGGTTTGATTCATCCAGAGAACTTGAGTGAAACATGTTGTTGTTGAAATATACTCTGCTTCTGTTATGGAAAAAGATACCGATGATTTTTTCTTTCTCAACCATGATACCAGATAATCACTTAAGTAGAAATTTTATCCACTTGTACTTCTTCTATCGCCAATAATACATTCCCAATCTGCATCTATGTAGGCTACCAAATATATATCATTCCATTTTGGATACCATAATTCAAAATATTTTGTTTCCTTGAGATATCTGAATATTCTTTTTACTACCATGACCTGTGTTTCTTTCAGTGTTGCTTGAAATCCCGCAACTTGCCCAACTACTTGCATCACATCTGGTATTGATGATGTCACATAGATTAAGTTTCCAATCATTGATCTGTAGAGACTCTGATATGAATCCTGAGATTCATCTTCCTTGCTCAACTTGTAATTGGTGTGCATAGGATTACTTATGACTTTGCAGTCTTCCATTCCAAACTTATTTAACATTTATATGATGTATTTTGTTTGGGAGATGAAAATACCTTTATCACACTGACATATCTATAATCCCAAAAATAAATTCAACTCACTGAGTAAACACATTTAAAACTCATTCTACATGTCTTTGGAAAATTTTTGACTCATATTGTCATCATCTCTTCCAAAGATAATATTATCTACATAAACTTCAATTATCAATATATTGTCTTGATCCACTTGTATGTAGATATTTGTATTTGCATTGCCCTTCATGAATCCTTTTTGTTGTAGATGCTTGTCCAATATTGAATACCATGCTTTGGGGGCTTTCTTGAGTCCATACAGTGCTTTCTTCAACCTATAAACATATTCTTCCTTTTTTGATAGTATGAACCATTTAGGTTGTTTGATGTAGACTTCTTCTTCTAATTCCCCATTTAGAAAGCATGATTTTATGTTCAGCGGATACACCTTGATTCTTTTGGAACATGCATAGGCTAAGATCAATCTGACTGCTTCCATCCTAGAAATTGGGGAAAAGGTCTCTTCAAAATCTATACCTTCAATTTGAGTGTATTCTTTGAAAACTAACCTTGCTTTGTTTTTGGTTACATGTCCATCCACATTCAACTTGTTTCAGAAAACCCACTTTGTACCAATCATGCTCATTTTCTTCAGACTTGGAACAAGTTCCCATGTGTCATTCATCTATATCTAATCTAATTCTTCATCCATAGCCTTCATCCAATGTTCACCCTTGATGTCCTATTCAAAATGGTTTGGTTTGACTGTGGATAATAGTGCTAGATGCCTTTTTTCTGGTGAATGTATTCTTCTTCGAGTTTCAACCCCTGCATATTTATTTCCAATCATCTTTTCTCGTGGATGGTTTTTTTGCACTTGTCGGCTAGGTGTCTTGGGAGGTATTTATTGCTCATCTTCCTCTTGCTCTGCTTCAGGTTTCTCTTCTTCTTACGTTGCTTCTTCTTCTACCTCTTCTTCTTTTAGACCTTCTTCATCATCCTGCTCTTCTAGATCTTTGCTTCTTTCTTTGATCTGTCATTCACCTGTTTCTTCAATTGTTGCATTGATGCTTTCCACTATCTTTTTGAGTCTTGGAATAAAGCATTTATATGCTTTTCTTTTGCTTGAATACCATGTTATCACCTATTATGTTCTACAAAGTTTTATCGCTCATCTCTTATTTTCTTCATTTAAATTTTCTATAGGTTATAAATCCTCATCATTAGGTTGTTAAAGGTTCAAAATATTTATCATGGGGGTCAAAATAATGTTTTATTGAGAGGAATGAGATATACTTAGTATTGTAAAAGGGGATAGGAGGATTTATGCACATGTTTGTATGATTTTCTCATGACATCATTAGTTTTAAATATTTCCATCATAGTCATATCTCATGTCATAACTTATGTCTCATTATCATCAAAGTTAGATAATGAATTTCAAGTCAATTCCATTCAAAAAATTCCAAAGGACAATTTTTTCAGGGCGCTACAGGAACTTCCACTTGTCCCTAATTTTCATCATTACGAGTATTTTGGAGGAGTTTGAAGATGTGGATTGTCCTACCTGGAAGAATGAAAGATCAAGGTGGCTATCAAGTACCCAATCAACATCACAACATGCAAATGTGGCAGTACTTTCACATGTTTGTATCTGTTATCCAAGATGTCACGTGGATGGAGTTTTTTAAAACAATTATTTCAACCTAGTGTATTATTTCTTACTCTAGTTTCACATTGCAGCCGGTCGATTTGAATTTCCTCCATACAACCAGTAAATATCATATATATCTCCACATAGAAAGCATATCCCATTTCTACAACAAGGAATCTAGTCTTCTGGTCATCACAGTAGATATGGGTAAAAGTGGACACATAAACAGAAAGGAACCCTATGGACCTAAGCTTATGGAGGCATACGAAAATGTTAGACATGTTTTCCACCAAGTTGGATGGTATATGTATTGTGCTAAATTGGATGGTTACCACTATGATATAGCTCGGAATTTTTTTTAAGGATTTGATGGATAGAGGGTTCGAATCTCTAATGTAATTATGCAGGTTACAAAGGAATCAATAGAAATAGCATGTAATCTCCCTTGTGATGGTTAAAAATGGTTCAAGAACAAGTTAATCATAGGTGGGGATGTCAATCAATTCTTAAAACCAAAGAAAAGCGATACCAATTGGTCCAAGGGTATTCCTAAGGACTGGATAGTTGATGAATGGTTGGAGGCTTTGTAGATGCTAAAACACTATATTACATGTGAAGGCCGTTTTACTAATGTTTTCAAATTTCATCTTTGATTTCTCATTCATTTGTAAGGAATTAAAAGGATGAGCCTACCATATTATTTCTTAAGGGACCTGAATAAAATGGCCATGAAAATTCAAGCAAACCCCAAGATTCCCCTGCATGGTATCTATAATCAAGGGTTAATCAAGATACTCATTAAAGAAGATCTGGAGAAAAGACAGAGGACATGGGATCAATTCTTGATCCAGTCAGGGTTTAAAACATCAATTCATCCTCCTGCCTAAAATTTGACTGACAAATTTGTTGAGCCAACGCAAGGAGCATCATCAAGTAAAAACCAACCTGCTTTTTCAAGGAAGAATAAAAGAAAAACCAGTTTGAATGTTTCAGGTGAACAAGTCGAGGCTACCCCAATCAGTTTGCAAACATCTGAAGGATCTTCTCATGTGTTGGGTGGAGGTAGGCATCCTTTCCCACATGCACAAAAGGTTTATATCATAAAATGTAAAAGGTTAGTAGAACCTATGATGTTGAAAGAGATTCAACAACCTAAGACAGTAGAGGCACATTCAAGCCTTGTACAATCTAAAAAACCTATTCCAAATATTGTTCCTCCTAGTTCTAGTTCTTATGAAGATGATGTTGATAGATATACAAATTTGATAAGGAAAATGAGTACTAGGCCACAAAACAAGTTATTACTGAAATCCAAAGCCATGTATAACCATGCAATCAAATATAAGGTTATAGTAATCGATGAGGAACCTACAAACCATAATATGGAGCCATCAACAAGCAAGAAGGTTTCTAAAATTAGAACTGAGAATAAGAAACCTAAGAAAGAGGATCTAGTAGCAAATAAAAAGGTTCCTATAGAAGAAAAAAAGTTGATGCCAAACAAGAGAGGAAGCAAAGAAAATAGAGAAAGAAAGGCCCAAAACCTATGACCATATATGAATATGGTAATCCAAAGAAAATGCCAACTCATTCTGAAACAAAGCAAACAAGAGGTAACAATTTGGATCTGTTATCTGAGGCATCTAAATCTGTTTTCCAAGGAGAAGTTTCAATTTGAGAACTCAAGTGTTTATGCAAAACCTAATTTTTTATTAAAATATGATGGATGATCGAAGAAATCCTTTTTGTTTTCATGAACTTGAGGTAGTATCTCCCTATGAGTAATGATTGTATGTAACTTGGGCAAGAAAAAGGAATGAAGGATATTAAAATCGGATTTTAAAAGAGCACTACAGGAAGTACCTGTAATACTCCTCACAAGAAAAATATTGACGTTGTAGCAGTTGATTTTGTAGAAGACACAAAATTTCATTTTTGTGATGGGAAAAGCAGATGATGAGGTAAATATTTTATGGAATCTGAAGAGAGAGTATGATATCCCTTTTCAAGTTTATTTATAGCCTATTTTTGGTGGATGACAATACATATCAATCATCTATTTTCGAGTTGTCAAAGTGTTGAAACATATGGATGACACAGGATCAAGTGGGTCTTGGAATATTAGGTGAAGGATGCAGCATACCATCCAGATGTAATAAATTCAACAAAGGACCTATCTCTATGCAAAGTTATTTCCTAGATTATAGGATCTAAATTGTAATTGTATTCTATTTTTATGTATCAATAGATATAGGAAAAATTCACCCTCGTGGCATGTAGGAGTTTGTATTTAGATATCCCTAGATATCATATTGATCATAAATGTATGGAAATGATGTAAAACTCTATATATTTCATGAAGTAGAAGAAGAAAGGGTTTGATCCCTATTTTTGGCTTGATATTGTATATCTAAAGTCTATTTTGATTCATTTTTCCTATGTAAAGACTTCAACTGCTAATAAATTTAATGGTTAGTTTGTGTTCCTTCTTTATTTATCATCTTATTTTTTTCCTCTGAAACACTTTGCTGATGTTATATGATCTTATGACAAATTCTTATGTGATGAGAAGGTTGCTTTAAAGGGTCTTCAGTAATATTTGCCACATTGGTGTTTCTTCTTCTTAAATCTTATTTGGAATGATTTATAGATAAAGGTTCATTATTATACTGCATAAGGACCTTAAGGAAAAGATGTTTTTATTGGTGGATTTATCAGTTTTGTTTTTTCCTTCTCTCAATCACATCACCCAAAACTTTAAGTCTCTAGCAATTAGTTTTATTTACCTGACTTGTTGCACCTAGGTAAGCGATCTTAATAGATCAGATCATTATTCCCTTTCAAACCAAGCAAGGATGTATCCATCTTCATAAAACTTATTGATCATTTTGAAACAAGATGTACTAGGCTTGACTCAATAACAGTCTTGAGTTGACTTCTAGCGCTAACATACCCAACCAATATGCCCTTATCAACTCGGAAATCAAATTTTCCAATCTTTCTATCTTCTCTTTTGATATACCATTTGCCTCCAAATACTCTGAAATGATTCACATTTTTTGGTCTTCTTTTACAAAGCTCGTAGGGAGTCTTATCAATGTTACCTCTAATCATTCCTTTGTTTAGGATATTAACTATTGTATGTACTTCCTGTTCCCAAAATATGTCACTCAACTTGGAATCTTTCAGCATGGTTATGGCCATTTCTTGTATTGTTATGTACTTTCTTTCCTTTCCAAATTCATTCAGGACATATAGGTTGTTTGGAGTTCTTATAGTTGTAGCCACCAACTTGCATGATCCTTGTTTCCTTATCTCACATTTTTCTGAGTCAAACAAGAGTTTGTGTCCTTGATCACACATTTGACTTACACTTAGTAGATTGTGCTTCATATCTTCGACCAGTATAACATTTTATGCCTTGACATCTTTGCTTCCAAGATTTATTGTACCTCTACCTATAATTCTGGTTGGGTTATCATTTCCAAATGAAATTGATCCATCTCGTTCATTCTTAATGGTCAGAAACCTATTCTTTTCAACTTTCATATGTTTCGAACAATTGTTGTTAACATACAACCCACTTTTCTTATGTTGTGCTTGTAGAGAAAGCGAGCATTCTTTAGTGTTAAATTGATCCTACTTCCTTCTCCATATTCTTTGTGGTTCCTATTTGATATCTTGCTTTAGTTCTCTTGGAGGAATAATCAGTCTACAATCTTTGGTCATGTGTCCAAAATTGTTGCACTTGTAGCACTCTACTTCATTACTTAGTGAACCCAAACTGTTGTGATTTATTTTATGTACTTCATGTGAATTTCTAGGATAATTGTTGTTCGAATAACCTTCATAGTTTATTCTATTCTTGGCATAGGCTCTATAGTTTTCAGCTTTGTGTCCAAAATTGTTACAAAAATAAAATAAACCAAGAAAAATAGTTTGATACCTGGATGTAGGGGATCTTCTGAAAGGTGGTACTCTTATGAATCCTTCTTCTTGAGATGTTTCTTATTGTTGATTCTATGTTCTGAATAGTTTGGGTGGTTCAGCTCCTCTGTCATTTCCTTCTTGAGTACCTATGACTATTTCTACATAGTTTCTTTGTTTTTCTTCCTATTATGTCATCTTGGAGCTTGAACCTTTCTCATTCTGTATCTAGTTGTATCCTAGCCTAGACCTGTCATAGTTTGGCCTTTTATTGTTGATGATCTCATCCAATATCTTGGTGTTGTTCTCCTACATATATTTTTTCTAAAGATCTTTTCTTAAGGTGACTATTTATGCTTCCAATATGTCAATTATCTTCTCCTTATCTTCTAACTGATTTCTGAGTGCTTATTCAACCCTTTTGTCTTCTTCTACCTAGATTTTTAACTTCATGATTATCTGCTCGATTTCTTCTAAGTTGGAATTTTGAGATCCTTATTTCTTCTTTAATTCTACTTTGAGTGACTTGTTTTTCTTTCTTTCTTTCTCTAGTTCTCCTAAGGCACTAATTAATTCTTCTCTGATATCGACTTCACCTTCTTCTTTAGAATTGTATTCATCATCATCATCTACTCCCATGAAGAGTACTCTTTATGAATCATTATCACTATCATCATCCTTGTCTGATGAGGAGTTGTCTTCCTTTGAGTATAAACTTTTCTTGAAGAATTTATTTTTGTTCCTTCTCTTGTCTTCCTTTTTATTTTTATTTTTCTTCTTAGGATATTCTTCTTCATCACTACCATTATTCTTAGCATAAGGAAATTTAGAAGAAAAATGACCAATACCATCACAATTAAAAAACTTTGATTGAAGCATACCTTTGTACTTGTCGGTTCCTCTTTTCAACTTTCTCACAAAGTTTTCCACTTCGTCATGTTCCTCTGAATTGTCGCTGCAACTAGAATTTAGTTTTGACTTTGGATTGTTATAATTATTTGTCTTCTTGGATTATTTGAATGATGCTTCCTTCGTGACTAGGTTATCTTGTTCTATCCTCATTTCATAAGCTGTAAATATTCCATGTAGCTCGTCCATGCTCAAACTGTCAATGTTTGTTCTTTCTTCCAGGGTCGATATATTAGTATCAAATATCATAGGAAGAGATATTAGACCCTTTTAAACAATCATTGATTCATCAACTTGTTCTCCCAGTCCTCTAATAGTGTTCATTATTTCCTCAACGCGTAGAAATTAGGTTGAAATGTCTTCATCTTCCTTCATCTAAAATTGCTCAAACTTATCTCTAAGGGTGTGTATCTAAGCTCCCTTGACTTTGGAATCTCCTTCATAGATATTTTTAAGTTTGTCCCAAAGATCCTTTATGGTCTTGCAATGCATAACTTTGACAAATATTGAATCATCCAGACTGCTCAGAATGGTGCATTTATCCTTTGAATTGTTTTTGTTGAGTTTATTTCCATCTTTGTCAGTTGGGGGAGTGTCAGGTATTGTATATCCATCTACTACTAACTTCCAAACATCAAATCCTTGTTCTTGCAAAAGTGTTTGGATCATTTTTTTATAAAAGGCATATTTTTGGCCATCAAATCTTGGTGCTCCAATTTTAGCGTATTACATGATCTCCTCCCAGTGGTTAAACTATTTCTTGAAGGACCTTCTTTGATATCAATTGTTGGAATACTGATAGGAGGGGGGTGAATCAGTATGAGAAATTTATTATCACTTTAAACAACAATATGTAATCATTAATTTCACCAGCAGTATATAATCAATATATCATGAGCAACATAAATCAATAGAGCATAATCCACAGAACACAGTACAACAAAATTTGCATGGAAACCCAAATGGGAGAAAACCACAGAATGATTTTCTTATATATCAAAATAATACATTCATTGGAAGCACCAACTTCCCAATTCTCTAGCTACAACTGGGAGGATCAAACCCCCTATTTACAAGATCCAACCCGAAGGAATCTATAACTCCCTGAATTCTCTAACTCCAACTAAAAGGAGGCTACAACCCCTTCATTCTCAGGCTCCAACTTGAAGGAATCTCCAACTGCTTGTGTTCTTCAGAACCAACCCGAAGGATGATACAATCCCCTTTCCTTGCCCCATCTTATTTTCCTGAAATATAAGTGTAGACCAACTATCACTACCACAATCACTGGCATTTCCATTGTCACTGTCACTGTCACTATCATTATCACTGTCACTTCCTCTTTCAAATCAACCTGTAAAATGTCAACCTATCACTATATCCAACCTATAATTGTCACTGCACCATCAACCTGTAATTGATCATCAGCAAAACATGTACCATACCATGCATCAATTGTGTACCAATAAATGTAGTATAACATGCATCAATCATGTACCATAAAATATTCCAAATGTAGATACCATAACATCGATGATGAGTAGCTAATCATGTACCATGTACTAGAACATCAATCACATATAAAACCAGTACCATATGCCATACCATCAATCAGGTATATACCTCTACCATATCATCAATGAAGTGTCTCGAAGAACTAAAGCATGTGCCTCATGCATATACCACCATACATCCACATCTCAAATATATGTCTCTAATAATGAACCATAACAACAATTTCATAACCAGATACAAAAGTATATCTCAATCAACCATGTAGACAAGATTTACTTCAATCATGTGCTAAGTCAATCATACCTCAAACATGTATTGTACCACAACCATGTATAATCTTCACAACAAGCACATAAGCATACCTATACCTCTCTAGATGGCCTGATACACATAAATGATAAAGTGTAAGATTTCCTCTGATCTCGGACTTGGTACAAGAATTACCCCCAAATTTGTCTTGTCCTCGTGGGACTAAGACATGATTTCATGTGAGGCCTCATGTGACAGACACTATGAAACCCACAGGGATGCCTCGCAGAACACTAGTAGTCTGACTCGCAGGGGTCAACTAAACTAGGGTTTCCTCAGAAATTTTGACTCTTCTAGTGGTGAACTTCAAATTCCTAAGTCAAGGCTTCAATAGTCTTATTAATAAAATGTTTACCTTGATCACTCATGAGGATCTTTGGGCATCCAAACCTGGTTATGATATCATCAAATATGAAACGCACAGTTGTAGTTGCACTACAATCCTTAACTGTTCTTGCTTCTGCCCATTTGGTCAAATACTCTGTCACAGTGATGATGTATCTGGCTCCTGTGCGCTTCTCTAGTGGGTTTATAGGTCCAACGAAGTCAATGGCCCATTTCTCAAAGGCATGTAAGGTTAGCTGGGGTGATAATGGCATGTCATCTCTTTTGGACGGTTGGGACATAGGGGCATAGCCATGGTTCAACTCTAATAGCACACCGACAAGCCCTAACTACCAACCCTTTCAGAAACACCTGCGAAGAAGATGCAGTCTCACCCGAAGTAGAAATAGGGGGTTGCAGGACACAGGTGTCTACAACCAGAGGAAATGCAAGTGCAATCAATGCAATCACACAAGGAGATCCGACTATTCTTTCCAAACATAAACCTACTTCACACAGATATATATCAGATATAACATACTAATAATGCATCATCATAGTAACAGAGAAAAGAACACAGCACCAATCACACACAACAACAGGATATATGTGGTTCACCCTCTCCCTAGGGCTACGTGCACAGAATTGTGCTTTATAATATATAAGATGAAAGCTTACAATTCTATATGTGCTCTTAGCTTGCGGATCTCTCTCTTTCTCTCTTCTCTCTATCTCCCTTCCCTACGCACCCAGCTACAGGGTTGATCTTCGCACCCAACTGAAGATATTACAACATAGACTTCTCTCTCCACACAATACTTCTCTCTCAGTAATAACAACAATCACTCATAATCACATACCCGAACCCATATCAATTCTTATTGACCTTTATTTATACATTACAATAGCTCACTGACAGCCTTAGGTCGAAGCCTAGGTGTTTGAAACCCTAGATACCAAAACCTCGGGTGTCTAAAACCCTAGTTCAACTTGACCCGCATTTTTAGGGCTTCACCGACCTGTCTTTCCTTTCTTCCCATGAGGTTCTCCAAAGAATCTACCAGTGGATTTTTCCACTTTTTGAGTTGTCCACGATCCATCTTCCTTGTTGATCTGGCATCCTTGATATCCTCATCCAATGGCTTGCTTTCTCTTACTTCGCTCTATATTTTATTCTCTTTTGCTCACTTCGACCTAGTATCAGTCACTGTGTCTTCTGCGTAGTTCACATTTCATCTTTTCTTCTATAATATTCGCTTTCTTCCATAACCAAGGAGCAACACTGACCTATTCTTACTCAATTTCACAAACCCTAATGATTTATTTTAAACAAGGGAAACAATAAAAAGATGAAGAATGACACCTTGTATCCTTTTGTTCGTAGTAGTTCCCCTTTTTCCGTTGCTTTCTCCTAAGTTGCAGGACTCCTCCCAAAGCTGACATGAAACAACACAGAAATCAATCTACAAGATCATATATGCAATCATTATTAACATAAACATGTACTAATTCTCATGAAATAAGCTATAAACATTCAAAATCATTCATAAGAACATAGACACATGATTTGGGAAAGGATAGTTCTCTTTTATTGATAACATACAAGGAAGATTACCACCAGTATAGACCCATCTTAACTTTGGTTCTACGAACCACCGAGAGGGATCAAATCTCTTCGAGTGCAAACCCTTCCTCCTTAACTTTTTTTAGAGAAAAAGGTTAGAGCTGACATATACAATTTTCATTTACTTAAATTTTTTTATTATTATTTAAGAGTGACATATGTCAGTTGCACGTTATTTTTAGGCACGAAATCACACATCAACCTAATATTGGGTTGTAGAATGCGCCTCTCGACGCAACTAGAATATTTAATGTTGACACTGCTCTACAAACCTCACATGGGTTCCTCCAATAAGATTCCAACTGCATTAATACCACAATCACTAGCAAATCATCACAATCAACATGCAAATCTAAGGGGTTTTATGGATTGCATAAAGAGGATGAGAGAATGAGATTTTTTAGGATGGATACTTAGAATTGGATGCATAAGCTTAGAGAGAAAGAAGGAGAAATTTGGGTAGAGTTTCTTTGCCTCCTCAAAGTTATTTCAAATGAATCCCCTTAGGGCCCTTTTTATATGTAAATTTGATGGTTATTTGGTTGTGAGAAGGGTTACATGAGGTAAGAATGGTTATGCAACCCAAAATAGCATCTAAACCCCATGGGAGAGCACATAATTTTTAATTTTTTGCAACTTTTGTGAGTGTACGCAGGTTGTCTATGTATCAGGTAGTGTATGTACGTGGGATTCCTATGTATTAGGTACCGTATGTACATGATATTCCTATATATCAGGAAGTGTACACCTTGAAAAATGATATTTTTGATAAGGAACTCCAACAAAAGTGATTTGCAAGTGTGTATATGGATTATCCATGATAAAAAATGCATAGTGTTGGCATTTTGGACTATAACACCGAGTTCATGTGACACTTTGGAGAGGTTCCCCATCAGCCTTTGTCCACCATGGCCTTTCCCTATCAACCCTTACCTCCTTCTTTCCTTCTCTTTCCTTTATTTCCTGGTGTTCTTACCTTACCTTTCTCTCCCACCATCTAGTTTCCATGTGGCAGGATTTTATTGGGTCGCAAGGATGGGAGGACCCCATCCCGCACCCATTTACCTCAGTACGTGAAGTTTCCTATTGAAAATATCTAACGGTTATGGTGCATTGGGTGTCTGCAACGATCGATGAACCACTTCGCATTGCGAGCCCCCCAACCTGTTGACCGTTAAATGAGAGGGGAGGGTCGCAAAACTTAACCATATTTAAGAATGTGGTGATGTATCTCACATCCACATATTGTGGGCCCCCCGACCTGTGGTCAACATAACCGCCCCAGACCCCCCCCCCCCCTCGCAATTAATGTGGGGTTGACACATGTCTAGGATTTAGGTTTCTACTAGATAGGAAGGTGTTTCCTTCATGGCACCAAATTGCATGCCACCCCTTTTACCATGCCATCATGTACCTACCACCATGGCGGTACAGGTCACATGTCTTCCACGTTAATTGACATGTACCCTCCACATCAGGCTGATGTCACGGTACGGAAAAATTCCCAATTTCAAAATTCTTCTTGTGGCCACCAATGAAGCATTGTATTAACTTCCTATAAACAAATTCGACCCTATCAATACCAATTCATCATTTTCATATGAATTTTGTCATCTTTCCCATCAAATTCTCCATAATTCAACTATAGAATTTGGGGCTTTTGCCCAATTTCACTCAATTTCCAACATGGGAACTTTGCAACCATGAAATTTGTCCAATTTCACTCCAATAAATGCCAATTCAACCTATAGAGAAACCAATTACTTGCATGTACAGTCGATCGACATTCCTGGCATGAATTTGTTTTCTTCAATTCCTTCACGAATTGGAGAATTTGTTTAACCAATTTCGCTCAATTTGACATGGACTTAGTGTAAATTCATATTCGACCCATTATAGGTCTAAATTTTCATAAACAATGATCATAAAATGAGAATATCTAATCCCTAAACAAAAAAATTTGAATTCCCCATGAATTTAACAACAGAAATCGGGGCTTTTGCCCAATTTCACCCAGCTACTTTTGATTTCTCCATGAAAACACTATAAATCGAAATTTGGCCATCTACAGACCTGAATTTGTTCATTCTGCCAATAAAATTTGGGAATTTCCATCCCCTGGTTAAATTCCTCAACTTGCTTGTGAAATTCCTCTCAATTTCACTTCTATAATTTCAACAAACGAATTGCAGGCATCCTCTACAACTACATTTCCACAATTTTCAGCTTTGTGCTATGTTAATTGGCCCATCCAGGATCAATGTTGAAACTGGATCTCTAATGCCACATTGTAACATCCCCATCTCCTTGCTGGGAAATTCCACATCAAAATCCCAACCTATGGTACCAATTTGATTTACTGATATGCTTTGCATATAAAAAAGGTTATGCAGAATAACAAAAACTATACACACACACACACACACACACACACACCATATATAGAAAAACCCATGAGAATAAATGAATACATATTTACACAACATATAAATTAACACACAGTAGACATGTATCTTTAATAAAAATAACACCAAATGCATGCAGACCTTCCATGTCCCTCCTAGCCTTTGATCGCACTACTCATAAATTTCGGCATTGGGTCACCCCCGAGCTGAGGATAAAACTCCACCTGGGCAAAGGAAATCCTAACCAGGCTAAGGTCTCTCAAACATCATAAAACTCAGACTTAGGTTCCAACTAAAACTAACAACCTAAAGTCCCTCATTCCCCACATGCATGTCTCGCCCCAAGAAGTGTGCCCCTTCTCTCCTCAACAGTCCTTCAGTTGCCCCACTTCCCTTTTGGGGCTTCAACAACAAATCAAAAAGGAAGTCTCAAAGCCCTGTAGTTGTTGGCACAGGGGTAGACCCAAGGTTCACTCCAAGAGCGCACCAACAAGCCCTAGCTACTGGCCCTTTCGGCAACACCTGGAAAGCAGATGCAGTCTCACCCGAAGCAGCTATGAGGGGGTTGCAGGACAGAGATGTCTACAACCAACGGAATGTCAAGTGGATCAAGTACAACAACAACTCCACATGCATCAACACTTATCAACTAGAACTATCCTACACAGTTATAGATCTGATCTAACACAGTAATGCAATTAACCATATAACAACAACAGATATCAAAGCATCAATCACACACACAACACAAGGTATACGTGGTTCACCCTTTCTCTAGGGCTACATCCACATAACTGCGCTTATAATATATTAAGATAAAGCCTATAGTTCTGATATGCACTCTTAGCCAACAGATCTTCTCTCTTATTCTCTCATCCTCTACCATCCTGTGCACCCAGCTGCAGGATGTGATCCTTGCACCCAGTTGAAGATCTTACAACACCAAGAAGCTTTCACTCTCAACACTTCCTCTCTCATAGTAAAATAATCTCTCAATAAAAAATACTCAATATCAATGCCCATCCATAGTACTGACATGACCTAGGTCCTCTCAACCTCTATTTATACATTATAGTCCCTCACCGATAGCCTTAGGTCGAAACCTAGGTGTCAAAACCCTAATTACCAAAACCCTAGGTGTTTAAAACCCTAAGTCAACTTGACCCACTTTTCCCAGGCTTCGTCAACCTGTCTCTCCTTTCTTTATGTGCAGTGGTAATAGTGGATTTCCCCACTTTATGAGTTGTCCTCAATCCATCTCCCTTGTTGATATTTCATCCTTGATCTCCTCATCTAATGGCTAGCTTTCTCGTACTTTGCTCTGGTTTTTCTGCTCTTTTTCTTACTTCGACCCAATAACAATCACTGTGTCTTCCACGCAGTTCATGTTTGATCTTTTCTTCATCGATATTCTCTTGCTTCCATATCCAAGGGCCAATAGGCCCCCAACACTCACTTGTGACTCGTCCTGAGGCACTTCAGATCTGATCTTTCTATTTTACTTCAACTTTGTACTGCGCAGTGCAGTCTTTACTTTCTGCTTTGTGTCGCTTCCCTTCCCTTGCGCAGAATGTCTTTTCTGTGTCTGGTACCTAGTTTCAACTACACCTAGTACCTATACCCTTCGCCTTTTGTTTTTACTGAGAGTTGTGAGGCAGCTGGTTGTCATAGTACAACTTTAGTCGACTCTCGTTCACCAATCCTTCCTTCCATTCTCCAATCAATGTCTTCAACTGTGCAGCTCCTCCTTCTGTAACATAGGTGATCTCATATGGTCCAAGCCAATGCATCCTGAACTTCCCTGGGTGTCTTATGAACTTACTGTCATACACCAGTACTAAGTCACCTTGCTTGAGTGTCTTCTTCTTGATGTGCCTGTCGTGATATGCCTTCTCTCATTCTTTCTAAACCTGTTGGTGGAATCCTGCAATGAATCGGTCTTCCTCCAATTCAACCAATTGTGATAGCCTCTCCTATACAGTGCCAGTATCATCCATGTTTGTAAATGCAGTGATTCTTAAGCTTGGTACCAAGTATTCCATCGGGACAAAAGCTTCAAGGTCATAAACCATCTTGAAAGGGGTCTACATTGTTAATTTCTTGCAAGTGGTTCTATAAGCCCAGAGTACTGTTGGTACTCTTAAATCCCAATCCTCCCTGTTCACACTACAAACCTTCATCAATGTTGTCTCCAAGATCTTTTTGAATGCTTCAACCATTCCACTTGCTTGTGGATGGTAAGGTGTGATCTTCTAATGGTGAATTACAAATTCTTCAATCAGGGCTTCCACTGTCTTATTGATGAAATGGGTGCCTTGATCACTCATAAGGGTCTTAGGCAGTGGTGATTTTAAGAACCCCCCCTAAATTTATATGT
The DNA here is from genome assembly GCA_009831015.1 of Picea engelmannii. NCBI lineage: Eukaryota > Viridiplantae > Streptophyta > Pinopsida > Pinales > Pinaceae > Picea > Picea engelmannii. Next base: position 583,272 of record ML781891.1, on the reverse strand, counting down.
ATAATAATTGGGTGAATCCCCATAATACATAGGAAAAATTGAAGGCTATTTTATCAATAATATAATATGTATATATAATTTTTTGGCGAATCTTTTAGTCAATTATATAATCTTGTAAAATCTTGGCGAATCTTTCACTGAATTATAAAATCTTGTAAAAACTTGGCGAATCTTTCACTGAATTATGAAATCTTGTAAAATCTTGGCGAATATTTCACTTAATTATTAAACCTTTAAACTCTTGGTGAATTTTTTGTAAAGAAGTGTTCTTCCTTGTCCCATATGTTGGCCTAGTAAATATATCATAGAATTCATATGCCATATGATGGATGATATAATAGAAGGTGTTCTGGCATAACCCGAAAATTTGCATCTTGTAAGATCGATGGGATCCACTTTTACATCTGCGTCTGCTGGTATGAGAGTCTAGAGATATTCCAAAGTGTACTTTGTCCTCTTATGAACAAAAACCTCCTCCATTTTACAAATATTCATCTCTGATGGGTCACAATCGACTCTGCAAACATGTGACTAAAAAAAGAAAAACTCTGATGTTTTTGCACAATCAAAGTGCAGTCAA
>ML781891.1:551114-568112 GCA_009831015.1 Picea engelmannii | reverse complement strand
AAAAGTTTAACATAGAAATACAAGATACTCCAGCAAGTTTTGGAATAGTAGTGTTTGAAAAAGTGCAAGTAAATCAATGAGAGCTCTTGGAAAATTTCAAACAAGTCCTAATGAGGTGAGGAGACAGTGCACACCAAAAGGAATAAATTTCAATTACCAAATTAAAGCCCTCGCACGGCACCTTCCGACTTTCTTCTGCTCTGAACAGGTGGCTCCACGGACCACCAGGCTAATAACTGTAACAAATTCTAGTTTCTAACTTTCTTTTTCTCTGAACAGGTGGCTCCACCACTAGCATCTCTTGCCCTCTTTCCATTTCGTCGAGGGGAAATAAACACAAAAATTCAATATAGCATATCTTTCCCCTTTCCAAATTCCGTTCCGTCGAGGGGAAATAAACTCAAAAATTCAATATATGTAAATTGGGCCTTAGGGATTTAGAGATTTTCTGGATGGTCACGGGATAGTAGACTCTGTAGTTCTCACGAATGAACCAGACAAGTAACAAAGCTATGATTTTAACATGGGCGCTGGGCAGATGCCATACAATTTATACCAGGTGGGAGAGCCAAAATGTAGCTACCCAGTGCCCATACCATAAAATCTGGGTGAATTAAACCATAAACCTTGATTTTACCAAATGGCAGGGCGAAGAAGCTATCAGAAATTCCCATACTTCTAGAAATTTGGCTAATGGAAGCTTGTCCCTCCAAATTTTAGGGGCGAAATATAAATTTGTTTCCTCTATCTTTCCTAAAAACAAGGGCTAACCCTGTACACGATTTTTCCCCTAAAATAAATTACGGGCTAATGATATAAGTTTTAAAAAATCACTTTAATACAAAAAATTCACCCAATAAAAAATTGGAAGCCCCTAAATTTCGTCCATGAGCGAAATTTCGCCCCTAAAATCATCTATGGTCTTAGGGCATCCAAATTTGATTATTATGTCATCAAAGATAAACCGCGCAGTTGTAGTTGCACTACAGTCCTTGACTGCTCTTGCTTTGGCACATCTGGTTAAGTATTCAGTCGCAGTAATGACGTACCTTGCTCCTGTGTGCTTCCCTGGTGGGTTTATAGGTCCCACGAAGTCAATGGCCCATTTTTCAAATGCTTGTAGGGTCATCTACGGTGCTAATGGAATTTCATCTCTTTGGGATGGTTTTCCAACTCTCTGACATATATCACAAGCTCTAGCATGATCCTTAGCATCTCTATGTAAGGTAGGCCACCAAAGGCCAGCTCGCAGGACCTTCTGTGCAGTTGCTTTCCCTGCATAATGTCCTCCTGTGATGCCTTCATGGGCTTCTGCGAGGATCAGTAGGCACTCTGCCTCCATAACGTATCTTCTTAGTATCTCATCAGGTCCCATATTGTATATCTGACCAGCTATCAGTGAAAAGTTTGCAGTGCACACCATGAGCTATTTCTTCTGGGGAATTGTATACTCACTAGGTGTTATCCCTGTTGTCACAAACTGGACGATGTCAGCGAAGTGATCATCAATATTTCTAATGATGAGCATTTGTGCATCTGGTAGTGTATCCTCCAAACTGGTGGGTTCTTCTCCATGTTCCAACCTTGACAAGTGGTCAGGGCCCTTGTTCATCCTTCCTGGCTTAACTATGATCTCAAAATCATATTCTTGAAATAGCAGGAGCCATATGCATATCCATCCCCCCAACACTGGTTTGTTGACTAGGTATTTCAGCGCGGAGTGATCTGTGAACATTTTAAAGTGTCCTCCCAATAAATAGTGGCGGAATTTTTGTAGTGCATATACCATGGCCAATCCTTCTCTCTTTGTGGTGGTGTAGTTAACTTATGTTGTGGATAGCTTTCTACTAGCAAAGTCTAACGGGTGATCAATGTCTCATGTTCCTGGTTGTGCCAGTATTGCTCCTAGTGTAATAGAAGATGCATCAACGTGCACATGAAACTCCTTGCTCCAATCTGGAAAAACCAGAATGGGCGCAGTGACCATATGTTACCCATGATTTTGGTCATCATGATGATGTATTGAAGATGGTGTACTCAGGCTCCTCATAAGAACTTTCTCCTGAGTAAATTGACATTCATCTCTTCCCAGAAAACATACTTTTGAAGAGAGTTCGCAGGTTGCCAATATACCAGGGTGCGAGAATGACCCATTCTCGTAGGCTGCCTTAAGCTAGAATCACTCATTCTCGCACTGTGTAATACCCTCAGCCTGCGAACCCATTTTTTCGAAGTTTTGGATTTGAGTTTTTGCATCTTCAACTGCCCAGATCAGTTTAGGTGCCTAAAAAGAGTTTCTTGGACCATTGATTGATGTTCTCTTGTCTTCATTTCTTGTGCATGAACAGTCTTAGGATTTCAAAGGCTCTTCCTATCACTTGTTCTTGACTTTCATTTCTTGCCTTTTCTTGGCAAAGCCATACTCTTTGATTTCGGAATCTGAGTGTGTTTTTTTGGCTAAGGACCGGCGATCGGTTGAAAGTTGATCTTATTTGTCTTTATCATTTGCTTATTCTTTGAAAGATCACTTTTCTTATGCAATTGAAACGACTAGATTGGTTTGCTTGTTATTTTTTTTTCATTGAAAGAGTGGTTTGGGTTTTTATCATTGCTTGTTCATTGGTTTTTTATTTTCTGCACTCTCACCATCAGGGTGTAGGTCCTTTTTGAAAAGTGAACAAACGTTTTTCTTTCAAAAACATTTTCGTCTTCGAAAGTATTGAAAATCAATTGTTCAAATTATTGAAAAAGAAACAATAGAGAATTGTTATTGATGCGTGATTTGTTTCATTTGCATTTTAAAGGAAATTGTGTCTTGTAGTTCAAAGTTTGATCCGTAAAACTTCTCTCTCCCTCCCATACATAGGATTCATTGAAAAAAATTGATATATTTCATTCTCATCCATGCATCGTTGGGTCAGAGTCTTATACAACATCAATTTCATCTATGTTTCCTTTGAGTAAACAACAACTCTTAATAACACAGCGCAATTGTAAATTTTATCTAGTAACTCTTTTCTAGGGCTCTATTACATCAACATTTAGCTAGGCTAGCGCTTTGGAGTAGGAAGAGAGATACACTCTTCAAAGCACAAAACACACAATAGCATCTTGTGTTAAGGAGTGTTAAATCCCATTTGCAACATCTTGTCCTGGGAAGCCCTTCTCACACAAGGGTCAAACACGAGGTCACATTGATATTGACAGAGTTACTCACCCTTCTTTGTTGATATCAGTGTAGAGATTGCACGTATTACGGGGATCACTCGAAGGTATACCCACAATGATGAGTGGAAGCCTTTTGAGTTGATTTCGGGCTAGATACCCTGCCTTTGCATGTTGATCGGACTGTCGACTGTCCCCCCAGGCTTTATTGTTTTTGGTGGTAACCTTAGTGGCCTATATTTCTAGGTTCTTACATGAGGTGATTGTGAAGGGGAAAGTCTTCACGGTACTTGGAATTGACGTTGACCAAACTCACTCGAGATCCTTGGAGGGTATACCCACGATTATGTGTGGGAGCTTGCACCAGGGTGTAAGTCCGTTAAGCAGGTCGTCAGTGTAACTTTTCCACCCTAGCCCAACCCCTTCTTGTCTCGTTGTTGCGACGTTGGATTTCATCACCAACTAGTGACTTCGAAATTAGAAGGTCTTGTTTGCTTGGTGATTGCTTCCTAGATTTTATTTACTAGCGCATGTTGTTTGTTTATCAAAGTCGACCATAATATTTTCTTCGTGAAGTTTGTCACTCGTTTACAATAGCTCCTCCACGTCGTTCACGTAGAATGCAGGGTTTATCTCCAGAGCATCTGGACGGTTCTCAACCCTTGCCTACAAGTACACCTGAGGGCTCTCCTCGGCAAAGTGAAGTCACGATCGTCGCCATACCACAAGTGGAATGAACTGACTCTCTAGAGCATTTCCGAATTACTAATACTCGAGAGGACTTTCGACTTCACCCTGATTCTGAGTGAACTTTTATGCGACTGAATTCTTCCAGAGACTTAGTTGTTACATCTTCTGGATCACCAGTTGGACCCTTTCCAGGCATAGAAGGCCAAGATCTTTTTTGGTCTACGGGTGTTTTCCGATGGGACTTTTTTGGTCCAGGTTCACCTGTGGTTTCCGAAATCAAACCACCTATGATTTCTAAAATCTCTAGTCCAGAGACAGTACCGTTTACTACAGCCTATCACTTTACCGTCCCTACCAAAATGGCCCATCTCACAGATACTACGAGTGTTCCAACCGGGTTTACTGCGGTTAGTCTTGCTCCCATCAACACACCGCGAACGCCCAATGTCACTCTGAAACTACCACCTAGATATCGTGCGTTGAATGCTTCCATTCACACTACTACGCAAAACCCATCTAGCTCTCCTGGTGGTCCTTCTTCTTCTGGGCACTCTTCTCGGTTTTATTCCAACACTCCCTCAATTTCCTTTTGGAGGGCCTTCTTCGTCTTCTACTGGCAGTATTTATCCTAGTGGCACTATTCCGTCATTCACACCAAATTACCAGATTCCCGTTGGTGGACAATTTCATCAAGGTGATATGACTCAACCCCCTCCCAGTGGGAAAATTCCTTTTGGCACACAAATCCCAATTGGAACACAACCCCCAATTGGAACACCACCTTCGATTAGAGGATCGACCCCACCTTATGGGAAAAAAATACCTCCCTCCTTGGCCCAGTATTGGAATCAGTTGATACAACATCCTCCTCAATCGACTAGGGGGCAGCAGTTTTTAGTTGCGTCCGTAATACCCCCTAGTATGGGCCAACCATATCCAGGTTCGTTCAATCCCATTTGGGGGGTGAATGCTCAGACTCAAGTCCCTGTTCCAAGGTATAATCCTATGAGCTACTATCCTCTCCAACCACCACTGAATCTGCTTGGGTCTTCACATTATATGCAGACTGCTTATGGTCCTACTGGTTTTCCGACAGGGATTCCTCCCCAAAGCCACCAGTACCCGTAGGTGAATCGACAGTTACCCTTTATAGCCACTTTGGATCTTCCAGATTTGTCAAGGATTTTAAATGATCCAATTCGTCACTCTCCCCAATGGCCTACTATACCAGCCAAGCTACCATTGGACATTCCTAAATTCTACGGTAAAGCAGGAGAGGACCCAAACAATCACATTCTGACTTTTCACCTATGGTGATCATCCAACTCGTTGATGGATGACTCTATTCGTTTACGTATTTTTCAACAAACCCTCACAGGTTCTGCTGTGAAGTGGTATATCGAATTGCCACGAGGTTTCTTCTCTGACTTCAACACCCTCGTTACTAATTCGTTATGACACGGGGACCGAGATTTTGACTTCTTTCAAACAGAACAAGGCCACTCATATATCCGATCACATTCATGAGTGGCGACGATGACGACGCCGTATTAAAATTGAACTCCCCGATCAGTTGCTGGCAGAATGGTTCACCAAATTATTTGTGAACGACATCGGTCGTGACATTTCCATGGGTGGAGTGGTCACAGAAGAGCGGGCTATAAGTCGTGCTCAATATCTTGACCTTGTTTACTCGCAAACAGGTATCCTTTACGATTTACTACCTGATTTACCTCGTCCTTCCACTTCCACAACTTCCACTACTCTAGCTGCCTCGCATGCAGCTGACGGTGTGATTGGCACTTTCTAGGCCCAACCACATTCCGCCTCAAGCACAAACCCCAAACCTGCTTCTTTTAATTTTCAAAATGCTCCGTCTCCTTCCCTTCCCACTAGCAAGACTTCTGAGGTAAATGCAGTCCAATCTACCCCAGCCGATAAAAACATATCTAAAAAGGGGAGAGGTAAGAATAAGGAGGACAAAAATACTTCTCAAGTAGAGCAAACAAAAACTACCCCTGTTGACGATCAGGATAAGTGCAAACCTCGATACCCTTGTCTTATCTGTGGTGATGATCACTACACGAAGGATTGTCCATGACGTGTCGAGGTCACTAAGTTCCTTCAAGGAGCCCCAAAATCACCTGCTCCGATTGTTTTGTCCCAACCCTTCCCGTCTCAACAACAGGCTCAGTTGGTCATTCATGACCAACCCTCATCTTCTACTACATACTATGTTTTGATGTGTACTGGCGATTCTAAGTAGAGCGACGTTGCACTCACTACTCGAGCCAAAGATTATTCTCCCTCTAAAGAGAAGGTTGATGATCTACCACCTTCATCGGTACAACCCTCTCTCGTGATTCCACCTACCAACGGTCCTCTTCATCTCAAACGACCGAGCCTCGACACAGTTCTGCGACCCCACCCAAAGGGCGTCGGTCGGAAATTGGCTTTCAATCCTAACGCTTATGCTGCCCAGAACTACAACATGATTTTGGTCATCGTGATGATGTATTGATGAGGGTGTACTCAGGCTCCTCATAAGAACTTTCTCCTGAGTAAATTGACATTCATCTCTTCCCAGAAAACATACTTTTGAAGAGAGTTTGCAGGTTGCCAATATACCAGAGTGCGAGAATGACCCATTCTCGTAGGCTGCCTTAAGCTAGGGTATGAACTTCTCGCACTGTGTTACATAGCTAGGGTGTGAACCTTCTCTAAAGCATGGAAAAAGATGAATTCTCGATGGTTCTAGAAGGGAATCTTCTAGAAGAATGGGTTGGAATTCGAATGGTTATCCTTGTACTGGATTCCCTGATATTGTGGGATCATTCTTATCCAAGTAACCATCTCATTCTCTCCTATATATTGATGGAATTCTCATGGAAAAGGTTAAGAAAGATTCATTGGAGAATTGGTGAAAGAATTGTGTGAAGGACCTAGCTTGAACAGGAGCTTGGACACCCTAGCAAGTCTATCAAGAGTATTTGATCTTTTTCATACAAGGATTGAGAAAGTGTGTGTGTGTTGGAGCCAACATCCATCGAAAGGAAGCTTGCAACATCAAGGTGATCAGGTTGTAATCTTTACTTTCAATTAATATGATACAGTGGCATGTCCCTTTCCCATAAATCTATTCTCACTTTATTGTGTAATTCCTTGATCATATACATAAGTTGACAGTTGAATATATTTCTCTATATTCACTTTGGTTGGTTTGTGTTGTCTTGGTCTTGACCTCACGAGAGCACCGGAGCGAAGCAGGAGCAACAAAGACCCTAGGAAGCGATACAAAGGTATGTTACTTGTTCCTTCCTATTAGCTAATTCAATGGTCAAAACTTAGGGAAAGAGTCATGTACTGTCCTGTTTTGTTCTAGATCCAGGTGGATCTAGGGAGATCTGTTAGTGTCTGCACCTACCGATTAGTCCGATAACACCATATTATGTTTCAGTGTGTCGAAGCTCTGTTGGCATTCATCTGTCCACCCAAACTGGCAGTCCTTCTTCAGTAGCTTCTCTATTGGTGTTGTAATTTTGGCATAGCCTTTAATGAATTTCCTATAATAGCCAGTGTGTCCCAATGTAGTGTGTAGTTGTTTAACTGAAGTAGGATGTGGAAACTCAACTATAATTGCAACTTTATATGGATCAATCAACAATCCCTGCTTGCATACAATATGGCCTAATAGTACTCCAAATGGTGAGAAGAAGATGCACTTCTTCAAATTTAAAGCAATTTGACACTGTCTGCATTTATCCAACATTAGCCTTAGGCATTCCATATGGTTTTTCAACAAACTAAATACAGTCCAATCATCAAAATATGCTTCTAAAAATTTATGAAAAAATTCTTTGAACGCTTCGACCACCACCCTGGAAAAGATGGTTGGGGCATTCTTCAGTTCAAATGGAATTATTGTGTATTGAAAGGATCCCCATTCTGTGGAAAACTTGGTCTTATGACGGTCCTCCTTGGCAATCTAGATATGATGGTATCCTGAAAATCCATCTGTAAAAGAGTATACCTCTTGGCCTCCAACGTTGTCTAATACTTCATTAGTGAATGGTGTAGGGAAAGGGTCGTGCAGACAGGAATCGTTCAGTTTCTTGAGGTCCACACATATTCTGATTTCTCCTGTCTTCTTGTCTTGTACCACCATAGGGTTGATCCATTCTAATTCTTCAACGGGTTCAATAATCCCTGCTTCCAGCATTCTGTCGAGTTCAATATTCACTTTTTCCTTGTATTTTGGATTCAATTTGTAGGTTCTTTGCTTGACTGGCTTCACATCTGGTTTCAAAAGTATTCTCATCTCTTCCATAGGTCCTTTGATTCCCTTCATATTAGTGAACTTGGTTGGAAACAAGTTCTGATATTCATGCAATACTTTTGTAATATTGTCAATGGTAGCAGCATCCCAATAATCTTCGACATTGGCAAGCTTTGGTGTCTCCTTTGTTCCAATATTGACCTTTATGATCTTGATTGGTTGTCCAATAAATGGTAATTCAATTCCTAGTCCCTCCACATCTCTTTGGCCTTTTGTCTCTGCGATGTTGACCTTCCTTGGGTCATCATCGTCATCTGCATTGATGTTATAGCAAGTCTACAATTTCTGGAGAGGCGTGGTCCATTCATCCTCCTCTTGTTCCATAGGGAGGCTAGATGCCTCTTCAAATACATTATGCCTCACAATATGTAGTGCTTAGTCTACTGAAGGATATTCACTTTCAAATAAAAATGTGGTAAAACAAATTTGAATCATACCTTCCCAATCTGTGGTGATGAGGCACAGTTCCACTTGAAGGTACCAATTGATAGGGGTCGTATCTAGCATGTTAATGAATCTGTACACCCATTGTTCTTGAGGAATATTTCTCCAGGCCTCTTCACAGCTTCACACATGGTTCTTTGGGTAGCTTCGACCAGTATACCTTACTTCCCATCTTACTGCTTGTGATGAAAACTGTGTTGTCATCAAGGTTCAGCATTATGGCCAGTCTGTGATGTTTATTTTGTGTGTCCCCCACCATCTTGTTGGTGTAGCTTTCAAGGCCTCATCCATTGCCAATAATCATTGTTGTGTTGGTACACTTGTTTCAAAATCTGAAAGGAAGGTTTCTAGGGGGTTCAAGCCATCAAATGTGGGTAAATTACTCACTGTTATGTCGATCCAATGAACTTCTCTGATTAATCTAGCACATCTTCTGGTAGAGATTTCATACATTTGGTTCTACCAGTTCTCCAATGCTTCTCCCGAGTCTGATGAACATGCGTTGTCACTTCGCCATCTTAGATTCCCATCAGTTGTAGGATTGATATAATCATGTTGTCTGGATTTTAATTTGTAGATGTTTTCCAATTCGTATGCATGGTCCTCTTCTCTGATGGGCTCTATGTAACGTTGACCCTCATCTGGATCTAAGCGTGAAATGACCCTAAGGACATCTATTTCAAAGGTCATACGTATTTTCTTCAAATCAACGACAGTAGAGTTGTCGAAGGCCCAATCGATTCCAAGCAATGCAGGGTAAGGGCAACTATCATCAATAATTTCAATTACCTCAAAATATGCAAAGGTTCTAACTCTGTCGATGTCCACCGGGACATGCTCCAATCATCCAAATGGGCTGACAATTTGTTGATTAGCCATGCGAATTCTGATAGGGGAATATATCAGCTTGGGTTTTCCCATTAGTGCCCAAGTTTTCTTCGTCATGGCATTGACCTCTGATCCTAAGTCGAGGACCACATAGTCTATATCATATACTCCTATCTGAGCATTCAGGTGTAATTCTTTATTTTTTCTTCTCTTCTTGACAATTTGGTGTATTGCCTTATTCAGTAAGGCCTCTATCTTCCCTAGCTCATGCTTCCTGATTAAGTTCTATAGTTATTGCACAATGTTCCCATCCTGAATTAACTTAAGACAAGTGTACAAAAATTCGATGAGTTTACTTACCTATTTTCCTTCTTTATGCGTAGTCGACTGGTCAAATGCCTGAGGCATTCCACACTCTTTTATTTTCGGTCAGGTTTTTGATGGGGACCCTTGGTCTCTCTTGAACTCCTGTCTCACTTCCTCGAAGATTTTTCTTTCTTTATTTGCATCAAAAGCTTGAGTCTTCTCCACAACTTTCCTGATACCTGAACCTTCTACGATCTTTCTTTGGATTGTTCTATCCTATCCTATAGCAACGCCTCCTCGAGTAATAACAATGAATCTAAGGTCTATTCCGTGAGGCTCGGCATATATCAGTTGTACTTGAGGGTTATGTTGGGTTCCTCGTCTTTCCTGAAGCTTGGCTAGCAACACAGGGCAGTCTTCAATAACATGCTCGAAGGAGTTGCAATAACTACAGGTGGTGCAAGGGTTCTGGCAGTCCCTCGCTAGATGTCTTGGATGTGTGCAGTTGTAACAGATTATTTTTCCTCAGACTTGACCCATACTTCCTCCTCGTCCTCATCCTCGTCCTTGTCCTCGTCCTCATCCTCTGTATCTGCCATGAGGATTGAAAGTTCCTCTTCCTGGGGAATTGTACTATGCAATGTTTCCTTCTTGGTGCACTTCGCCTTGGATCTTGTATATGTCTCTTAATATTTCATGCATCAGGTCAAAGGCCCTACAATATATGTCATCATGCCCTACAGACTTACAAAATGTGAAATACAAGTTTGTGGGTGTTTGAACATACTTCTTCATATAGTAGCACTCACCAGGGTGATGTCGATTTCTGCATACTTCGCACCAGGGCGGGTTAACTTGCTTCAAGGGGCTCGGTGATTCTAAGGCTAAGTATTCATGAAACAAGGGACAGTGTTCCTTATCATGACCTTCAGATATGCATCTTACACACCAAATATCTTCTCTTTTGTCCTTCCCCTTGTCCTTCTTCATATCCTCGACCTCTAGAGACAAACTAGGCAGTTGGCTCAGGATCTGGCTCATGCCTGAACTAGATTCTCCCATAGGTGTTGATTCGAGTTTCATGGCGATCTCCAAAGCATATGCTTGTGATGTAATCTTCTGTTGCATCAAGGGAACTCTAATATGCAGTAGAAGAGAAGTGATGAACCACTCCTTGTTATGTTCATTTGGGATTTTAAAATTAAATCTTCCAGTTAAGGTTTTGAATCTTTGATCAAACTCCCAAACAAGTTCAGTGACCTTTTGCTTGATCTCCTTTAGTTCTGTGATACATTGTGACTCTGACTTAGGTTTCTTAAACTCTGGAATCAGCGCATTCTTAATCTCATTCAGTGGCTAAGGCTATGTAAGTCCTTTTACAAGATTCATGTACCAGCTTAACACGTGATCCCTCAGTGTGGTGCTAAAATGGTTTCTTTTAACATCTTCGTCGGTAATATTTTTAATGTTCCATATGGATTCACATAGGAACAGTGTTGATCAGGATCTTCAAATCCATCTCCTCTAAAAATAGGGAGCCTCATCTCATCTTCCATGGAGCTGCCTAGGTTTCTTGTCTGAGTAGACATTAAACTGCTTGTAATGGTACTCTGCAGACTCTGGTGATTCTAACTATTCTGATGGTTTAATGTTTCTGAAACAACAGGCGGGTCGTTATTACTTACTTCAGTAGTTTGTGCAGTTCCTAAGGTTTTTGTCTTTCTTTGGTGAAGTTCTTCAACTTTCCCTTCTTCTGTTCCGGTTGGTTTTGAATGTTCTTCATCTGTCAGATCTACCTCTTCCCCACTATAGAAACTCGCTTCTTCGTATTTTTTCTTAAACAGGTTCTCGAGGTGAACCCCTCTGAATACTCTTCCATTGTGCGTATGTACAGCTTCTGTGTCGCTGCCCGATTTTTCAAACATTAGCCTTTTCAGGTCCATCCAATCTACTATATCTTCAAGATGTGGTTTTCATACAATAGCATCTTGATTCTTAGCTTCAGAAAATGCAAAAATTTCCCTCTGGGCCCTTTGCAAAAGTATCTCTCGGCTTGGTTGTATGATTCTACTCTGTCAACAACAAATTCAGTGATATACCCTCCAATGGTACTATCAAACCAATAATCTACGGCTCTGGATACAGCGTTATCAACTCTCTTAACCTTCTGGATCAGCGTCGATGTCCAAGCCACCGGAGGTCTAGATCTGATCTCAAATTGTGTATCAGCTAATCTATCCAAACACTCGTGTAGCTCCTAATGGATTCCTCCAAAGAAAATACCATGAATTTTGGTGAAAATGTATCTTTGTAACCAATCTTCACTACTCAGTTTAGGGTTTTGGTTCTAGGCTCCAATGAAGTCCCTCTCCTAATATTCTATCCACTTTTGAATATCTGTCTTGGATGGGAACCACCTTGACATTCCCTCACGAAGATTCTTGTCCCAGAAACGAAACAATTTGTTGGCACAGGGGCGGACCCAAGGTTCACTCCAAGAGTGCACCAACAAACCCTAGATGTTGGCCCTTTCAACAACACCTACGAAGAAGATGCAATCTCACCCAAAGCAGCTATGAGGGGGTTGCAAGACAGAGATGTCTACAACCAATGGAATTTCAAGTGGATCAAGTACAACAACAACTCCAAGTGCATCAACACTTATCAACTAGAACTATCCTGCACAGTTATAGATCTGATCTAACACAGTAATGCAATTAACCATATAACAACAATAGGGATAAAAGCATCAATCACACACACAAAAAAAGGTATACATGGTTCACCCTTTCTCTAGGGATACGTCCACAAAACTTCGCTTATAATATATTAAGATAGAGACTACAGTTCTGATATGCGCTCTTAGCCAGCAGATCTTCTCTCTTATTATCTCATCCTCTATCGTCTTCCGCACCCATCTGCAGGATGTGATCCTCGCACCCAGTTGAAGATATTACAACACCAGAAAGATTTCTCTCTCAGCACTTCCTCTCTCATAGTACAATAATCTCTCAATCAACAATACTCAATATCAATGCCCATCCATAGTACCGACGCGACCTAGGTCTTCTCGACCTTTATTTATACATTATAGTCCCTCACCGACAGCCTTAGGTCAAAACCTAGGTGTCAAAACCCTAATTACCAAAACCCTAGGTCAACTTGACCCACTTTTCCCAGGCTTTGCCAACCTGTCTCTCCTTTATTTATGCATGGTGGTAACGATGGCTTTCCTCGCTTTCTGAGTTTTCCTTGATCCATCTACCTTGTTGATCTATCATCCTTGATCTCCTCATCTAACTGCTAGCTTTCTCGTACTTCGCTCCTATTTTTCTTCTCTTTTGTTTACTTCGACCCAGTGACAATCACTGTGTCTTCCATGCAGTTCAGGTTTGACCTTTTCTTCCTCTACCTTCTCTTGCTTCCATATCCAAGGGCAAATAGTAGCTACATCTTGGCACCTTGGGAAATCAATTCCCAACAATTCTCTCACTTGGATAGAATGATCACGGTCCTAACAACTCTCTTATTCAATGTATTGTGGGCCTAAAAACCTTCCTCTTCGGTCCAGTTACAAAGATTTCCATGGTACAGGTATATGTGCAAGTATAGGTAATGGCAGCAAGAAGTATGGTTGGTAGGAGAGGTGATGGTAAGAAGAATGATAATGGAATGATGGCCAAATGAAATAAATCCCCCCAATTATATTTGCATGTTCCCAACTTGACACTTGTCATGTTTGGAACTAGCTTGGGCCCACATGGGATACATTTCCCAATTTTGAACTTAGGATATATTTTATATCCATATTTTATACTTTATATTTTTAGGAATATTAATAAAATATTCATTTGGGCTTAATCTTCTTAGCTTAGCCCCTTTTCCCTCGACTCTTAGCCCCCCCTTTTCCATTCTATTGGAGTTTATCCCCACATACTCTTTTACATGGTTGGTCTTCAACAATGATGTATTTTCATTAAAAACTGAGTGTGATTACATTTTACAAAAATAGGCTCGTTGGCCTTTAATCTTTTGTCTCACCATCCTAATAACCATACAAGAACTCTAGCCTCCAAATTACATACATACAAAGGCACTTTGGCCCCAAATTATCCTGGCCCACCATCCTATATGTACAATTACAACTAGGGATCAACCTGGGGTATTACATAAGTGCTAAGGAAAATGTAGCGGAATATTCCACAACATGTACAACATGAGAATCAGAGTTCTCCAAAAAATAGTTTGGCCAAACAAGATTCTTCTCCTTAAGATTTTTAGCAATAGTACATGAAATCTCCAAGAGCCAAAATCCCTCAATTCAAATACAATCCCCCTATTTATTGAAATTCATATTGATTGTTGGCCTTCTGCCTCCCCAACTCTTCACCTTCCATTTGTATAATTTCTCCTTATCCTCTATGGAATGATGATGGAATAATGACAACAAAAATGCTCATGATTTAATATATCTTACATTATATACATCAGTATTTTGAATTTTGTGTTTTCATGCTTGTGGTCCATCATGGGTTTATATAGCCAATTTTGATAATCGTTCCTTGGGAATTCTTGGATTCTCAAGAAATAGTTACAAACTCTTCACCTTCCACATTCAATTTCTTATTAATTTAAGAAAAATAAAAGATGAGATATGTGAATTAGAATTTGTTTCTTATTCTTCCCTTTTCTTTTATCTCCTCTTTCCTTTTTCTACTACTGTTGTTACTTGGTCTTTTAATCTAGTCCCTTTTGCCTCTTTGTTTGATATTCATCTACCCTGAGATATGTCCTCCGTCTCTTGCCAATCGGGATTGACTCTCTTTTGTTGGTGGTTGCTCTTGTGCTCGTGTATCATCCCTTACCATAGATCACATTTGTAAAGATGATGTTATGTCTTTATAGTCTACTCCTTTACACATTGTGTATTCCAATTTATGAATGTGATTTTTGTCCAACTAATACCTGGTGCCATTCAACACCAAATATACAAGTTTCCCATACATAACATTTTAAAATATGAATTAAAATATATTTAACCATGGATAAATTAATAGAAAATTGAGTGACAATTTTGGATCTCTTCCAATAGTTTGATATCTAGTCCCTTTGATGGTTGTTTCATGGACATCCCCCATTGCAATGCTATGTTATTGAATTTTTGGCTGATGACTGTATGCCAGCATGAAAAATAGAAAATATATGACCAGTATTGAGGAACCACCTAAAACTTATAACAGGGGAAGCTATAAATATTGAAAATACCTCTCCAACGCTATACAAAGCATGCAAAATAGAGCTTGGAGTCAAAATTTATAGAAAAAATATGAAAGGTAGATTTACGAAACTCATCACTGTATTAGTGTCGGAAGAAAGATTGAGCTTCAATGTATTGGCATTGGAATAAGGATTGAGTTGTGATGTATCGATACTAGAAGAAGGATATAGCTCTGATATGTCAATGAAGATGAGATGATTCTGTCAAAACTGGGTGTATCAAAAGGAAATGGGTGATCTCCTATGTTGTATTAGTGAGAAAGAGATTTATTTTTCCGACACTAAGTGTATTAACGGTTCAAAGGGATGGTGAACTTCCTAATTAAAAAGAAAGAAAGAAAAATATTTCAATCTTGGACAAATAAATTATAAGTTCTTCCAGATTACAAATGGCTTGAAAAAGTAGAAGGATGGTCCCTATGATGGTTGTTTCACAAACCTCCCCATGGAAATGTTGTGTTATTGAGTTATTAGGTTGATGATAGTATGCCAAAATGAAAAATTGAAAATATAAGTTGAACAGTAAGGAATATCATGAAACCTATAACTAGGAAGTTTTAAAGCTCAACGAAACCTTTCCAACAGTATAAAGAGCACATAAAATGGGTTTTGGAGTCAAACGTTATGGCCAATATAAGAAAGATTGTTTTATGGGACCTGCAAGTGTATCAGTACTAGAAACAAGATTGCCTCTGATTTATCGGAAAAAGAAACAATATTTCCTCTAGTGTATCAGCAAAAGAAACAAGATTGCCTCTAGTGAAGGAAGACAATCGAAAGAAAAAAACGTGTTTTTTTTAATGGCAAGAAACAATAAGAACTTAAGTTCAAAAGTCCATAACGTTCTCATACGATGTCTGATTGAGGCACCATTTTTTGGAGCACGGTGAGAACAAGGAGATTCTTCTAGTGAGAAACCATATAACTTCATTCAAGAATTTGAGTAGATCCATTTTTAATTAAGGTCACAGTTAACAAGGCTTGCTTGGAGGGAAATCCTCGGGAGTTGTTCTAGCACTTCTATACCTTAGATTTTGATTCCGACAGTGGAATTGGAATCATAATCCCACAAAATAGACATCTATCCTATTTTTGGGATGAAAAAACCACTTTGACAAGTACCCAAAATTGCGAGCAGGGGCATTTTTAGTGAAAGTTCATACCATGTTTTTCAGGCCAAGCATTGGGCTGAAATCGTAAATCTACGTTGATGTCTTTGCATTACTATGATATGTGCATATATACATAAAAATGGATTTGTGTTATTCTCCAACGGGTGACTATTTCTATCACCTACATCTCTTCATATTTACATTACAGTTATAATAACACAATCCAAAGGATTACGTGTCCAACATTCCCCCCCTTAATCTGAGGGGGGGTGTGTGAATCCAAACATCATTCTAAACTTCTCAATTTTTTCTCTTCCAAACACTTTGGTGAAGATGTCTGCAATTTTCTCATTTGTAGAACAATGTCTCAAGTGAATTGTCTTGGCCTCTACATGATATCAAATCAGGTGATACTTTGTGTTGATGTTCTTTTTTCAATCATGGAATCTAGGATTCTTGTCCAACTTGATTGCAAAAGTATTGTAAACTAGAACAGGAGTAGAATTCACTTATATTTCCTGCAAATTTTCAAGTATTTTCCTGATCCATACAATTTCCTTTGTCTCTTTTGCAGTTGCCACATATTTTGCCTTTTTTTGGAATATGCTAGCACTGATTATTTGTGTGATATCCAGGAGACAACTTTTGATCCAAGACTCATGAGACAACCTGAAGTTGATACTCCATTTTACTTATACTGTTAAGAACCAAACATCAATATAGCATAGAAAAACCTCAGGAAAAGTACTCAATGCCTTGAAAAAGAGATAATTTCATATAATAAGCCTCTTCAAGGGGGCAACCTCCTTTTACCCCACTTAAATGTTCAAGTACAAGATG